>CM016624.1:10776874-11282493 GCA_005393395.2 Gossypium australe | reverse complement strand
GGTTCGTAATGTCGTAGCTGCGGATTATGTGATTTTAAGTTTAGCGAATAGTTTAGTGATATGATGCTAATGTATGTAATGCAATGCAAATGCATGGTATGAGTGCAAAAAGGTGTCAACTCTGATTCAATTCCCCATAGAAAACTTCCTTAGATAACAAAGCTCTTTACATAAAATAGATTACAGAAATGGCCTTGCTCTAACACCTAAGGCTTTAATCTTTGTCAGTAGGGAAGCTAATTCTCGCCCACGATCCGACTGTGTCTCGAATTGTATGCTCAATGTGTCGGCTTGTATAGCTAGAGTTTGTAAATACTCAGCTATCTCTCGTATTCGGATTATAGCCTCCCCTATGAGGTAATCTCTATCCCTGACTTGACTCTGGGAATGGCACAGCTCCGCTTTCCTTCGTTCCTCGTTCTCTTTTAAATGCCCAATATGATTTTGACAGTGCAGTAGCTCCATTTCTAACTCTTCAGTCCTCTTTTTCATTTCTTCGATTCTACTCAGACTTGCTTTTAACTCTCTTGCTGAGTTACGGTTTCGATAATGGTCGAGGGACTTTTCCAACTCTGACACCCTTGTCTTCAATTCGTTTCTTCTATTCTGGCCTTCTGATATTTGCTTTTCAAGGATCTCATTTTGAACCTTCATTTCTCGAAATTTCTTTTCCCATTGCTCGGCTTTAGCTCTTTCTTCTTGCAACTCTTGTCGCCATTGGCTCGAAGTCTTTCCTAGTCCGGCAGTTCTCATCGAGAGGCGCATCTTCTTGTAGTCCCCCTTTAAGCTATCCAATTCTTCTTCGGCTTTGCTCTTCCCCTTCTGCACCTTTTCCGTCTCTGATTTCTGTATCTCTACATTTAACTTCAAAAACATCTTTTCCTCCTCCAACTGCTCGATTCTCTTTTCAAGCTGGAACTTCGCTGTACGAAATCTTGCTTTATAATTTCTAATTCTGTTGGTATCACTCGCAACCGTTCCTCCAAAGACTGAGCATTATCTAAGTTTGGTCCCGGGATATTATCATTGATTCTCTTGCTTAGCCATGCTTTGTATTCAGAAGTTGCCGTTTCGCCCGCAGCTAGCCTCTTCATTCGGCGTGCTTGTTTCCAAGCATTTGCCATTTCTTTGATCTTCTTCTTGTATCCCTCTCCCGTATAAGAGAACTCACTTCGGTTTAACCCATGTGTTGCCGGCACGAATTGTCTAGACTGGTATTGTCTCGCCGCTAGCAATGGGGCATACCCGATGACTCCCCAAATTCCGGGTAGAGGTACCCAATTGAAGTCTCCACACCTATAAAGTATCTCTCCAGGCATCATCCAGGGGGCTCTCCACTCAATGTCTTTTCCTTGAAGGTTCTGAAAAATTGCCATCCATCCCTCTTCTGTTACGTCCTCTCTCCTTGACATAGCCGCTTCCTCTTTTATTGGAGAATAGTCTCTATGAAAAGGTCGACAAGAGACTTTGTCCACCTTCCAAAAATGCCGTGAAACCATACCATCAATAGTTGGGCGCATCCGATAAACCTTCCCTCTCCCGTTCTTCTGCATGCATTTAGCGATCTGAAAGTTTCCGCGAGAATCGCTGGGACAGGTGTGACTTGCTTATCCAATCGGTCGAACAGATCCACCACCGCTTCATCTACGTGCCTCAGAGCTTTTGGGAAGATGACTAAACCGTAAAGGCTTAGGGCGAAAATATCAACCTTCCTCCCCACGTCGGGGTGTGTCGAAATCAGATCCCTTAAATCCACCCAAGGAAAGCATCTCCCTTCACCCTTCTGTTGAATCTTGGCTGAGATCCACTGCTCACTCATTCCCGTAATCTTCATCAACTTCTTTGCCAAAGGAGGGACATAAGCAGGCCTAATATAGACCTTATCGACTTGCATCTCGGGAATACGAAGCAAAGCGGTGTATTCCTCTATTGTTGGCACCAAATCCACCTCCCCAAAAGTGAAACAGCTGTATGCGGAATTCCAAAATTGGACCATAGCCCGAAACAAGTGTTTATCTATTTTGACATCCAACAAGTGAGATATATCACCATAGCGGCGGTAGAATATCTGTTTGACTTCGTCTTTCCAATGGGTCCAGATATCCCGCAACTCTTGAAGCTCGTTTTGCGTCACGCTAACGCGGGTAAAGTCCCACAGTTCTGACGTATGACCCTCAACTAAACTATCTCCTTCCCCGGTTTGCAACCTTTCTGACCATGTGCGCACGGCCGCATTGTCCTCTACTTTATCAAGAAAGTCGTTTTCCATAGCAAACTTCCTATTTCGGCAACCGAGCAGGAATTGACACCTCTGTTATATGAAATGTCATGCAAATCAACAAACAAAAATAAGTTAGTATTGCACAGTCAAACAAGCAAAATATCAATAAACGCTTATCCGGGTAACTAATTCGACACTATGCCTAGGGTAGGCTCTAGGGCTTCTATATGGGGTTTAGTTCTATAGAGGGGTACCTGAACCAGCAGATTCCTCGATCCTCACCCATTATGGGCTCATACAGACCAAGTTCAGTTCAGGGGGATACATTTCCCTACGGCCATACGGAGGTGAAAACCTCACGAAACACGTAGGTACGTATGTCTCCCGGAAGTAATCCACTAGCCCATGCGGAGGTGAAAACCTCACGAAAGCTTAGTTTCTTACTCCCACTTAAAGGTGTGACCGACGGTCATGCAATGCAATGCCAAAATATTTTACGGGACTCGACACTATGGCACAAACAAATGCATCAACGAGAAACATGATTTTTCAAAGACAAATTTTCCAAATTTTCAATCAAAAAGGACAAACATCAATCGATTTAAGGCCTGACTCTTCAGATCCCCAGTGGAGTCGCCAAGCTGTCGTAACCATTTTTGTTAAAACGGGAATCGACTTTTAAAACGAGGAGTCGCCACCGATCATTTTGGTGTGATCGGGTCACCTTTGTTCTAATAAAACATTTTTGATTTACTAAAACGGCATTTTTGGTCTACGAGAATTTGAGAAAGCGAGTTCGGGAATCGGTTACGTGTAAGGAAGGATTAGCACCCTTGCAACGCCCAAAATCGGTACCGAATTGATTGATATTGCCCCAATGTTGAAAACTTGAGAATATTTAGAGTGAAAAAATTTTAAGAAAATGGGTTAATTAAACCAGGATTAAATCTCAAGATTCACTCGTTTCAAAGAATACCCAACACGTTAGGATATGGCACATTCACATTCTGATACCGAGGTCATCTTTGGTTTTTCAAAATATGCAAAAAGGGTATTTGGTCGTTTAGTCGAACGAAGGAGCGACATCCAACACGTTAGGATATGATCTTTCGAACTTCTAAACGCGCGAATATTACCTTACTTTTTCAAAATGTTAAAACAGGCTGATATTGTGGAAGTGTGTTTTTGTCTTTGAATGATGATTTTTTTCGCAAAACTTTTGAACAAGATTATTTGAAAGCAATTATGAAGTATCAACAATTAAAATAGGCAACAAAACGATGATATCGTGAAATACATTAAGGGCTAACTCGTGTACTAGAGTAATTGTAAATGCATGGCGAAGTATAAATAACTATAATTAATTATCAAACAAATGAACCTATTTAACACATGCTCAAATATGGATAAGAAGACCCATACATGATAAAGTCAATACAAACATGATATAGTAATTTTGAATAAGTATATAAAGTTACGTACGAAAACATTATAAATTGAATATATCATATAATCATAAACAAATCTTAGCCATAAGCAAAATATGATATAACATTGTATAATATATGGTTTGGAAATTTGTATATATATATAAATATCTAATGAAAATGATTTTTACCTAAATGAAAGTAATGAAAACGATAATAATAATAATAATAATAATAATAATAAATAGTCTTAATAAATATAATAAAAACAATAATACGGAATATATAATATATTAATATAAATATAGTAATAGTAACAACAATGATGATACTAATAATAATAATGGTAATTGCAGAAATATTGAAAAAGGACCAAGTTGAAATTATCATGAGATTTTAGGGTCGATTCAGAGTTAAAAATAAAAGGAGGGGTCTGTTTGAACTACGCCCACAAGGGACGGGACCAAAAAGCGAAATTATTCCCTCCTTTATACGATGCGTTTCGTCTTGGACTAAAATGGAAACGGGGCAAAGTTTAAAGGCTAGATTTAAATCAAACAAAATAAGCTTGCGAGTAAAATAAACAAGGAAGGACTAATTCAGTAAATAGCCCTTTTGACCCAAACACGCGGGTTCTCCGGGTCGCAGGCGGGTCGACACGCGGGTCACCCCTCTCCAGACGGCGCCGTTTCACGTTTTATACTTAAAGCCGAATATTACGTTTTGAAACCTCATTTCCTTATCTCATAAAACGATTGAGGGCCCCCCTCCCCCTTAATACTCTGCTAGGGTTTTCTTTGAAACCATTTTGCGCCGCCGATGGGTCTCCCTCGACCACGCATTCGCGTCGCCGTGTCGTCAACGCACCGGGGGTTGATGGTGCTCGAACTGAAAACCCCTATCAGAATTCGATTTTGACGACGGTGGGCCCTCCGACAATACGACCGTGATGTAGGTATGATCTCTCTTCGTTTCTTTGTTATTCGGTTTACAAGTATTTGAAGTGAACAAAAAATAAAACGACAGCAATAATCGAAGGGAAATCAAATGGAAATCAACCTTCAAAGTTTCTTCTCCGGGTTGCCGACGATGCGAAAGACGAGAGTTTATTTTAAATATTTGTTTCTTATTGCTCTTTTGTTTTGCTTTTGGTTTTCGGTGTTTCTCAAAAGAACAACGAGATCTGAACCCCTATTACATGAATTTTTACGGCTTTATAGCCAAATACCAGATTCTCTTCTATTATTCAAACTATTTCTCCCATTCTTCTCTATTCCTGCTTCGTTTTTGTTGCTTTTGTGTTGTTGCAGGTGATGGGCGAAGTGATCGGGGCGCGCGAGGGTGAGTGGTTGCCGAGGTGTGCGCAGGCGTGCTGATACTGGTGGGGAGACGCGAAGGCCAAGGCGCGTGTGTGGGGGAATACGAAACGGTTGTCAGGGCGCGTGGGGAACTGGAACGACGAGCGTGGCCGACGCGCGAGGCAGATGAAGGGCCTGCTGGCGGCGCTTGGCTTAGGGTCCCTAGGGTTTCTGTTTTGGCTTAATCCTTGGGCCATTGGGCTGCTGTAATTGGGCCGGCAGTTTAGGTTTAATGGATTATTTGTAATTGGGCTTAGTTACTTGGGTTTGTGGGTTAATGGGTCAGGGTGTAAGTGTTTGGGCTTGTACTGTTTAAATATTTTGACTGTAATTGGACTTTTAATGGACTTTGTTTCATTTATTTTATTTTGTTTTGTTTTGGGCATTTTATGTCGGCTTTCAGAAATGTAAATGGACATTTGGACTATATTTTATTATTTATTTATTTGGGCCTTTATAACATTTGGTTTTTCTTTTTTCATCTGATTTTATTTTGGCTAATGGGCCCGGGCTTGGGTTTTGGTTAAGGGCCCGGGCAAGATTGGTGATTACAGTGCTGTATGGAAATATTGTTTTGATCATGAATGGTCCTGACCATCTTGATTTCAACTTTCCTGGGAATAGTTTAAGCCTTAAGTTGTACAGTAGAACTAAGTCTCCTACTTCGAATTGCCTTGATTTCTTGAGACGAGCATCGTGGTGTCGCTTTGTTGCTTCTTTGTACAATTTTGAGTTCTTATAGGCTTCCGTTCTCCACTCGTCTAGCTCGTTCATCTGCATCATTCTCCTCTTACCTGCAATTTTGAGATCAGTATTTAAAAATTTTGTTGCCCAAAAAGCTTTGTGTTCTAATTCGAACGGTAAATGACAGTTTTTCCTGTATACAAGTTTGTATGGGGATGTCCCTAAAGGTGTTTTGAATGCTGTTCTATAGGCCCATAATGCATCATCTACTTTTAATGCCCAGTCTTTTCTATTTGATTCAACGGTTTTTTCTAGAATGCGCTTAAGTTCTCAGTTTGCCACCTCTACTTGCCTACTGGTTTGAGGATGGTATGGGGTTGCTGTTCTATGATACACTCCATATTTCTTTAGAACTTTTTCAAATTGGGTATTGCAGAAATGCGTACGCCTATCGCTAATGATGGATCTCGGTGTGCCAAATCAAGAAAAGAGTTTTTTGAGAAACTTGACTACTGCCCTAGCGTTATTGGTAGGTAGAGCTTCCGCTTCTACCCATTTTGACATGTAATCAACTGCCACTAGGATGTACTTGTTCCCAAACGAATTAGGAAATGGTCCCATAAAGTCAATACCCCATATGTCAAATATTTCACATGATAACATATATGTTTGAGGCATTTCATCTCATTTAGAAATGTTACCTATTCGTTGGCATCGATCACACGAGGTAACATACCTGTTGGCATTTTTAAATAGAGTGGGCCAATAAAAACCTGATTCCAGTATCTTGTGTGCTATCTTTATGCCACTGTAGTGTCCTCCTGATGGTCCTGAATGGCAATGCTCCAAAATCTTGTTTGCTTCTGTCTTTGTAACACATCTTCGATTTACCTGATCTGCACAAATGCGGAAAAGAAAGGGATCTTCCCAAAAATAATTTTTCACATCAGCAAAGAATCGCTTCTTTTGGTGGTGTCTTAATTTTCTTAGTAAGATGTTAGCTGCTAAATAATTTGCAATATTTGCAAACCATGGTACCTCAGAATGTGTTATAGAAAAGAGTTGTTCTTTGGGAAACGAATCATTTATTCCGCCTTCATCGAGCTCCTTGATGTGTGGATTTTCAAGTCTAGAAAGGTGATCCGCTGCAAGATTCTCAGCTCCCTTTTTATCTTGTATTTCCAGGTGTAAAAGTAAAATTCATCGTATGAGCTTGGGTTTAGCATCAGGTTTGTTTAAAAGATACCGATGAGCTGAATGGTCGGTGTAAACAACAACTTTGGACAATATTAGATATTGTCTAAATTTATCAAAAGCAAAAACTACAGCTAGCAATTCTTTCTCTGTGGTGGTGTAGTTTTCTTGTGCGGGTGTTAGTGTTCTACTAGCGTAGTAAATTGGCTGAAAATGCTTGTCTCTTCATTGTCCCAAAACTGCACCTACTACAAAATCACTTGCATCACACATTAGTTCAAAGGGTAAGTTCCAATCAGGTGCGATTATAATCGGCGCATTTATTAATTTATCCTTAAGGATATTAAATGCATCTAAACATTCATGACTGAAATCAAAAGGAACATCTTTTTCTAGTAATTTTGTCAAAGGCTTAGCTATTTTAGAAAATTCTTTAATAAATCTTCTATAGAACCCTGCATGTCTTAAAAAGCTTCTGATAGCCTTAACAGAACTAGGGGGAGGTAGTTTTTCTATGGCTTCAACTTTTGCTTTATCTACCTCGATCCCTTTACTAGAAATCTTATGCCCTAACACAATCCCTTCTCTTACCATAAGGTGACATTTTTCCCAGTTTAAAACAAGGTTTGTTTCCTCACATCTCATTAGAACTTGTTTTAAATTTTTATGGCAAAGATGGAAAGAATTACTGAATACCGAAAAATCATCCATAAATACCTCCATGATGTCTTCCACTAGTTCATTACATAATCCAAAAGGCATTCTACGATAAGCAAAAGTACCGTATGGGCATGTGAATGTCGTTTTTTCTTGATCTTCAGGAACTATGGGGATTTGGAAGTAACCGGAGAGTCCATCCAAAAAACAGTAGTACATATGCCCGGATAATCTTTCTAACATTTGATCTATGAAAGGTAACGGGAAGTGATCTTTTCTGGTGGCATCATTCAACTTTCTATAGTCTATACAGACTCTCCAACCCGTGACTGTTCTTGTGGGAATCAACTCATTCTTTTCATTGGGCACTACCGTCATTCCTCTTCTCTTTGGAACTACCTACACAGGACTTACCCAAGTGCTGTCAGTGATAGGATAAATTATTCCTGCATCTAGAAGTTTAATGACCTCAGCTTTGACCACTTCTTTCATGTTAGGGTTTAACCGTCTCTGGGGATGCACACACGGCTTGTATTCTTCTTCCAAGAAAATTTTGTGGGTGCAGAATGCGAGGCTTATTCCCTTGATGTCAGAAATTTTCCAAGCTATGGATTTTTTGTGCTCTTTTGGTATCTTTATCAGCTCCTCTTTTTCCTTAGGTTCTAGTTCTGCAGAGATGATTACTGGTAATGTAAAATTGTCTCCGAGGAATGCGTATTCTAAGTGTTTTGGTAACTGTTTCAATTCCAATTTGGGTGGCTCTTCGATGGAAGGTTTCTGTTTTATTTCGTCATCATTGTCAATTCTTTCTTCTTTCATTTGTTTGGATGACGATATATTCCGATCCAGCTCATCATCCTCATTTTCTTCCCTCTCTTCTTGAGTTAGGCACAGTTCCATCGTGTCATCATGTATGATTTCATGTAATGAATTTTGAATGATATGATCAGTAGTATCAACAAAATAACAGGAATCATCCTACTCTTTAGAATATCGCATGACATCATAAATTTGAAAAATGATTTCTTTATCTCCTATCATCAGTGCGAGCTTACCATCTCCTACATCAATAACAGCTCTAGCAGTGGCTAAAAAAGGACGCCCTAAGATTAAGGGAACATTAATGTCTTCATCCATGTCTACTATAACGAAATCAACAGGGAAAATAAATTTATCAATTTTTACCAAAACATCTTCGATGATCCCTCTAGGATATTTAATAGATCTGTCTGCTAACTGAATACTCATCCTAGTGGGTTCTGGTTCCCCAAGATCTAGTTGTTTAAACATTTTATAAGGCATTAAATTTATACTAGCGCCTAAATCAGCTAATGCTTTCTTAATGTTCAATCTACCAATTAAACAATGGGTAGTAAAACTTCATGGGTCTTTTAACTTGGTTGGTAGTTTATTTTGGAGGATGGCTGAGCATCCTTCATTAAGTTCCACCGTTGACACCTCTTCAAGTTTTCTTTTTTTCGTCAGGAGTTCCTTTAAGAATTTTGCGTACTTTGGCATCTGTGAAATAGCTTCAACAAAAGGTAAGTTGATATGTATTTGTTTAAAAAGTTCAAGAAACTTACCGTATTGTGCATCAATTCGCTCTTTCTTTAACTTTGCTGGATATGGGATTGGTGGTTTGTTCTCATTGCGTAATGGAGTCACATCCTCAATTCTCTTATCACTTGCTTTATTTTCGTTTGGGGTTTGTTTCTTCAGTTCACCTATTTCCTTTCCACTTCTTAGTGTGACTGCTTTTACCTGTTCTGTCCCTTTAGGAAAATTTTCTGCACGTGTTTCACAGATCATCTTGGTAAACGTTCCAACTGTCTTAGTGAGTTCTCCAAATGACCCAGCAATTTTTTCAAATTATGCTTGTTGATCTTTAAGGATTCTCTCAATATCGTGCAGACGTTTTTCTGTGTTTGCTGATTCATTCTCGTGTATTGGTTTCTTCTCTTGTAGATAGGGCTGATTTCGGAAGTTTTGAGGAGGTTGTTGTCTTTGATTTCCTTGGTTTCCTTGTCCTCCCCACGAAAAATTTGGGTGGTTCCTCCAACCTGGATTGTAAGTATTACTATAAGGATTATTATTAGACCGGAAATTATTACCTATATAGTTCATCTATTCATCTTCTGCTCCCGGTTGGTAGGGTGGGTACTCAGGATTCGCCACAGTTCCACTTGTGTCGTACTGCATGACTGGATGTACCTGTGAAAAACACAAATTATCAAGCTTTTTATTCATCATCTCTAGTTGTGTTGATAGCATGGTCATGGCATCAATGTTGAAAACTCCTGCCGATTTTGTCGGTTTGGTCCTTGAAGCTTGCCACTGATAATTGTTTAATGACATCTCTTCAATGAACTCGTAGGCTGCTTCTGGAGTTTTGTTGTTCAGCGTTCCACCAGCGGCTGAATCTATCAGTTGTCTCGTTGAGGGGTTTACACCGTTATAAAAGGTTTGGACTTGTAGTAACAAGGGTAGGCCATGGTGTGGGCACCTCCTCAAGAGATCTTTGAATCTCTCCCATGCGTCGTATAGCGTCTCTAAATCCATCTGCACAAAGGAAGAGATATCATTACGTAATTTAGTCATTTTGGCCTGTGGAAAATATTTCATCAAAAACTTTTCGGTCATCTGATCCCATGTAGTGATTGACCCTCATTGTAACGAGTTTAACCATTGTTTGGCTTTATTTCTCAATGAAAAAGGGAATAACCGAAGACGTATGGCATCATCAGAAACACCATTTATTTTGAAGGTATCACAGACTCTAAAAAGTTAGCTATGTGCGTGTTTGGATCTTCGTCCTACAAACCATCAAATTGAACAAACTGTTGAATCATTTGTATTGTGTTAGGCTTTAATTCAAAATTGTTAGCAGATATAGCAGGCCTAACAATACTAGATTCTGCTCCTGTTAAATGTGGTTTCGCATAATCAAACATTGTGCGTGGAGCATTGTTTTCCCCACATCACGTGGTGGTGGGTTGTTTTCGTCCATCCCTTCAGTAGGATTGGATCTATTTTCTTCCTCTCTCTCTGTATAATCTAGGGCTTGCCTGGTTTCCCTACGATTCCTACGAGTGGTCGCTTCAATATCACTGTCGTATACCAAAGGTCCTCTCGGGTTTCTTCTAGTCATAAACTAGAGGTACCTGCTGGATAAAGAAAGAAAGAAGTTTTCAGTAAAAAGAAAAACAAAAAACAAATATAAAAGAAAATGAAAAATAAATTGCGAAAAAATAGAAATTAGGGCTAAAGTAATAAAAATAGAGTTTTCTTAATATTTTAGTTCCCCAGCAACGGCGCCAAAAACTTGATCGCTGCAAATCAGAGTTTTAAATATTTATAAAAGAATGATCAAACCTGGAGAGTAACTCTAACAACGATATTAAGGCAAGTGTACCTATCGGATAGTAGTATAGCTTAGGCAAGACCGGTTATCGAACCCAAAGGAACTAAAAGTATTAATACTCACTTTCTTTTTATTATTTAGCCTTAAAGTTAGAGTGAAAATTACTTTAAACTAAAGTAACGACAACTAAACTAAGGACACAAAGACAAGAAAACAAATTGGAGAATAACTTTGAAGGAAAACTCAGTTGATTTCGACGATACCTTCGGGAAGAATCCACCTAGACTTCACTTATTATCTAACCTTAAATTATATGATTTCTTTTACTTAGCTTGATCCGCGAGACTCCCTAACCTATATTAAACCCTCTCTCGAGGTGAATAACATCTAACCCTAGGTTAATTAGTGGAACTCTCGTTCACTTATAATAACCCCCTAGGATAGCAGTAAATCGATCAATGGACTCCCATATTAGGTTTCACCCTAATCTGGCAAAATCTCGTAACCCTATCTCTAGGCGTTCGATCAACTCCGCTAAATTATGTTAGATCTCCTCTTAGGCAAGGTCTATTCCTCCTCCACCTAAGCACATTAGATTTGGATTAAGCAACATAATTAAGAACAAACTAAGTAATTTATCATATATCTTAAGAATCAAATAATAAAATCCATCTAGGTTTCATCCCTTTTAGGTATCTGAGGGGTTTAGTTCATAATGAATAAGCAAAACATCGCAAGAGAAAAGATAAAACAAAACATAAGAAAACCCTAAAACCCCCTGAAGGAATTGAAGGAGAATTCCGCCATCTTGAGTATAACTCCGACCTCTTAGGATGGATCAACTGGTTATCCTCGCGTTATTCCCTAACTTTGACCTTCTCGGCTTGGCTCCTTGGCCTCGCTTTCGCCCCCTTTCAAAGGTGGTACTTGGGGGATATTTATAGGCTCTTGGATTGCGACTCTTTCTCTTAAGTATCCTTTTCTGACTAAAATTGCTCTTTCCAGCGACAGAGGCACGGCCATGGCACACACCCGTTTGGATCGAGACCTGATCGTGTTCGGATTTCTCTTGAGGCACGGCCGTGTGTGACAGAGTTGAGGCCGTGCTCTAGGTGTTCGTCAAGGCACGGCCGTGTGTGCTTTGGGCCAGGCCGTGTCAATTTCGTGCTAAGGCCCATTTACTCCATTTTAGGCCCGTTTTGTGTTCTTTTCATCCTTGGGTGTTTTCCTGGGTATAACACATGAAAAGAAAGGATTAAAAGCACCTTTTTATATAAAACAAGGAATAAATCATCCAAAAGCATATTAAATGTGGGATTAAAATATGTTACTTTTACGGTCTATCAGGCGCGTTTGCTATGTTGGCCACGCCTGTGTTCCCTGGGCGTGTGCGATTGTGTTCGCTTCTCCCACGCCCGTGCTACGTTTGCCACGCCCGTGTACATATAGTCAGTGTTGCACACGGTTGGTATCCACGGGCGTGGCTTGTGCCCGTGTTGGGAAAATTTTTCTTCTTCTTTTCGCATGTCTACCTGCATACTCGTTTTCTTTCCCATGGTGACCACACGGCCATGGGCACGCCCTTGTGTAAGGCCATGTGGTCTAAAACTTGCACTTTTCTGCATCAGTTAGTTTGAAAATTTAAAATATGAAAATAAATATCGTTAGTGGAGTTAGTGCTCAGGTTGCCTCTCGAGAAGCGCTCGTTTAAAGTCTTAAGCTAGACTTACCCTGTTTTCATTTCTAAAAGAAGGTTCACGGGGCTGAATCTCCTCTCTTAATTCCTTGAAATCCTCACCATTATAAATTTTTAGTCGATGGCCATTTACCTTGAATGTTCCTTGAGTTGGATGGGTTACCTCGACTGTGCCGTAAGGAAAAATAGATTTTATGACGAATGGTCCTGACCACCTTAATTTCAGCTTTCCAGGAAATAGTTTGAGCCTTGAATTATACAGCAGGACTAAGTCTCCTCCTTCGAATTGCTTTGACTATTTTAAACGGGCACCATGGCATCATTTTGTTGCCTCCTTATATAGTTGTGAATTCTCATAGGCCTCAGTTCGCCATTCATTCAGTTCGTTTATCTGCATCATCTTTTTCTCACCTTCAGTTTTGAGATCGTAATTTAAGAATTTTATTGCCCAGTAGGCTTTGTGTTCTAACTCAAATGGTAGATGACAACTCTTTCCGTAAATGAGTTTATACGGGGATATCCCTAGAGGGGTTTTAAATGCTGTTCTGTAGGCCTATAAAGCATCATCTACCTTTACTGCCCAATCCTTCCTATTTGATTCAATCGTTTTCTCTAAGATTCGTTTAAGCTCTCGATTTGCCACTTCCACTTGCCCACTGGTTTGGGGATGATAAGGGGTAGCTGTTCTGTGATGTACTCCATATTTTCTTAAGACTTTTTCAAATTGAGTATTGCAAAAGTGAGTACCCCTATCGCTGATGATTGCTCTGGGTGTTCCAAAACGAGAGAAAAGTTTCTTAAGAAACTTTACTACAGCTCTAGCATCGTTAATAGGTAAAGCTTGGGCCTCCACCCATTTTGACATATAATCAACCGCTACTAAGATGTATTTATTTCCAAATGAACAAGGGAACGGACCTATAAAGTCAATACCCCATACATCAAATATTTCACATGATAACATATATGTTTGAGGCATTTCATCGCGTTTAGAAATATTACCTGATGTTTGGCATTTATCAGATGAGGCGGCATACCTGTTGGCATCTTTGAAAAGAGTTGGCCAATAAAATCCAGATTCGAGTATTTTGTGTGCTGTCTTAATCCCACTGTAATGTCCTCCTGAAGGTCCTGAATAGCAGTCTTCTAGGATTTTACTTGCTTCCGCCCTTGTAATGCATCTCCGAATTACTTGATCTGCACATATGCGGAGAAGAAAAGGGTCTTCCCAAAAATAGTTTTTCGCATTAGTAAAGAATCATTTCTTTTAATGATGTGTTAACCTTTTTGGTAAGATGTTAGCAACTAAATAATTCGCAATATCTGCAAACTATGGTACCTCAAAGTTGGTTATAGAAAAGAGTTGTTCTTCAGGGAATGAGTCGTTTATCTCACTTTCGTCAAGCTCTTCGATATGTGGGTTTTCAAGTCTGGAGAGGTGATCTACTGCAAGGTTTTCAGCTCCCTTTTTATCCTGTATTTCCACATCAAATTCCTGTAAGAGTAAGATCCAACGTATGAGTCGAGGTTTTGCATCAGGTTTAGTTAAGAGATAACGAAGTGTTGAATGATCAGTGTAAACAACAACTTTAGATAATATTAAATATTGCCTAAATTTGTCAAAAGCAAAAACTACAGCTAGTAATTCTTTCTATGTGGTGGTATAGTTTTCTTGTGCGGGTGTCAATGTTCTGCTAGCATAATAAATTGGCTGAAAATGCTTGTCTCTTCGTTGTCCCAGAACTGCACCTACTGCAAAATCACTCGCATCACACATTAGTTCAAAGGGTAAATTCCAATCAGGTGCAATTATAATTGGGGCATTTATTAGTTTATCTTTGAGGACATTGAATGCATCTAAACATTCCTGATTGAAATTGAAAGGAACATCTTTTTCTAGTAATTTTGTTAAAGGCTTAGCTATTTTAGAAAAATCCTTAATGAATCTTCTGTAAAATCCAGCATGTCCAAAAAGCTTCTAATAGCCTTAACTGAACTAGGGGGAGGTAATTTTTCTATGGTTTCAATCTTTGCTTTATCTACCTCAATCCCTTTACTAGAAATCTTATGTCCTAGCACAATCTCTTCTCTAACCATAAAGTGACATTTTTCCCAATTCAAAACAAGATTCGTCTCCTTACATCTTATTAGAACTCGTTCTAGATTTTTAAGGCAAAGGTGGAAAGAATTACCGAACACTGAGAAGTCATCCATAAATACCTCCACAATGTCTTCCACAAGTTCATCAAAAATGGCCAACATGCAGCACTGAAAAGTAGCAGGAGCATTCTACGATAAGCAAACGTACCATACGGGCATGTAAATGTTGTCTTCTCTTGATCTTCAAGCACTATTGGGATTTGGAAATAGCCAGAGAGTCCGTCCAAGAAACAGTAGTACATATGCCCAGACAACCTTTCTAACATCTGATCAAAAAAGGGTAGAGGGAAGTGATCTTTTCTGGTTACGTCATCCAGCTTCCTATAGTCTATACAGACTCTCCAACCTGTGACTGTCCTGGTGGGGATCAATTCATTCTTTTCGTTGGTTACCACAGTCATGCCTCCTTTCTTCGGAACTACCTGCACATGACTTACCCAAGTGTTGTCAGAAATAGGATAAATTATTCCTGCATCTAGAAGTTTAATTACCTCGGCTTTGACGACTTCTTTCATATTGGGGTTTAACCGTCTTTGAGATTGCAAACACGGTTTATACTCATCTTCCATTAAAATTTTGTGGGTGCAAAATGATGGGCTTATTCCTTTGATGTCTAACATTTTCCACACTATGGCCCTTTTGTGTTTCCTTAGTACCCTTAGCAACTCTTCTTTCTCCTGGGGTCCTAGTTCCGAAGAGATTATTACTGGTAGCGTAGAATTATCCCCTAGGAATGCATATTCTAAGTGCTTTGGTAATTATTTTAGTTCTAGCTTGGGTGGCTCATCAATAGAGGGTTTTTGTTTTAATTCATCATTAATCTTGATGTCCTCTATTTTCATCTATCTAGAAGGTGATGCATTGGGATTCTCTTCATCAGTATCGTTATCATTCCCCTCACTTTGTGAAAGACACGGTTCCATCGTGTCACTGTGCATGATTTCCTGCAAAGATTCTTGAAAAATGTGATCAGTGGCATCAACAAAGTAACAAGAATCATCTCGTTCTCTAGAATAACGCATGGCATCATAAATTTGGAACACAATTTCTTCATCTCCTACTCTTAATGCGAGTTTACCATCACCAACATTAATGACAGCCCTAGCAGTAGCTAGAAAGAGTCGCCCCAAAATTAAAGGTACCTCTACATCCTCATTCATATCAAGCACAACAAAATCAACGGGAAATATAAATTTGTCTACTTTTACCAGAACATCTTCAATAATTCCCCTAGGATACTTAACAGATCTGTCAGCTAACTGAATACTCATCCTAGTGGGTATTGGTTCCCCGAGACCAAGTTGCTTAAACATTTTATAAGGCATTAGGTTAATACAGGCACCTAAGTCAGCTAATGCTTTTTCTATGTTCAAACTACCAATTAAACAAGGGATAGTGAAACTTCTTGGATCTTTCAATTTGGCTGGCAGCTTGTTTTGGATGATAGCTAAGCATTCCTCATTAAGTTCTACTGTTCAAATTTCCTCAAACTTCATTTTATTTGTTAGAAGCTCTTTTAAAAATTTTGCACATGTTGGCATCTGCGAAATAGCTTCAACAAAAGGTAAGTTAATATGTAGATGTTTGAAAAGTTCAAGAAATTTACCATATTGTGCGTCTAAGCGATCTTTCTTCAACTTTGCTGAATACGGGATTGTTGGTTTAGTTTCTTCGCAGGTTGGAGTTATCTTTGCCTCATCGAGATCATTTGGTACCTCCTTCTTTGTTTCAATTAACTCATTTCCATTCTCAGTGTCACTACCTGAACCTGCTCTTTTTCCCTAGATAAGGTTTCAAATTGTATTTCAGAAACTAACCTAGTAAGTTCCCCGATTTGATCCTTGAGTTCCTGTGACAATGCCTCAAGTTTTGTTTCTATCCTCTGGAAAAGTGTTTCTGAGGCTGTTATGAAGTTTGTTAGCGCCTCTTCAAGGTTCGGCTTCTTTTCCTGTGGGTAGGGCTGTTGTTGGAAGTTTTGGGATGGTTGTGATCTTTGATTTCTTTGACCGCCCCATGAGAAATTGGGGTGGTTCTTCCAACGTGGATTATAAGTATTACTATAAGGGTTATTGTTAGATCGAAAATTATTACCCATATAGTTCATTTGTTCGCTCTCCATGCCCTATCCATAGGGTGGGTACTCAGGGTTCACCATTTATTCACTTGCGTCGCACTGCATAACTAGATGTGCCTATGAAGAACCATAGAAACTATAAAATTTTTTATGTAACAATTCCACCAGATTTGATAGCGCGGTCACTGCGTCAATGTTGTAAACTCCGGCTGCTTTGGCTGGCCTTGTCCTTGTAACTTGCCACTGATTGTTATTCAGTGACATCTCCTCTATAAACTCGTAGGCTGCTTCAGGAGTTTTGTTGTTCAAGGTTCCACCAGTAGTTGAATCGATTAGCTGCCTTGTTGAAGGGTTCACACCATTATAAAAACTTTGGACCTGTAGCCACAATGGTAATCTGTGGTGTGGGCACCTCCTTAACAAATCTTTGTATCTCTCCCATGCGTCGTATGATGTCTCTGAATCTATCTGTACAAAAGAAGAGATATCATTCCTTAACTTGGCCGTTTTGGCTGGTGGAAAATATTTTAATAAAAATTTTTCGGTCATTTGATCCCATGTAGTGATTGAGCCTCGTGGAAGAGAATGCAACCACTGTTTGGCTTTATTTCTCATGGAAAAGGGAAATAACCGAAGACGGATGGCATCATCGAAACGCCATTTATTTTGAAGGTGTCGCAAAATTCTAGGAAATTTGCTAAGTGTGTGTCAGGATCCTCATCCTGCAAACCATCAAACTGAACAAACTGTTGTATCATCTGTATAGTGTTAGGTTTCAGTTCAAAATTATTTGCAGCAATAGTAGGCCTAACAATACTAGACTCAGTTCCTGTTAAACTAGGTTTAGCATAATCATACATAGTACGTGGAGCATGATGCTCGGCCATCTCTGGAGGTGGCGGATTATTTTCAGCCATCTCTTCTGGGGTATTAATTTCGGCTTCTTGCTCTTCGTTTATGTAGTTTAGGCTTCGCCTTATTTCTCTGCGATTTCTACGAACGGTACTTTCAATATCACTGTCGTAAAGTAGAGGTCCTGTCGGGTTCCTTCTAGCCATAAACTAGAGGTACCTGAAAGGGACAAAAGAAAGAAGAAAGAAAATTTAGAAAATTAAAACAAAATTGCAAATATAAAAATAATTAGTAAATATGGCTAAAGTAATAAAAACTAAGCTTTCTTAATATTTTAGTTCCCTGGCAACGGCGCCAAAAACTTGATCGTCGAAATCAGAGCTTTAAAATTATAATGAGAATGATCCAACCTGGAAACTAACTCTGACAATGATTTTAAGGCAAGCGCACCTATCGAACAATAGTATAGCTTAGGCAAGACCGGAATATCAAATCCCAAAGGAACCAAAAGTACTAGTACTAACTCTCTTTCTATTATTTAGACTAAGAATTAAGTGAATGGTTATTTAATCTAAATTTAACTTTTAACTAAACTAAAGACGCAAAGACAAAAAGAGAATGAATTGGGAAAAATAACCTGGAAGAAAAACTCAGTTGATTAAGACGACACCCAAGGATGAATCCACCTAGACTTCACTTATTATCTAACTCTAAACCAGACGATTTATTCATTTGACTTGATCCGTAAGGTTCCCTAAGTTATATTAATCCCTCTCTCGAGGCGACTAACGTCTAACCCTAGGTTTATTAATTGAAATCTCTTTCTAATTAAAACCCCTAGAATCACATTAACTCGATCTATGGACTCCCATCTTAAGTTTCACCCTAATCTGGCAAAATCTCGTCACCCTATCTCTAGGCGCGCGATCAACTCCGCTTAATTATGCTAGATCTACTCTTAGGCAGGGACTTTTGCTCCTCCACCTAAGCACATCATACTTGAATTAATATCCCGGAAATATCAACACAAGAATTAAGAACACATAATTAAGAACAAGTCAAATATTTATCATATAGTTCAGTAAACGATAACAAGATCTGTCTTAGGTTTCATCCCCCTCAGGTATCTGAAGGGTTTAGTTCATAACAATAAAAGAAAACATATCAGAAGAAAAGATAAAACAAAACATAAGAAATCCCTAAAACCCCCTGAAAGAATTAAAGGAGAGATCCGCCGTCTTGAGTATAATTTCGGCTTCTTGAGATGGATCAACTGGCTTTCTTCTAGTAAATTTCCACAAATCTGCCTCCTCTGGCCTAGCTGGACACCCCCTGACTAAAGCCTCGGGTTCCCCCCTTTTTAGGTCACACTTAGGGTGTTTATATAGGCTTCGGAATGTATTTCTTTGCCCCTAAGTATCCTAATCCGAGTGAAACTTCTCTTTCTGACGGCAGGGACACGCCCATGGCACACGCCCGTGTAAGTCGTGGTCAGGCCGTGTTCGAGCCTATTGAATGGGGCCCATGCCATATGGATTTCGTGATATGGCCCATTTACTCCATTTTGGGCCCGTTTTTTGTTCTTTTCGTCATTGGGTGCTCTCCTGAGTATAAAACATGAAAACAAAGGATTAAGAGCACCAATTTACATAATTTAAGGATTAAATCATCCAAAAGCATGCTAAATGTGGGCTTAAAATATGTTACTTTTACGATTTATCAACTCTGCTTAATTATGCTAGATATACTCTTACACAGGGTCTATTCCTCCTCTGCCTAAGCACATCAATACTTGAATCAATATCTTGAAATATTAAAACAAGAATTAAGAACACATAGTTAAGAACAAATCATGTATTTATCATGTAGTTCAGAAAACAGTAACAAGATCCGTCTTAGGTTTCATCCCTCACAGGTATTTGAGGGTTTAGTTCATCATAATAAAAGAATACATCTCAAAAGAAAATATAAAACAAAACATAAGAAAAACCCTAAAACCCCCTAAAGGAATTGAAGGGAAGATCCTCCGTCTTGAGTATAACTCCGGCTTCTTCATGAATCAACTGGCTTTCTTCGAGTAAATCCCACAATTCTGGCCTCTCTGGCTTGGCTCTTCGACCTAACTGGACGCCCCCTGAAGGTTGGCCTCTAGGGTGTTTATATAGGCTTTTGGAATGGCTTTCTTTGCCTCTAAGTACCCTAATTCGAGTGAAATTCCTCTTTGTCACGGCAGGGACACGCCCATGGCACACGCCCGTGTGAATCATGGCCAGGCCGTGGTCGGGTCTGTTAAGGAGGCACAGCCGTGTGGTATTGGGCCCAAGCCATGTCAATTTTGTAATTTGGCCCATTTACTTCATTTTTAAGCCCGTTTCTCGTTCTTTTCATCCTCCGGTGCTTTCCTAAGTATAAAACATGAAATTAAAGGATTAAAAGCACCAAATTCCACAATTCAAGGCTTAAATCATCCAAAAGTATGCTAAATGTGGGATTAAAATATGTATATATTACGGTTTATCAATATATATACCAAACCAACATTACATTTATAACCTCATTTACAATCCATCCACAAAATAACTATCATCCAGACATTCTAGGTACATGCCGACACAAAAGATAAACATCACCACATTTTAGTTTGGGATCGTTGTTAGTTGCTGAATCGGCGATCAAAAGAGAAGAACTTAACCTGCGCACAAAAAAACAAAACCGTATGCTGAGTAAAACTCAGTGATATTTCTATAATCTGAATATTTAAAGACAATGATTACAAATGTATAATTGAAATATAAACACATTAATATTTAAAAAGCACAACTATCATATGCTAACTCTTTGAGTTCATACATAATAGCATGTCATTTCATATTATATTCAACTTACACATGCTATCATATTTCATTTGTTTCACAAATATCCCAATTCTCATACTTGCTATATAAATAGCTTTTCACAAATTGATTTACATTTCATTTAAACAATGGCATTATCCATTCCATATCCACTTCATGAGTACATAACTCATGTATCTCATTTAATCACAATATATCTCATTTTTATGTTTCAAATCACTATCCCATTTTCAATTCTCATACAATATCATCCAATATCAATCTTAGTACCGTTTCATTTAATTACCCCTATTAACACGACTCAGACTCGAACGGATACATGGATCCAACCAACACACCAGTTTGGCTCCCAGTGCCTCATCGGATAAATCCGAAATAACAACTGCGCCCAGCGCTATATAAAATTGACACCCAGTGTCTTATCAGTTAAACCGAAGTAAATTGGCACCCAGTGCCTCATCGACTTGAAGTCAAAGAAATCTCTGAACTCTTTCTATCCTATGGCATGCCATTTATATCCGACTCAGCCCGATATAGTTAATAGGGTTCCAATTCACTTTCCAAATACAACCGATATCCAATTATCATATTTGCACATTATCAAATTTACACATATATTTATTTCAATTCAAATAATCAACACATTCATAATATATATACCAATTCAATCCATTTCAATCAACTTTAATTTAATTCAATATCAAAGTGCCAAATACTCACCACAACCACTTAACATATGCATTAAATCAAAATACAACAATTAGTAACTAGGTTCAGATTATAAAAATACAAACCGTGGATTTCAAGCTATTCGACGTCGATTTTATCCTTCCCCTTTTTAGTCGAGAATTCCGGTACGACGTTAGTTATTTAATTAAAATAATTAAAATTCATCAATACCACACAATTCAATTTCATATTGAATATTTTAAATTTTTACTCAATATTTCACTAAATTCCAATTTAGTCCTTAAATCGAGACTAATTTTTATTCTTTACATTTAATCTTATATTATTATATTAATTTCACTTTAATCTAAATTTAACTCCCTATTTTCACTTAAACCCTTAAATTTTTATCTTTTTAGAATTTAGTCCAAATTACTCAAAATTTACAATTTATTCTACAATTTAATCCTTTTTCATTTCTAACTTAAAAATCTATCAATTTCATCCCCAATACTAAAATTATTCAACATTAACAACATTTTAAACCTTAATAATTGCTAAAATTTCGACATGGGTCGGGTAATACTTAACACCGGGATTCTAAAAATATAAAAATTACAAGAAAAAGGACTAAATTGACTAACCAATTGAACTTTGAATCTTAAAAACCCTAAGGCCATGCGTTGAACCTTCTTTTCTTCTTTCTTTTTCTTTCTTTCTTTTTCTTTCTTAGTTTTGTATGGCTTTATCTTTTATTACCTATTTTTTATTATACTTTAATTTATTATTATATAATACATATATACATTTACTTAATTATTAAGATAACATATTTTAACTTTTATTATTATAATATATAAAATAAATTTACACATATAAGTTATATATAATTTACTAATACCGTCCACTTAATGAAATAAGGTATAATTGCTTCTTTAGCCCCTTTAATTAATCTTTAATATATAATTCAACTTTCACCATATACGCAATTTAGTCCTTATACCTAATTACTTTTAATTCAAGTAGATTCACTTAACCGAAACCTAATTAACTACACAACGAACTTCATAAATATTTATGAGTCTGATTTACGGGAACAGGAATTCCAGGAATGCACTTTTCGACACCCCTAACTATAGGGTCATTACATGGCATGCCATAGGATTTTTATATGTTGCTGGTGGGAGCATTTTAGCACTTCAATACGATTCATTCTAGCATTTCAGTGAAATTTATTTTGGCACTTAGGTGGGATTCATTCTGTAGAGTGTTAAGAGATTGATCCAAATACCCATACTAGTGTCTACACATAGTTAATAGGGGCTAGAAGTAAATAATGATAAGTCATTCTGATATTAATAATGAAATGTCATTCTTATCTTGATAATTAAACATAATCTTGATTTTGAAAATGATATGTAATAATGATCATACCGATAATGATTATAAAATGATTTTGATACTGAGATTGAAAAAGAATGAAATGGTAATGTGAAATCATTGATGATGGTATGAATTATGATAACACGTTATTAATGAAATACTAGTTGGTAGAATTGTTTTGATAATTTGATGAGTTTGATGTAACATATCAAATGCATGCTTATCAATTTAATGATTTGATGCTTTAAATTCAAATTATGTTAATAACACTGAGTATTCAATACTCAACGTACGAATTAATTTATTTTTGTGCCCAAGCTTTATTTAATTACTCGAAGTGGTTGTGAGTTTGTCAGCATCCAAGACATTAATTCTCAGCTCAGCTAACGGTTGTAATGTCCTTATAATGTTAATTTATAAATGGCATGTACCTAGATCAATAGGAAGTAATTTGAAGTTTTTATGCTATTTTGAATTGTAGTTATCTAATGTTGCATTAGTTGGATGTTTTGGGTGATTTTGGTACTACTTGTCTTATGGTCAAATGATTAGTTTTGCATAAGTAGATAATTGGTTCAGTTAGGTTAAGTTATGATATATTGAGTGTCTTGCTTTGAGATTTGTTTGAATATGTTTTTAAATGTCAAATAAGTGTGCATTGGTTTGGTTTAACCTTGGTGTGAAATAGGTGGCATTTAAACATCATTTTCCCACTTGAAATATTGCATTTTAGGAAATTTGGTACGCTGGTCACGAGATACAATTGTCATGTTTCGAGACACCATGAACAAAAAGCATCATTTCATACATTTCTGAGTAATAGTTTCAAGACACGTTGAACATGTCTCAAGACATACATTACCACATCTCGAGACAAATAGTCTTTTGTCTCAAGACAAGTAAACATCAAATCTAAAACAAAATTTCTCTATTTCAAGTCATGTTCTTGTTTTGAGACATCTAATCATCGAAGTAAAAATAGGAAAACAAAGGAAGCATTTTTTAAGACATAGTATTCAATGTCTAGATGCAGACTGTAGTATTTCGAATGTTTGAGTTTGGATTTGAATCCTAACTTCGTATTTGATAATATTTAACTCTAAAGCCCTTTAAATGAGACCTTTTAATATTATCAATCATGTTTATGCTAATAGTTGTGAATTTATGGAAACTATTATGATTGAATGCCATATTATTTGATGAAATGTATTAAGACAGTTTGAGTTACTTTGGTAATGTAAAGTGGTGCCACACATTTGGATCCGATGATCGGGTCGAGTGTGGAGTGTCATATTTAGTGATATTTGAGCTACAGGTTTAGCCTGTTCTCAAATTAAATTGAGCCCCATATTGAGTTTAGAGGTACATGCCATTTAAGTGTCGAGTCTAGTTGAGATTTTAAGGTCGAGTTTGCTTGTTAAATTGTTTATATAAATTGAAATACTAGTATAAATATAATGATAATTAGCCCCTTGTGGGCGGGATATAGTTGATGATTGATCTCTTGTGAATGAGATCTTATTGATGATTAGTCTCTTGTGGATGATATATAATGTTAAAAATCATTAAAGTAGTCGTAACCTTAGGAGTACATGAAAGTACCAAAATTTGCATGATTTGTTCTAATTCATTAATAATTAAGTATTATAGCCTGTTAGAATTAAGTGACCCGAATCTTTATTTAAATAAAATACAATGGTAAAATAAAATAAAAGAAAAATCTCGATAGAACTACACTTCTTTTATTTTATTTTAGAATAAGGTTTTTTAAACCTTATTAAACTCCCATCTATTTGATATTGATTAGAATAAGGTGTTTCAATCTTACTACACTCCTATTAGAATATGGTTTTACAAGCCTATAAATAGACATAGTCTCTTGCTCTTGTAATTATTCGAATTCGACATAGTGAATTTTCCTCTCCTCTGCCCGTGGTTTTTTTTCCCAAAAGGGTTTCCACATAAAATCTGTGTGTTTTAATAAAAAAAATTTCGGTCATTTGATCCCATGTAGTGATTGACCCTCGTGGAAGAGAATGCAACCACTGTTTGGCTTTATTTCTCAAAGAAAAGAGAAATAACCGAAGCCGGATGGCATCATCAGTAACGCCATTTATCTTGAAAGTGTCGTAAAATTCTAGGAAATTCGCTAAGTGTGTGTTAGGATCCTCATCCTGCAAACCATCAAACTGAACAAACTATTGTATCATCTGTATAGTGTTAGGTTTCAGTTCAAAATTATTTGCAGCAATAGTAGGCCTAACAATACTTGACTCAGTTCCTGTTAAACTAGGTTTAGCATAATCATACATAGTTCGAGGAGCATGATTTTTGGCCATCTCTGGAGGTAGCAGATTATTCTCAGCCATCTCTTCGGTGGTATTGATTTCAGCTTCTTGCTCTTCTTCTATGTAGTTTACGCTTCGCCTTATTTCTCTGCGATTTCTGCGAATGGTACCTTCAATATCACTGTCGTAAAGTAGGGGTCCTGTCGGGTTCCTTCTAGTCATAAACTAGAGGTGCCTGAAAAGAACAAAAGAAAGAAAATTAGCAAAGTTAAAAATAAAAAAATAAATTGCAAAAAATAAAAATGGCTAAAGTAATAAAAATTAAGCTTTCTTAATATTTTAGTTCCCCAGCAACAGCGCCAAAAACTTGTTCGTTGTTTTATGCTATGTCAAAGTCTTAAAATTTATATAAAGAATGATCAAACCTGGAAACTAACTATGACAACGATGTGAGGCAAGCGCACCTATCAAAGAATAGTATAGTTAAGGCAAGACCGGATTGTCGAACCCAAATGAACTAAAAGTACTAATACTAACTCTCTTTTTATTATCTAGCCTAAGAATTAAGAGAATTGTTTATCTAATCTAAAATTAACTAAACAACTAATCTAAAGATGCAAAAATAAAGAGAATGAATTGGGGAAAATAACTTTAGGAAAAACCAATTGATTAAGACGATACCCAAGGAAGAATCCACCTAGACTTCACTTGTTACCTAACTCTGAACCAGACGATTTATTCATTTGACTTGATCCGTAGGATTCCCTAACGTATATTAATCCCTCTCTCGAGGCGACTAACGTCTAAACCTAGGTTGATTAATTAAAATCTCTTTCTAATTAAAACCCCTAGAATTGCATTAACTTGATCTATGGACTCCCATATTAGGTTTCACCCGAATCCTACAAAATCTCATCACCCTATCTCTAGGCGTGCGATTGACTCCGCTTAATTATGTTAGATCTACTCTTAGGCAGGGACTTTCGCTCCTCCACCTAAGCACATCACACTTGAATTAATATTCCGGAAATATCAACACAAGAATTAAGAACACATAATTAAGAACAAGTCAAATATTTATCATATAGTTCAGCAAATGATAACAAGATTTATCTTAGGTTTCATCCCCCTCAGGTATCTGAGGGTTTAGTTCATAACAATAAAAGAAAACATCTCAGAAGAAAAGATAAAATAA
Source organism: Gossypium australe (assembly GCA_005393395.2). NCBI lineage: Eukaryota > Viridiplantae > Streptophyta > Magnoliopsida > Malvales > Malvaceae > Gossypium > Gossypium australe. Next base: position 11,256,419 of record CM016624.1, on the reverse strand, counting down.
AACATAAGAAATCCCTAAAACCCCCTAAAGGAATTGAAGGAGAGATCATCCGTCTTGAGTATAATTTCGGCTTCTTAAGATGAATCAACTGGCTATCTTCGCGTAAATTCCCACAACTCTGCCCTCTTTGGCCTGGCTGGATGCCCTCTGGCTAAAGCCTTCGGTTCTGCCTTTTTAGGTTATACTTAGGGTGTTTATATAGGCTTCAGAATATGTTTCTTCGCCCCTAAGTATCCTAAACCGAGTGAAATTTCTCTTTGTCACGGTAGGGACACGCCCATGGCACACGCCCGTGTAAATCATGGTCAGGCCGTGTTCGAGACTGTTGAGTGAGGCACGACCGTGTGGTCTTGGGCCCAGGCCGTGTGGATTTCGTGATATGGCCTATTTACTCCGTTATGGGCCTATTTTCTGTTCTTTTCATCATCCGGTGCTCTTCTGAGTATAAAACATGAAAACAAAGGATTAAGAGCACCATTGTAACACCCTGAATTTGGGCCTAGAATAAGTGGGTTCGTCTGTCGAGAGAATGGATTTTGTCGTTAAAAAAAATTGTAATTATTGTTTGGATTTAGATTAATGGGTAATTATTGTATACTAATTTTTCCTCCCTTTTAAATATATTAACTGAATTATAATAAAATTTAATGTGGCATAATATTAAACTCTATGTAGTCAATTTATGCATCAATTTATCAAATATTTTCCATAATTTTGTCCTTGTTATATAATTAATTATTTTATTTATGTTATCAGTGTGATGAACGAAGTTATAATTTAGAAATATTAATTTTTCTATTATTCTCATTTAATTTTTATATTTTAATATAATTTAGTTCTTATATTTTTTATAATATTAATTTCTATCGTTAAATTTTCGTTAATATACAATATGAGTATATATAATTTGAATGTACTAAAAAAAATTAATATGTGGTTTATACTAAAATAAGATAATGGTCAATTTTTAATTCACCCCTAGATTATGCTAAAATTTGGGGATTCGATTTATATGCTTTACTTTTTTTTTACATAGTTTGTCCCTCTACTTTTATAATGTCACTAATACATTTAAATAGTTAATTTTTCTTAAAAATATTATTCAAACAGAAATAAATTATTTTATCATGAAAAGTTTGAATGGACATTTTTTTTTAAAAAATTTATTATTGCATGTTTAGTTTAATTTTTAGGAGGTTTAGGAAGGGTTGGTAGTGTTGAAAAAGTCCTAGGCTCGATCTAGGGCTTTAGCAAAAATGTTGTTTTTTTTAGGGAGGTTGGTGGTAGTCATAAGGCTTTTAAAATATTGTTGGGTTAAAAGATATCATAAAGAAGTAGATGGTCTGGTGGCTTGGGGCGTTTGGAATAAGCTGGTGGTCAGAGGTTCAAGTCCTGGACTTGGCAAAAAAAATTTTATTGCGCATAAGTGGTATGAAGGCCAGAGTTTAGGCCTTATAAATAGTTGGGACTGTTTCATGATACAAGGAAACGCCTGGCCCAGTGGCAAAGGCGTTAGGAGTAGTAGGGGGAGCATGGTTCTAGCCGCGGTGTGCGCTAAATGTTTGTTTTTTTTTTGAAGTAAACCTGGAGCACGGAAAAAAGGTTGATAATTAATTGGGGAGGAAATATGACTCAAATAAAATAAGTGGCGCAGTGGCAAGGGACGTGCCTCATAGTGAAAAGGTCGGAGGTTCGAATTTGGGTGTTGGTTAATATTTTTGGATTTCTTTGGACGATTCGGTCGCTGGAAAGTATACTTTAAAACAAGTTGAGAATGAAATATATCACAAGAACGGTTGTGGTGTAGTGGTAGGGGCGTGTGGTGGTGCTTGGAGGTCTTAAGTTCGAGTTGCCTTGTGCACACTAATATGTTATTTTGCTGCTGGCGTGGGGAAGGTATTTGAGGTGGACCAAAATGCCCAAAAGATGGCTGGGAAGCTATTTGAATGAAATTCAAATTGGATTTTTGGCTAAATAAAAGGACTTTTTGATGAGGATAAATTTTGGAGATAATAAAGGAATTTAATTAGTGATAAGTTTGAGTTGATTAGGGAGTGTAGGTTTATTCTATTTATTTATTTATTTATTTATTTATTTTAGTATATATGGGTACCGAATTTTCCCTTTTTATTTGCTTAATTTTTTTAGTTATTAGGAAGGGCACTTTCGGTTTTTGATAGGTAAGTGCCGAAATTTCTATAAATAGAGGGGATAGCTCATTAATTCCGGCATTTGAACCTTACTTTTTTCTTCTTTCTCTGTGCTGAATTTTTTATTTAGAACAGTCTCTAGTTTTCTCTCTTTCGAAGCATCTCTTCTTCTTTTGCTTTTCTGTCAGAAATCGAAACTTCTGGGGTCTCATCAAATTGCCGAAACCCTGCAAACACTTTCTCTTTTCTTTAATATTCATTGGCCGAATATCTCTTGGCCATCTCTTCAATTCTTTGTTCTTCCAAAAGCCGAAAACATATCAGTCCTCTCTTGTTCATCTTTCCAGGATTTACTTAAAAAGCCGAAACTTCTAGATCTCTAATCTTCTACGGTTGCCGAATCTTTTACAAGGGATAGCCAAAACCTTCAGTAGAGGTAAGTACCGATTTGGGTTATCTTTTGATCTTTTTCCGGCTTTTGGAGGCCATAGCCGAATGGCCATATGGAATTAATCTTGTGTTTTTCTTTCTTTTTCGACATTCCGAGATTTGAAGGGGGAGTCAATCGCTTAGATCTCTAAGTCAGGGTTCAGTAACACTCGAATCGTGCTACTTTCGGGATTTCAAGGTAAGGAGATCTATTGATTTTAGCGTGTAAATTCGGGTATTTATTAACCCTTGGCTGAATGTAGGGGAGGCCAAATCTTCGTGTTCTTCCGGCTTTTTAGCAAGGATTTAGACTAAGGGTTGTAGATCCAGATAGTAAGGATATTGACTAAGGGTGTAAAACTACGCGATATCAGGTGTGTAACACTTCCACACCATATAGATTGCCTGTTAAAATATGTTTATTAATCTGTTATATTCTGGTTAATGCCGAAATCTCGGCATAACGATTGAAACCCAAAGAGGGTAAAAGCAAATCACCAGGTTAGTGATCCCTGTCATTCTAAGTGAATGTTCTGATTAAATGAAATGAATATACCGATTTTCTGTGATTGCATGCGGTTGGGTTTGATGAAAGGGGAAGTGTTCTGTTATAGCGGCTGTTGCCATGACCTGTTGTAGCGGCTTTTGCCGTGACCTGTTGTAGCGGTTTTTGCCGTGACCTGTTGTAGTGGCTTTTTCCATGACCTGTTGTAGTGGCTACGGCCATGATCTGACGATGAGCAGCATGTCTGCCATCAATGGTGTGTAGCGGTGTAAGTTGATTGTAGAAATCCCCAAATGGTGTGACTGGCAGGTAAGGGTGGCGTGTAGCGGATGGAAACCTAGGATTTGGGTTGGGCTTTGCATATTTTCTGATATATTATATTTTGTTATATGTTCTGTGGGGTTAAGGCCCAAGTCTAATGGTGCATGAGGGTTGCACACTGAGTCTCGCGACTCACCCTATTATTTAACAATTTCAGGTAGTACCCAGTGCATCGGACCGGGCTGGAGAGTAGCGCGAGGTGGCCATGTGAGAGAGTACTTGATCCAGCAGAAGATTTCACTTAGAATATTGTTTTCTTAATATTTTTGATTAAGGGTTTTAAATTTTGTTGTAATAAGGCCATGGGCCACTAGACTATTATTTATGTTTTGGTTTTATGTTGGGCTTTTATTACTGGGCATTTAAATTTTATATTTAAATTAAGTTAAGGCATGTATAAAATCTCGGTTCTTATTTAAAACTCACCAAGGCAATTTATAACTTTATATCTTATATGACTTAATAAACTATTAAGTTTTCGGTATAATTATTTAAACCTGATAATTGTTTTCCAAAGTGCTACATCTTTTTACGAAATTACTTTAGTGACATACCAGATCCAGTTGTAGTGTTTGGGTCGGGTTTGGGGTGTTACAACCAAATTACACAATTCAAGGCTTAAATCATCCAAAAGTATGCTAAATGTAGGATTAAAATATGTTACTATTTTGGTTTATCAGAAAATAACCAGAAAATTTTGCTGAAGATGATGTTGTAGAAGACTACAGCGATGGTGAACTTCTAGTCGCTTTTGTCAATAATTCTAAAGTGAGCGATGAGTGGATCCTTGATTCGAGCTGCACCTTCCACATGTGTCCCAATCGAAATTGGTTTACAACTTATGAAATAGTGTCTGAATGTGTTGTTTTGATGGGAAATAATGTTTCGTGTAAAATCGCAGATGTTGGAACAATTAAAGTTAAGATGTTTGATGGAGTTGTCAGAGCACTTAGTGACGTACGACATGTTCCAGAATTGAAGAGAAATTTAATTTCGTTAAGTACTCTTGATTTAAAAGGGTACAAATACACAGCTGAAAGTGGGGTTTTGAAGATTTCCAAAGGTTCCCTCGTTGTGATGAAAGGGTAGAGAAAGACTGCCAAGTTATATGTTTTGCAGGGTTCTACTGTTATTGGTGATACAACTATTGCTTCCTCTTCCTTTTCAGATGATGATATTACTAAACTTTGACATATGTGTCTAGGGCATATGAGTGAGAATGGCATCGCAGAATTGAGCAAAAGATGACTTCTTGATGGGTAAGGAATTTGCAAACTGAAGTTCTGTGAGCACTGTGTTTTTGGGAAGAAAAAGAGAGTTCAATTCACCAGAGGAATCCATAACACGAAGGGAACATTGGAGTATATTCATTATGATCTGTGGGGGCCATCAAGAGTGCCTTCGAGAGGTGGAGCTAATTATATGCAAACTTTTATTGATGATTTTTCCAGAAAAGTTTAGGCGTTCTTCCTGAAGTAGAAAAGCGATGTGTTTTCTGCATTTAAGTCTTGGAAAATTATGATTGAAAAATAGACGGGAAAATAAATAAAATACTTCCGCACAGATAATGACTTAGAGTTTTGTTCTGATGAGTTTAATAAACTGTGCAAGTCAGAAGGGATCGTGAGACACTTGACAGTTCGTCATACTCCACAGTAAAACGGCGTTGCAGAACGAATGAACAGAACGATCATGGAGAATGTTCGATGTATGTTGTCAAATACCAACTTACCAAAGTCATTTTGGGCCGAAGCAGCCTCTACTGCATGCTTTTTGATCAACCGATCTCAATTCGTTGCCATTGAGAAAAAGACTCCACAACAGGTATGGTCTGGTAATCCTGCTAATTATTCTGATTTAAAGATCTTTGGGTGTCCTGCGTATGCTCATGTTGACAATGGAAAATTGGAACCGAGATCCATTAAATGTGTTTTTCTTGGTTATAAAGTTGGTGTAAAAGGGTATAAGTTATGGTGTCTTGAAAATAGAAAAGTTGTGATTAGCAGAGATGTTGTTTTTGATGAAACTGCTATGCTACCTAACTTATCTCTTAAAGACTCTTCCAATAAAAAAAAATCAAAAGCAGGTAGAGCATCAGATTAATACATAGTCGACTCCTTAAGCTAGTACAAAAATTGAGAATAGATTGGCTTCTTCACCACAATACTCTATCACCAAAAACAGAACTAGAACAGAAATTAAACCTCCAAAAAAGTATGATGAGGCTGATCTAGTTGCTTATGCTTTAAATGTGGCTGAAGATATAGATGCAAACTAAGAGCCGTCTAATTATTCTGAGGCAGTTAGCTGTGAAGACTTAGAAAAGTGGATGTTTGCTATTCAATATGAGATGGAATCACTCCACAAAAATAGAACATGGGATCTTGTGAAACTTCCTAAAGGTAAAAAGGTTTTTTGCTGTAAATGGACGTTTAAAAAGAAAGAAGGGACTCTCGGATTTGAAAAACCCAGATATAAAACAAGGCTTGTTGTAAAGGGTTACAGTCAAATTCCAGGAGTGGACTTCATAGATGTGTTCTCCCCAGTTGTGAAGCATAGTTTGGTTCAAGCTTTGCTTGGTATTGTTGCCATGCATGATTTAGAGCTTGAGCAGTTAGATGTAAAAATTGTATTTTTGCATGGAGAACTTGATGAAGATATTTACATGCAACAACTAGAGGGTTTTACAGTATCAGAAAAATAAGACTATGCTTGCTTGTTGAAAAAGTTCTTTTACAGTTTGAAACAGTCACCAAGACAGTGGTACAAGAGGTTTGATTCCTTTATGACTTTTCATGATTTTAAAAGTAGTTTTGACAGTTGTGTTTACTTTAAGAAAAATAGTGATGGTTCTTTTGTGTATCTACTTTTTATGTTGATGACATGTTGATAGCAGCAAAAGATAAAGGACAGATAATAAAGGTCAAAGCCCAACTAAGTGAAGAATTTGAGATGAAAGATTTGGGACCAGCAAAGAAGATACTTGGTATGGAGATTCTCAGAGATAGAAAAGCAAGTAAATTATACCTAAGTTAGAAGGGGTATATTAAGAAAGTTCTTTGCATGTTCAATATGCAGAGTGCTAAGCCTGTTAGTACGCCTTTAGCAGCCCATTTCAGACTTTCATCGGCTTTGTCTCCACAATCAAATGATGAGATTGAGTACATGTCACATGTTCCATACTCTAGCGTAGTGGGATCTCTCATGTATGCTATGGTTTGTTCACGTCCAGATTTATCATATGCAGTCAGTGTAGTTAGCAGATACATGGCAAATCCTGGTAAAGAACATTGGAAAGCAGTTCTGTAACACCCCCTAACCCCAAACCGTCGCCGGAATAGAGTTACGAGGCATTACTGGACAACTTACGAATTATTCACAAATAATATAACATTCATAGTATAATTAATAAATAAGTCCCTATAATAGACTTTCAAAGCTCAAAACATTTATAAAAAAAATAGAACGGGACTTGTTTGATTAATCCAAATTTTTTTTATTTTTTATTTTTACAAAAATTTCGGCAGCATTTCTACTTATTTTTACCTAAAACCCCCTGCAAATTCAAATCAAACAACTAATACCAATGTTTCAACTTGACTATCCAATATTCATAATATAACCTTAATTTATAATTTCTTCCAAATTAATCTCTATAATACAAAAATTATAGCTTACTTTACAATTTAATCCTTTTACTAATTCTAACTTAAATTTCATTCAATTTAATCTCTAATTCATCTTTTTCTTCAACATCAACTATACTTGAAAACCTATAAACTCTCAAAATATCAGCTTATTTTCATCAAAATCTTGCTTTAAAGCTTCTAAAACATCAAAATTAAGAGAATAGGACTTGATTGACTTACCAATTTAAACTTCAAGCTTTAAATCCCTAGTTTTTCCTTTTTCTTTTCTTTCCTTCCTTTCCCCTGTTTCGTATGCTCTCTGTTTCTTTTTTTTTTTTCTGTTTCTTTGTTTTGTTTCTTTTCTTATTTCTTTTATTCTATTTACTTTATTATATATAATATTATATTAATATAGTTATCTAATAATAATAATATATTTTAACACATAAAAATCTCAAATTTTTATGCTTATGCCGCCTCAAATATACTAAATGGTCTATTTGCCATTTTAGTCCTTTTTATTTTCTTTTAATCTACAATTCAACTTTTACCCTTTATTCACTTTAGTCCTTTTTCCTAATTACTTTAAATTAAGCTAAATTCACTAAATAAAAATCTAGTTAAACACACTATTAGACTCATAATTACTCATAATAATTATTTACTAACTCGATTTACTAAGACGAAGGCCCGATAACACATTTTTTTCTGGTGCCCACGGATTTTGGGTCGTTACAAGTTCAGTGGATTTTAATATACTTACGAGGTACTACTGATGTTTGCTTACAGTTTGGAAGAACTAAAGATGGAGTCATTGGGTATGTTGGTGCTGATTTTGCTGGAGACATTGATAGAATAAGATCTCTCATTGGTTATGTCTTTACAATCGGAGGTTGTGCAATCATTTGGAAAGCTACTTTGCAAACTACAGTCGCTTTGTCTGCCACTGGAGCTGAGTACATGGCGATTACTGAAGCTTGTAAAGAAGCTATCTGGTTGAAGGGACTCTTTAGTGAGCTCAATGAATACCTTCAAATCAACACAGTATTTTGTGACAGTCAGAGTGCCATCTTCTTTACAAAAGATCAAATGTTTCATGAGAGAACAAAACACATTGATGTTCGGTATCATTTTGTTCGTGATATTATTGCTCGTGGTGATATTGTTGTGAGAAAAATTAGTACTCGTAAAAATCCTGCAGATATGATGACTAAGTCACTTCCTATAACCAAGTTTGAGCATTGCTTAGACTTGGTTGGTTTTCATTGTTGAAATTAAACCCTTAAGGGATTTTATAGAAGAGGTGGAGAACTTGTTCGTTGAGAGTTCATGATGAAGAACTTGTTCATTGACAATTCGTGTCAAGGTGGAGATTGTTAGAATTAAGTGACCCAAATCCTTATTTAAATAAAATACAGTGGTAAAATAAAATAAAAGAAAAATTCCTGTAGAACTACACTTCTTTTATTTTATTTTAGAATAAAGTTTTTTAAACCTTATTAAACTTCATCTATTTGATATTGATTAGAATAAGGTGTTTCAATCTTACTACACTCCTATTAGAATATGGTTTTACAAGCCTATAAATAGACATAGTCTATTTCTCTTGTAATTATTCAAATTCGACATAGTGAATTTTCTTCTCCTCTGTCCGTAGTTTTTTTTCCCGAAAGGGTTTCCACGTAAAATATGTGTGTTTTTAATTTTTATTTCTCTTTTCTTTGCGATATATTGTCATTACCGACGTTATATTTTTCACATAACCCATGAATGCATTAGTGTTGAATGTTACTTTCATCATGTTATATGTTTGTTGAATGTGTATATATTTGATAAATGTTGATTCAAAAGTTGAAAGTGTGATACATACCATGTAAACCGGGGCTATGAATAGTATCTAATCAACAATGACATGAGTTAAAGGTTTTATTTGTTGAAAATGAGCAAGGAAGAGTAATTAAGTAAATGTAATGTGATAAGATATGTTAAATTGATAGTTGATCTTATAAAAGGTATGATAAGCTTAAGTGATTTAAGTGTTTCAGGAAATAAAGTCATTGTTGGGAAATGTGCTTTTTTTTTTGAACGGTGAATAAATAAATAAAGTTAATTTCACATTTCACTATTATGTCTTTTTTATTTATGCCTTTTATATTTTACATGCATAGCAAAATTGTGACAAGTAAATATTAGCTCATTGATTGTCTAAGTTCAAACTGAAGATAAGTGGCATTGTAAGAACGTTTACATTGCGAGAAAAAAAACTTACTTTAGTAGATAATTCAAATAAGTACGTAATCCCGTAAAAGAATCAAAGTGATCATTTGATTCAAATACTGAGAATGATTATTATGTCATCTACAATTCCAATTGGAGAGATGGCTAGTCTTGGCTATTGGAGCAGTTGACTCCACGAGTAGAGACGTAGATGTATTCATTGGTAGAATGATACATTGGACTGGACCCAAGATGAATTAATTCTGAATCTGTTTGTGAATTAATTCACTCGTGACGTTCATGGTGTGATTTACCTAAATCCTGAGTTAGTCACTGACCATGCGTATGCAACTCATGTGCATATAAGTGAAGGCTTATGCTCTAAAGATAACTTAGCCCATAGCTGGTATGTTGGGTACATGAATTGTGTATGGCATGAATTTACTAGCAACAGTAGAATTCATAGCTCAATTAAAGAGTTAATGATATCCTCTCATTGGCATTGTGTGCATTGATAAATATGAAACGTGCCCACAGGTTGCTTATTCTCGAACGAACAATTTATCACAGTCATTTGTTAACAGTGATCATATTAATCATTAAGAAGATACAACAGTGACAATGAGATAAAATAAGTTTGTATTGAGTGAATGAATTTAACTTAAAGGAACCAAGGATATCATATGAGGATAACATACACATGACGAGGTCATTGGAAAAAACAGTTGGATGAATTACCTTCGTAAAGAGTATACAATAAGGAGTTTTCAATCATGATACTTATTATGGACTGACTCCATGATTAATGATAAACCGTAATATATACATATTTTAATCCCACATTTGGCATACTTTTGGATAATTTATCCTTTGAATTGTGGAATTTGATGCTCCTAATCCTTTAATTTCATGTTTTATACTCAGGAGAGAATAGGAGGATGAAAAGAACGAGAAACGGGCCAAAAACGGAGAAAATAGGCCAAAGTAAGAAATCCACACGGCCGTGCCACTTTAGAGACTCGAACACGGCCCAGGGCTCGATTCACACGGGCGTGTCCCTGCCGTAACCTATTTTAATTCCACTCAGAAAAGGATACTTAGAGGCAAATAAAGACATTCCAAAAGCCTATATAAACACCCTAGAGGGCAACCTAAAAGGGAGTTGGTCAGAGTTTGACAGAAGGCCTCTGTCAGGGCTTTTGACAGGATCAAAACCAGAGAGAGTTGAAATTAGGGAATTATTCGAAGAAAGCTAGTTGATCCATCTCAGAAGCCGGAATCACACTCAAGACTGAGGATCTTCCCTTCAATTTCCTTTAGGGGGTTTTAGGGTTTTTCTTTATGTTTTGTTATTTAATTTATTCTGAGATGTATTCTTTCATAAACATGAACTAAACCCCTCAAATACCTGAAGGGGATGAAACCTAAGATGGGTCTTGTTATTGTTTTCTGAACTATATGATAAATACTTGATTTGTTCTTAATTCTTGTTTTAATATTCCAGGACATTGATTCAAGTATTGATGTGCTTAGGCAGTGGAGCAAAAGTCCCTGTTTAATAGTAGATCTAGCATAATTAAGCGGAGTTGATCGCACTCTTAGAGATAGGACGACAAAAATCTGCTGGATTAGGGTCAAACATAATATGGGAGTCCATAGATCGAGTTAATGCAACACTAAGGGTTTTAATTAGAAAGAGATTTCAATTAATCAACCTAGGGTTAGACGTTTGTAGCCTCAAAAGAGGTATTAATATAAATTAGGGAATCCTACGGATCAAGTCAAGTGAATAAATCGTCTGGTTTAGAGTTAAATAACAAGTGAAGTCTAGGTGGATTCTTCCTCGGGTATTGTCTTAATCAACTGATTTCCCAAAAGTATTTTCCCAATTCGTTCTCTGTGTCTTGGCATCCTTAGCTTAGGAATTAGTTAGATAAACATCAATCCTTTTTATTTTAGGCTAAATAATAGAAAGAAAGTCAGTACTAGTACTTTTGGTTCCCTTGGGTTCGACATTCCGGTCTTGCCACTAAGCTATACTACTGTTCGATAGGTGCGCTTGCCTCAATCGTGGTGATAGTTAGTTTCTAGGCTCGATCATTCATTATATAAATTTGAAAACTCTCAGACACACGATAATTAAGTAATTGCAAATTATTGGAATAATGCTTCTAGACATAATTGCAATCACTAGAGCCTAATTGTATATGTTCGATTGGTCCATTCACTAGCTCAACAAAAGCTCGATCGACTGTATTTGGATCAAATGTAAAATTAAATTAGGTGGTCGTGAAAATTGTTCAATTAGAGAATTTGATTAAAGAATTTTCTTGAAAAATTAATTTGGAAAATATAAATGATTTTTGGAAAAATTAATTTTGATAAATTAAAATTAAATTAATTAAATCAATTAAAATTAATATGATATTTTTGAAAGTTAATTTTCAAGTCAGACAATTGGCCCAATGGGTAATTGAACTTGAAAATTGGATCCGATATTGTAAATTGGGCCGAGAGCCCAAAACGAAGACCAAGATCCAAAAATTGGTCGAACCGGACTCGATATGTGAAACCAGGCTGACGGTCCAACCGGTGGCTAAACCAGCCCTGTTGGGTCGTCATTGACCCGGGCTGAACCGGCTCGGGGTGCCGTAAGGGTGTCGCACCTGCATCCCCGGACACGGTGGTGCCGATGGCTGCGACGGCGGCATCCCTGTGGCCAACAGCGGTTAGTCGTTGGTGGTTGAACAGTGAAAGAGTTACATTCTTACTGAAATTCCACCAGAGAATTTGATTTCAGATTAATTATTATAAAAATAATATTATTTTAATAATTTAATATTAAATTAAATTTAATATTTATCTTAACAATATTTTATTAATTTGATTTAGTATGAGAGTGATTATCTGAATTTTTAACAACAAAGAGTGTTTTAAGAAAAAAATACTCAAATTTTAAGGTGAAATTTTAATCTAAAGAAGGAAAAAAAAACCTTATTTTCTTTGCTTTATTTTTCTCTTCCTTGACACCGTTAGAGTTCTACGCATCCAATGGCCCATAAAACTTCGGCAAAGATAGAAGCCGAAACCAACCATTATAGAATATATTTTATTTTTCTAAAATCTTAGGGGGGAAAAAGAAAAAAGAAGAGGGAGTTTCATATCATTTTCTTCCCTTTTGATTCTTTCATATCCTGGAAACGAAACGATCGGAGTACTTGTTGTCAATGGAAATGTAGCTGCCTTTCCTAAACCCTAACCCACATAATTTCTTCAATGTCGATTAGTTTTCATTCACGTTCGTCTTCTTTATTTTTACATATAAATATTCCTTCTTACAATTCATTTTGTTTTGGCAATTTTTAAGTAATTTTCTTCTGTATTGCTCTTCTGATTATTGCAATGAGACGAACTTACACAGTGAATCCGGAAATTGCTTTTGATCAACGGGGGTTATTTTGGTGTTCAAGTTCATCGTTACCGTCACCAAATCAATGGGGGTTATTTTTCTCTTTCTGATTAAAAAGTGCACGTGCCACACGTGAGCGGAGCTATTTTCCCGCCTAGCAGCTTTCGTGGCGCCTTTACAATTTTATTTTTCAAATCCCGCTCCATTTTTTTCCCGAGAAAAATAGAAAAGGAGCGAGAACCCCAAAAGAAAAATTAGCAAAAAAAAAAAAAAAACAACGAGAGCATAGAAGTAGCCGGAGCAATGATCAACGAGAGCTCCTTTTCCAAAACTATATGTTCTATCTGCTACGAAGATCTTAAACCGATCGTAGAAGATCTCCAATGCATCTCCATTTGCGGCCATGTCTTCCACGAGCTCTGGTCAGTATTTACACATTCATTTCTTAGTTAATATTCAATATATATATAAACGACGTTTTTTAATTATTTTCTTTTGGAACCGTACAGTTTACAGCAGTGGTTTGAGTACTCTTCGAGTTCTACGAAGAAGTACAATTGTCCTGTATGCAAACAGACTTGTGTTGGGCACAATGCGACTCGTCTTTATTTCCAATCAGTTGGAGACCAGACCCAGTCGGTTTGCTCCCAAAAGTTGATCGATCGTGAGGAAGATGCGGAGTCGTTACGCTTTGAAGTGAAGAAGTTGCAGTTCAAAGTATCGGGGCTTAGCGAATCCTTAAAACGTCATGAAGAGAAACACGATGAGATAAACGAGCAGGTACTTTTTGATTCATTTTTTCCGTTCTGAAGAAACGCAGAAAACGCTGTTGTTATATGGAGTAAAAATGGAATTTGAATTGAAAATTTAAATTTCTCTACTTTCAATTTCTCAAATCATGTGTCTTCTGGAGTTTTAGCTGTGTAATTTCAGAGATCAGGCGAGGAAGGAAATGGCCTTGAAAAACGAGGCCCTAAGAGAAAAGGCATCTATTCAACAAAAGCTCAGTTCTAAATCTGAGGTGACTATTGTATGCCATCGGGGAAAAAATATTTTCTTTTAGAGTTTCATTTAAATGATTTTGAGTTTTTTTGAGCGATTGTAATCTAGGAGCTTAGTAAATCAGTTCTGGAATGTTCAAGGCTGGAACAAAGGAATTTGGCACTAGCCAAGGAACTTGCTGTACTAAAACTGTGAGTTTTTTTATTCGTTTTTCTACTCTTATGATGTCAAAATGCCAGTTCCAATTATGTTAACAATTAAACAAATCAAACACTTACACTCAACTCACAACCCAATCTCAAACATATAAATCAATCAAAACTCAAAACCCAAATCAAATACGTACCTAAACCGATCTATTAGCACTTTTGCTCTATCTTTGACACTCTAGAACTGAACCTTTAGATATACACATCCATGGGATCTCTCCTTTAGCCCCGTGGAGTGTGTACCTTGCAATCCTACGACCCTCTTTTACATCTTTCTTCATACTACGTTCTAATTAATGATGTTTGTTACTTGTTTCTCTATGGTTTATGATAGGGTGTCAGATTTCGACCTGGAGCAAGACGAGATTTTAAAGTTAGCCTCACTGGGTAATGAAGGGAATAGCCAAGATGTAGTAGATAATCTGATTAGGTCACTATCCTGTCATAAAAAGTAAGTTGGTTACCACCTCTGCATAGTCCATCTGCTTACCTTCTTCAAGCTACATTGTACAAGTCTAGCTGTGTTTTCTAGATAATGAATTTTTATAAGTTCAATTAGTTTTGGAAACGGGAATTAAAATTAACATATCTGCTCATCTTGCTCATGACGTCTAATTCCAAATGCAAAGATTGAAAAACGAGTAAAGAAAAAAAAGATTGTGTTGTCCCAATGTTCTTTCTTTGTTGTGATATTGGACATTGTTTTTCTTTAATATATATTTTATTAATAATTCAAATTGCTGCAATTATCTTTTCCATTTCATTTTCCATTACTGATGGTTGCAATCCATCTCAAACTTCAACAGGAGTTACAAAGAATTGATGGCCAAGTGCAATCTTCTTGGTAGAGGTGAAGCTCGTTTGCAGAAGAAACTTGAGAAAGCAAAATCAAAGATAGACAAATTAAAAGTGAGTCTGCTATGAAGCATTATGAATATCTTGTTCCACGAGTGCTGTAATGTTACTGAAAGTTATTCTGTTTTATGGTTTCATCAGAAAAGAGTCCAGGAAATGGAGACGGTGATTGAAGTGAAAGATAATGAAGTCTTGAGGGCTCTTAAAGCTTCGAAGAAGACTGATAGTAAAATGGGTGACAATTCCGATTATTCAAATGCCAAAAATTCTTCAAAAGAACAGCAGATGCAACAACCTAACTTGGAATTGAGTGGAATATCACTTAAACCTTTACCAAGTTCAAAGAAGGAAAACATCCCTCTAGATGGTCCTAAGGCTGCCAATTATGGTAGAGAGGGATGCTCAAGTACTGTGGTTATAGACGATGAGGGAAACATGGGTGAGGATGTATACATAATTTCGGGTCCTGATTTGAAATGTCGAAATGGTGAGAATATTATTCAAGAGTCTGCTACATCACTGCCAAAGGTAGTGTCTGATGTTAGTATGGAAGCTGCAACTGTGGCTGGATTTTCAGGGTCGAGAACTAGTTCAAATATTGATAATGCTACAGATGCTGCTCCCATAAAGCCCATGTTCAACATTAAAATGGATACTCCTCCACTTCCACTTTCTGAACAAGGTATCTTGTTATCGTGGTAATTCAAGTTTCATAAGTAGGTTTCTCAGTGTGTTCCTAAAGCCAAAGCACAAGAAGTGCATTGATCTTATATGTTGAACTTGGGACTACCTTCCACGTCATTTCTTAACAGAATATACATTTGGTATTCTTACATATTTTTTTTGGAACATTTGCATACCTACAGGGAATATTTGTTTCTCTGGTGGGCTGCTAGGTCCGGATGGAACTAAATGGCATTTAGGGAAATGGTGCAAGCGTGGCAAACTGCTTGGATCAACGCCTGAACAAGGTTCAACTAAAAATAGTGGTGATTTAATTGCTGTTGGTGCTGATGGGAGAGGTGGTAGAATTAAGGTTATGCGATCTGCGAATCAATCTTCAATGGTGGGTTCAAGAGTAGTTTTTATTCACTATATTTAGTTGAAAATTTTCGTTTCAACAGGTGATCATGATATCAGTTTTTGGCCAGCCCAAAGTTATAGATCAACTTAATGAGCACATTTTATCTTTGGCAATACTTAGTATTGTATCTTGATATAGCAAAAGAAAATGTCTTGATAGAACATTGTAATAATTTTGATAAATGTCTTTACCTATTTTCCTACTGTACATAACTATTGATTTTATCCATCAATGCAGGGTGATAAGGAGAATTCAGTTAGTGCAAAGAGATTAAAATGTGGAGCTAAACAAAATAGTTTGCCATCTCGAGGATGCTTGCAAATAGAGCACTTCTTTGGAAAGACCCATTACTGATTGAAAGTTGAAGACTCAGCACATGGTATTGTCTTTAAGGCCCCTATTCAATTTTTTTGACCAACGAGAACAGCAATTATATTGTAACATTGTTAGTTGACATTAACATTATGTATTCAATTTTTTTGACCAACGAGAACAGCAATTATATTGTAACATTGTTAGTTGACATTAACATTATGGTGTTCGCCATAGACATTTTAGGTTAACCTGCCATCTGGAATCTAACTAGGCGGCAGACAGGTTGTAGTTCACACCAATCTTCAATATAAAAAAGGGTGTCTAGTAACTTGGTATCTAGGATTCTAGTGGTATACACATGATAAGGGTTTGCTAATTCATCACTACCATTTAAACCTTGAGAAAATTAAGCTTATGAACTTATATTGGTTGATTGGCTGACCGGGTTAAGAGTTTCATTCGTGAAATTGTCTTCTGTTGTGTTTTAATGCTTGTTAATTCTGATAGCTTCACAAGGTAAACAACTAATCAGCTTAAACTGTCCCCATTTTTCTACATAAACAATATCATAATAAGGTTGACAGAAGTCGTACATTAGATTTTAGGTGAAGGTACTTGACTGGCCCCTCTATAATAGTGACCTTATCAATTTAGTCCCTTTACCATCAAATGGATTAATTTAGTTTTTGTATTATTATAAAGAATTAAATAAGGACAAATTTTATAATAGTTAGCATTTACTGTTTAAAAATGTTACCTTTGAAGCTTTTATGGCCTTGCAAATGAAATCTTTTTGGAATTGAATTATAAATGATAATAATAAATTTTATGTTCTTTTTAAATAGTAAATGTTGATTTGTTAAAATTTAGTTTTATTTGATTTTGCTAATAATATAAATATTAAATTGATAATTTTAGGAACCTTTTAAGTAATTTCACCTAAGGAGCCTGAAAAATATATTGGTGTGGAAAACTTACAAAATCTCATTTTGTTATGTTTTAATGCAGGTTGAACTTGTACCGGGGAATAATGAAACAAGGCCGAAGCAAATTTGCTTATATGTCATCA
This sequence comes from Gossypium australe, assembly GCA_005393395.2. NCBI lineage: Eukaryota > Viridiplantae > Streptophyta > Magnoliopsida > Malvales > Malvaceae > Gossypium > Gossypium australe. The sequence goes on along the minus strand of CM016624.1, from coordinate 11,239,225 downwards.
GTGTATGATGACGTAGGCTTGATGCCGCTTGAATAGTAAGTTATGTCATATATTTGTATGATAAATCTTAAAACTATATATGAATGGTTATTTAATGTGTAATTTTATATGTGAATTTTGATTTTGTGTAATTTATGCATGAAATTTTGATTTGATCTAATTTTTGTAAATTATTAACACAATTATTAATATAATATTATGTTATATTTATATATATTACACATATAAATAATTATATAATATAAAGTTAAATTGATGTATTTTATTTCTATAAATATGTATGATTAAATTAAAATTAGAATTTTAAATATACATTTGAAACACAATTAAAATTTCACATATATAATTTCGTGTATATAATTACATACTAAATAAAAAATAATGTATAATTTTAATATTTATTCCTATATTTGTCTCATATATGTTGCTTATTTGATGTTAATAACTTCCCTACATCATATAACATGTGGAACGCGTGGGCTGTTTCCACTGGGTGGTATCGTTTAGAAAGGAAGAAAGTATTTTAATGCTGTCCCTTTCTTTCGCTTCCGAATTGTAATTTGCCTCTCAAGTTTGACACGAATGAGGGTTGGATGGGGTCGATATATTACATTGAAACATGAATTACGCACATCGGGGGGGAGTATTAATGTTTTTCTTTGTGCAAGAATCTCGATGTCTTTTGCAGCAAACGTTTTCTAACAAAACTGGCGGTCTTACGTTGAAACATGTCGGTTTGCTGTGTTTGCATGCTGGGATTTGAAATTTCATTATAACACGTGGTGCTGATTTTCTCTAGATTCGGCCATCGGAATTGGTTCTGTTGCTAATTAGATACGATATTGAGATTAGTTAAGAGACCACATCTTGTTATAAGACGATTAACGATTCCAGAACAAATGCCAGCGCCTTTGCTTAAAAAAGAATGAAGAAATGTTTTTACTTGATAGAGAGAGTTTGTTAAGAAAATAAGCTGAAGAATGTAGAAGATTATGACACCACTTATTCTCTTCAAAATAGGAATAATAATAAAATTACTTGGAATAAAGATTATTTCTGGAGTTCTAAAGTCGTTCTACGCTGTTCAATCAATATACTAATGGCTGCCCCCAGATTTACGCCAGTTTTTGGTCTTCTGGATTCTTTACCTCTGCACCAAGATGCCCATTTTTATGTACTAATATATTTTTCGAGACCGTGCTTGGTCTTCTGAGTTTTTGTTAATAATTTTTTTGATTCCTATATTTTAATCTAATGAGAAATATAAAATTTTTAAGGGAAGTTCGACTGCGTCTTGTCGTCTTACAGACTGCTGTACGCGTGTCATTCTCCGATGACTTGAATAGCCGAACTGGACTTTTTTTTTTTTTTTTCCTTGTATTAAAAAGAAAACAAAGAAATGGAGGGCAACCGGACAGGCGGGTCTAAGTGGACAGCTAAAAAGCAAAAACAATTTTTTTCGGATACGCTTACGCTCGCATTGAAGTTTGAAAGTCAACAACCACCTAATTAGTTGACCATTGTTAGATAAAAGATTCATTTTAGATTTTGTTTCTTTTGTGCTTTTATTTTTTTATTTGTTTTTAATAAAAAATAATAATACAACTATAAAATTAGACAGTTAATAAAAAAACCGTAAAACGCTTGATATTGTAATAGTAATTGTTTTATCAAGTTTATTCTTCATATTTTAAAATAACAAAATTATTTAATACATTTTAATTTATTATAATCTATAATTGTTAGGTGATGTTAATGATTGTAGCTAGGTTATAGAATATATATATATATATATATATATATTGTATAAAATTTGTAGCAATGACGAGAATGAAAAAAGACAAAAATATTATTGAAAATTTAAATAGGTAGCCAAAATTTTGTCACCTGTCAGTAGTAGATACTCGTAGGGTTCAATCAATTCAACGCTGTAAGGAAACGGAAGCGTATGTATAATAACCGTATTTGTAGTACTAATTATTGTTATATAATAAATTTATTTATTTATTTTTTGTTAGGAAATTTAATTGTTTGTGTTAATATTATATGCTATATACATGATTCTATATACTTATGATCTATAATTAATTAAATAATATAATCAATTTAAAATAAGGTTAAAGTGTAAATTTGTTGCAATGTTGAAATTTTTTACTATAATTTATTTTACTTTTATTGTTAATGAAAAGTAATACATTCAAAATAAAATTTAACCTTTCTCTTTGTTATTATAAAAATTCATTTAATAAAAGTACTTTTAATAGCATCATATCTTATAGTAGATATAAATAAAATTAGAATTCTCATAAATAATAACAATTTAAAAATGATAAAATCAATAATATAACAAACAACAAATGATATGTTAACCAATCTAAAAGTTTTTTTTTTTTTTGGTAATAAAATATAATTCAATCACAAAGATAAAGCAGTTGTACTACAAATTGGATTCTCATCCAACCAAACTTGCTCAATGATTTCCGTTGGGATTTCCTTAAACCTGATAGAATCATACTAGATCTTTTGCATTGCACTAGCTAATATGCGAGTTGTAGTATTAGCTTCTCTTAGGACCTTTTGTAAAATCACCTACCACTTCCTGCTACAAAGTTTCTTTATTATTATCACTAAATCCTTGTACGATTTACCACAAGATTTGTCTGAGATTACTGTAAGGGTTTGGGCACAATCTGTGTCAACAATAATATTATCCCATTTAACATCTCAAGCCAACACAAGTGTATCATTAATCGCTCAAAATTCTGCCCGCTCGACACTATATATAATATTATCTTATAAAACAAATGTGTAAAATCTTATAATTCATTTTATAAAATTTCTACAGTTGCTTAGGTAAAAAGAAAGAAAAGGACAATGTAGAGTAAAACGTGATATTTTTTTTTTAATTGCTATTAGTTAGAAAAATGTGGTAATGAAGACTAGAGTGAGAAATAAGGGTTGGTATTATCCATAAGCAAAGCCCATGGATTACGTTTGGACAGACTGACTCAGAGTCAATGGGTTTGAAGTTTGAACAGTTGTCGGCTTTACTCCTCTCCCAAGAAATGTTGACTACTTGCCGTTAATAGCTGAACCAAAGTCAAACTATATCTATAAACATTAATAAATTCCATCACATATCAAATTGTAGACTTCCCGCTTATTTTATCAATTTTTAAATTAATTACCATCTCCTTTGGAACATAATAACAGATCGAATCAATGTCGAAATATGTAAAAAGTAGCATAGATTGAGTTGCGTATTTTCTATCAGCATGTTTACAACTGAAACTGGATACCGCAAAGTTGGCTCCACCAAATAAAACGAGATCGCAGTTTTTTTGTTTATTTATGTTTATATTAATTATTCTTTATTTTACTCCTCTCACTAATAACTAAACAATACATATAATATTGGATGAATACGAGATAACACAGTCTAAATTCATACGAAACGATATGTAATATTATACTCATTTTAATGAAGTTCAAAAAAAAAAAAGGTGATATGTTAATTATAGTTTATTTATTATAACCAATATTGCTAATAAATTTTGGGTGGAGGAAATCAACACATTTTACCAAACACAAAACTTGTAAAGTTGGACACTTCATTGTTTAGCCATCTCACCATTCATCTTTTCTTTTTAAGAAGAACTGAATGTTGTTGGTTTGACTCGAAAGGATTTTAAGTTTCACACCTTTCACATAGATAATAAGATTAATTATTATAATAATCAGATGTTGGTGGTTTGACTTGAAAGGATTTTAGGTTTCACACCTTTCACATAGATAGTGAGATTAATTATTATAATAATCAGATTAAAATCAATAGTAAAATATTTGGATATAAACATTATATTTTATAAATTTATTTTAATGTTTTAAATGAAATAAATAACTAATTTTATATTTTGTAAATCCACTTATTATTTTAAATAAAAAAATAACTTAAAAAGACGGAATGAATATTCTTACTTGTAGCTTTTGACTTAATTTTATTCTCAAATATATGAACCATTCAACAATTCCATGAGGTAGAATTTTAAACTGTTCAAATTTTAAAAATTAGGTTTATCTAAGTATTCAATATTTTGAGAGATGTTGTTCAAAATATATGAAATCAACACCTCAATTACTATTATATGAGACATTATATCATTCATTCTTCAACACCATTACTTGTTTGATTGATTTTTTTTTTCTAAATGTTAAACAACAACATTTAGTCCTTAAATTTGATAACTTTTTTTTTTTAATTTAGTCCTTAAATCTTTTGATTTGCCAAGTTTAATAACTAATATGAATGAAAAAATAGAGAAAAATTGTAAAATTCAATAACTAAATATATTTATCATCCCTGCCTATTTATTACTGGGTGCTTTTTAGAATGTGATTTTGTTTATTAATTTGTATATTTTTTTCTAAAAATATTATGTGAGTTATATTTTATGAATTGAATAAAGTAATTATAAGTTTTTTTGGCATAAAAAGTAACTAAAATTTTATTAGAGGCTCGTTTTGACACAATGCTTAGAACTATCCATAATCCCTCCCGAACCCATAAATAGGAGGACATGGTGTTTCAGTGCATTCGAACTCACATCCTCCTGCATTTTTAACAATGTTCATATCAATCAAGCTAAGACTCAACCGGCAAAGATATATTTATTTTTAAATTAAAGATAATATTATAAAAGAAGGGTAGTTTTTAGAGTAAAGTATTTTCTAAATTTTTTTATAAAATAGTTTTTATGTAGTTTGTTATAAATTATTTTGGCTTTAAAATTTTATTAAAGTTATTAAAAGCATAAATACTTTACTCTAAACTATATTGGTTAGTTTTTTTTTTTTTTTAAAGTTCTCCATAACGTAAAATTATCATCTCTACTAGTAATAGAATGTGTAACTAAATTAACATCAATCAAACATTAAATTATTAATATAGATGCGAAAATGATGAGTGTGCAGTAATTGTTTCCACAAACATTGAATAACAATGCCCACGATTAAACACGCATTAACAATAGGAGTTGTAGTTTAATTCAATTATAACAACATTGGCAGTACTGTTGGATGGATCCAAGTTTTGCGCGGCAATGGCTTGTTGAAGTCAATATCTTTGTATCACCATGAATATTGATACAAACACGTTTTACATGGCTCACTCCTCTTAACAAAGTTTAATTTAATGCGCAATCAAGCACGATGAGCGTGGACGGCAGGTTCGTACTATTAATTAGCCAAAATGCAAGCTGTTTTTCTTCTGGGTTTAAATTCCAATGCCAGCTAAACAAGGGTTCCTATTTTTGGTTTACATTTGGGTCAATGGTCTAACCTTATGAGAAATGCATCGGCTTGTTTGCAGTCATGAAAGCACAAGTGGATAAGTTTTTGCCATTTTAAAGGAAGCATAAGAAAGAAGCAGTAAGCCCAGAAAAATGGGAAACTGATACATGCAAATTTTAGCGATCCCAATAAACATGTGCGTGTCATCAATTTTTTTTGGTGCCACTTGTCGAAGTTGAAAAATGTGCCAACCGTGACCAATTTCTTTATGTCAGCTGTAATGAAATGATTGGGCAATGAGTTTGATAACCGACCAAAAGGTGGAAAGTCATGTGTTACTTAATATGTAATTAAAAACATTTAAGTATTAATTATTTAAATTTGTTTGTGGAGTTAGAAATATTGGATGAAGAGTGTATCATATATTGTTAGAATAGGGAAATAACAATCAAAGATTAAAGGGTCTACTCATTTCATTGATAAAGACTCTAATAAGTCAAATAAGGATTGAGTCTGCTATTTATATAATATTAAGCTAACAACAAGCTGGGATCAGTGCCAACAACTCTCCTAATTGATCTTCAACTGCTTAACAGCTGTAAACAGAAACAGTTACAACAAATAACAAGCTTAACTAACTTTTAACTACAATAACTAACTACATTGCAAAAGCATTAACAACTAGTAGACTTACCTACGTACATTCCTTAATATTCTCCCTGCCTATCATACCTGCTAGTGACTCTGAGTTTAACTCTGAACTTTGTGAAAAAACCCAACAGATAAAGGCTTGGTGAGAACATCTGCCACTTGATCCTAAGTTGTAACATGACCAACAAGTAGTGTCCTTGTTGCTACCTTTTCTCTGGCAAAAAATAGATCTAACTCCACATGTTTGAATTTGGAACATAAGATTGGATTTGCTGCAACAACAACAACTCCTGAACTATCACACCACATCACTACTCTATTGTTGATTTTTACATGTAATTTAGTCAACAAGGACTGCAACCATATCTCCTTTACAATAGCATGGGCCGGACTTCTATATTCTGCTTCAGCAATGGACTGAGAAACAAATTGTTGTTTTCTAGAGCTCTACAAAACAAGATTACCTCCCAAATACACATAGAACTATGTGGTCGATCTTCGATAATCTATATCAATTCCCCAGTTAGCATCTGAATAACCTTCAAGGGACAGTTGAGAGGCTACAGTAAACATGAGATCATGCTCTAAGGTATTTTGCAAGTATCTTAGATTTCGTTTCACAGCTTTAAAGTGTTGATCAAAGGGCTTATGCATGAACCGACAGACTTCATTGACTGCAAAAGCCTACAGGGTCACACCGTATGGTTAAAGCGAACAGAATCCAAACACAATTGATATTGTGTTTAGCTGTCACATGAATTAAATTAATTATTGAATTAATTTAATTTGACAGTTAAATATTGAACACATTATATGTACAAACTTTTTGTACACAAATAGAGAATATAGTTAAAATTAATATATGGATTTGATTCATATAAAGTATTAATTGAATATTGTTTACCGAAATTATTAAAATAAATAGTTATAATAATTTTGGTCAAAGATAAAATATTTATGAAAGTTAATGTTCTTTTGAAAAGAATATAACATTTTAATACCTTCCATAGTTTTCTCTAAAAATAAAAAGAGAATTATTCCGTTTTTATTATGAGTGATTAATAAAAAGGAATAGAATCCCTAATAGGGTGAAAGTTACCAGAAAAATAAAACAAGGTCTAGCAGCCATTTTGAAATTCTCTATGAAAAAGTTCAAGAGAGTTTTGTTGTTCGTTCTTGACTGGGTGGATTACATAGAGGTCGAGACATTATTGTTGCAGTTTGAGTTTGACATCGCGCAGAGGGATCAGAAAAATGAAAAGGTTTATTTTCGACCATTGGTTCAACCTGATTCGTTCCTCATTCATAGATCCATGGTTGACGATCGCTAGAATAAATTTTTTTTGCTGCACTACAAGGCTTACCGGCGATCCAATAGTTTATATCCCTAAATGCAGGTCCTGTTATACCCATTCAAAGCAAACTGCTTAGACTGAGTGTCACCATTGCCTTTTTTTCTGACTCACCGAATTGGCTTGCATTAGGACATCAAATTCAAAATCCAATTGTCTTACTTCAAAATCAAGAAGCGTTTCAGTGAGCAAATCAAAGGGTACTCGAGTTGCTGGTGCCAGAACTTGTACTGGCTCATATTTATTGAAAGACCTGCCAAGATAATGTTAACCTGTTCTTGGTCAGATATTATACTGCCAGCTGCAATTAAGCTATCACACATATTCTTAATCTTGAAGAGATATTCTTTGAGAGTGAGCTGACCCTTCTTTTGAGAATAAAAAACATGTTTTAGACTAGAAATCCTGACACTAGAGTTAATACTAAATCTTCTTTCAATGGTTGCCCAAACATCAAAGCTAGTATGTGCACTAGTTAGATATATCGACACTTCATCCCTTACTGTAACAGCCCAATTTTTCAGTGGTGTTGAAAACAGTGGTTCAGGACCACCAAATTCGGCGAGTAATAATATTTACGAGTCAAATATGGTTTTAAAAAGGTTTTTGAATTAGTAATTTGTGTTTTATAATGATTTATTAGGTGAGGTATCGGACCTCGTTTCTATAAAACGAGCCGTAAATATTTTTATAAATATTTACGGAGTGTCATTAAGGTAGTATTAAAGTTTCGTTGAAAAAATTAATGTTTCGATAGTTAATTAATTAAAAAGGACTAAATTGAAAAAGGTGCAAATCTTGCTAATAATAAAATTTAAGTGATTAAATGGCTTGATAAATAAATGAGAGAGGACTTAAGAAGCAATTAAACCTAAATTAAAAAGGATGAGGCGGCATAAGAAAAAAAATAAAGCCTTTAATGGCAAAATTGTATTTTTTATGAAATTAAATAAAACAAATTGAAATTGAAAAGCTTTCTATGCATTTCTTCTACAATATTCTGCCAAAAATTGACATAGGAGAAGGGCTTAAGCTGGTTCTTTTATATTTTTTCTTCAAGTGAGTTCAATTCTTACCCGTTTCTTGTAATTTTTATGTTTTTGAGATTGTTACAATTAGGTCTAACTAAATCTTACCTTATTTTTTGATTTTATTAAAAATTTTGGAAGTTACCATTGACGAATATTATATATTTTTGATGAATAACATGGATTTAGAGCTTTGATTGTGTTGTATGATGATTATATAAAGTAATTTTGTTGAATATTGGTTTTAGGATTGATAAACCGTAATATGAACATATTTTAATCCCACATTTAGCATACTTTTGGATGATTTAAGTCTTGAATTGTGTAATTTGGTGCTCTTAATCCTTTGTTTTCATGTTTTATACTCAAGAGAGCACCGCATGATGAAAAGAACAAGAAACGGGCCCAAAACGGAGTAAATGGGCCAAATCACGAAATCGACACGGCCTGGGCCTAAGCTACACGGCCGTACCTCATCAACAGACCCGTATACGGCCTGGCCACGATTCACACGGACGTGTGCCATGGGCGTGTCCCTGACGTGACAAAGAAGAGTTTCAGTCGGACTAGGGTACTTAGAGGCAAAGAAAGCCATCCCAAAAACCTATATAAACACCCTAGAGACCAACCTTCAAGGGGCGTCTAGTTAGGCCGAAGAGCCGAGCCAGAGAGGCCAGAATTGTAGAATTTACTCGAAGAAAGCCAGTTGATTCATCTCAAGAAGCCGGAGTTATACTTAAGACGGAGGATCTTCCCTTCAATTCCTTCAGGGGGTTTTAGGGTTTTTCTTATATTTTGTCTTATATTTTCTTCTGAGATGTATTTTTTTATCGTTATGAACTAAACCCTCAAATACCTGAGGGAGGATGAAACCTAAGACGGATCTTGTTATTGTTATCTGAGCTATATGATAAATACTTGATTTGTTCTTAATTATGTGTTCTTATTTCTTGTTTTGATATTTCAGGATATTGATTCAAGTATTGATGTGCTTAGGCAGAAGAGGAATAGACCCTGTGTAAGAGTAGATCTAGCATAATTAAGCGGAGTTGATCGCAACCCTAGAGATAGAATGACGAAAATCTGCCGGATTAGGGTCAAACCTAATATGAGAGTCCATAGATCGAGTTAATGCAATTCTAGGAGTTTTAATTAGAAAGAGATTTTAATTAATCAACCTAAGGTTAGACGTTAGTAGCCTCGAGAGAGGTATTAATATAAATTAGGGAATCTTACGGATCAAGTCAAGTGAATAAATCGTCTGGTTCAGAGTTAAATAACAAGTGAAGTCTAGGTGGATTCTTCCTCGGGTATTGTCTTAATCAATTGGTTTTTCTCACAAGTATTTACCCAATTCATTCTCTTTGTCTTTTCATCTTTAGCTTAATAGTTAGTTAATTTTAGATTAATTAATAATTCAATTTTATCTTAGACTAAATAATAAAAAGAAAGTTAGTATTAGTACTTTTGCTTCCTTTGGGTTCAATAATCCGGTCTTGCCACTAAACTATAATACTATTCGATAGGTGCGCTTGCCTCAATCGTTGTCATAGTTTCTAGGCTCGATCATTCTTTTTATAAATTTTTAAGACTCTGACACACGATCAAGTTTTTGGCGCCGTTGTCGGGGAACTAAAATATTAAGAACGCTCAATTTTTATTACTTTAGCCATATTTATTTTTGCAATTTATTATTTTTATTTTTATTTTGCTTTTAACTTTACTAATTTTTCTTCTTTATTTGTTCCTAGTAGGTACCTCTAGTTTATGACTAGAAGGAACCCGACAAGACCCCTAATTTACTATAGTGATATTGAAGGTACTATTCGTAGAAATCGTAGAGAGACAAGGCGAAGCTTAAATTACATACAAGAAGAGCAAGAAAACAAAGAGATAGCTGAAAATAATCCGCTACCTCCAGATATGGCCGAAAATCATGCTCCTCGAACTATGTATGATTATGCTAAACCTAATTTAACAGGAACTGAGTCAAGTATTGTTAGACCTGCTATTGCTGCAAATAATTTTGAACTGAAACCTAACACTATTCAAATGATACAACAATTTGTTCAGTTTGATGGTTTGCAGGATGAAGATCCAAACAGTCACTTGACAAATTTCCTAGAATTTTGTGATACTTTCAAAATAAATGGCATTTCTGATGATGCCATTCGTATTCGGTTGTTTCCCTTTTCTTTGAGGAATAAAGCCAAACAGTGGTTGCATTCTCTTCCACGAGGATCAATCACTATATGGGAACAAATGACCAAAAAATTTTTATTAAAATATTTTCCACCGGCTAAAACGACCAAGTTGAGGAATAATATCTCTTCTTTAGTGCAAATGGATTTAGAAACACTCTACGATGCATGGGAGAGATACAAAGATCTATTGAGAAGGTGCCCACACCATGGATTACCCTTGTGGCTGTAGGTCCAAACTTTTTACAACGGTGTGAACCCTTCAACAAGACAATTAATTGATTCAGCCGCCGGCGGAACCTTGAATAACAAAACACCTGAGGCTGCCTACAAATTCTTTGAAGAGATGTCACTGAATAACTATCAGTGGCAAGTTACAAGGACAAAGCCTAATAAAGCAGCCAGTATTTTCAACCTCGACGCAGTAGCCATGCTATCGAATCAGGTAGAGATGTTAAATAAAAAGATTGATGGCGTATGTGATTCTTTGCAGGTACATTCAGTCATGCAGTGCGATACAAATAGAGGAGGGATGAACAACACAGAATATGCACCTTACAACCCGAGCGCTGAGAACGAGCAAGTTCACTATATGGGTAACAATTTTAAATCTCAAAATAACCCTTATAGTAATACTTATAATCCAGGTTGGAGGAACCACCCCAATTTTTCATGGGGAGGTCAAGGAAATCAGAGACAACAACCTCCCCCAAACTTCCAACAACAGCCCTACCTACAGGAAAAGAAGCCGAACATTGAGGAGATGCTAACGAAATTCATCATGGTGGCAGAAACTCGTCTCCAAAACACCGAGACAACATTTAAAAATCAACAAGCATCAATTCAAGGGATCGAGAACCAATTAGGGCAACTTGCCAAGATAATCTCAGAACGACCACAAGGCAGCTTGCCAAGCAACACTGAAACTAACCCAAAGAAGCAACTTCAAGCAATAACAGCTCAGGATAGTGGGGGGTTAGACGAACCTATGGTAAGTCAAGAGAATATGGTAAAGGAAGGTAAGAACGAGGTAAGTCATGATTAACTTACCGTTTCTTGAAGCTCTTTCGCAGATGCCAGATTCAAGGAAATTTTTAAAAGAGTTTTTAATAAATAAGCGGAAGTTAGACGAGGAATCGCATGTGGAACTAAACGTAGTATGCTCGGCAATGTTGCAAAATAGACTACCACGAAAATTAAAAGATCTAGGGAGTTTTACAATTCCATGCTTAATTGGTAGTTTATCTGTTGATAATGCTTTAGCTGATTTAGGGGCAAGCATCAATGTTATGCCTTATAAATTGTTTAAACAAGTAGGTCTAGGGAAACCCAAACAAACTAGGATGAGCATTCAATTAGCTGATAAAACTATTATAATTCCTAGGGGTATAATTGAATATGTTCTCGTGAAAATTGATAAATTCGTATTCCTAGTAAACTTTGTCGTTTTAGACATGGATGAGGATAATAGTATCCCCTTAATTTTAGGAAGACCCTTTTTAGCAACTGCCAGGACTAAAATTGATGTTAGCGCATGTGAACTCATACTTTGTGTAGGTGACGAATCAATTAGTCTCCAAGCTCTCAACTTAGCAAGGATATCGAATAATCAATGTGAGAATATAAATTCTATTAATAACCATTTGGTTAAACCTTCTTTTCAGGAAGCACCACGGAACTACACAATTGAACCAGATCCTAGACCTCATGCCGACAAAAAATTAACTCATGAGAAACGAAGGCTTCAGATCGATGAACTAGACGAGTGGAAGACACACTTCAAGGAGAAATTAGGAATACATAAAGCAGAACCAACACCATTCCATGGGACAAACAAGTTTAAGATCGGAGATCAGGTATTATTAGATAAGGCAAAATCTCGAATACCTCCTCCTAACCCTGATACAACCAAAAAAATAATCAATGTTTTCCCATATGGAACAATCGAGGTAAGTAAACCTATATTCGGTACTTTTAAAGTAAACGCTACTCGACTCGATTTGCATACTGATAATAGGACTGATAACATGAGAAAGGACTTTCAACTCCTCAAACTACCATAAACGTGCGAATAAGAGGTAAATCTAGCTTAAGACTATAAACGAGCGCTTCTCGGGAGGCAACCCGAGCACTAACCCCATTAATTTTTACATCATTTATCTTCTACTTTTATTTTCCTTTTCGGTATTTAACTATAAACTAACCAAAGTGCAGATTTTCATACCACACGGCCTTACACACGGCCGTGGCCATGGCCGTGTGGGTACTACAGATGTACGTACTGACATGGCAGAGATAGTACGAAGCTAATCAAAAAATATCTTCCAGCCACGGCTCTCAACTAAACACCACGGCCGTACGACGTGACCGTGGCCGACACTGTTTTATCAACACGGGCGTGGCGACCTATCTATGGGCGTGGGAGAAATGAACAAACCATAACACGACCGTGCGACATGGCTGTGTCACTCAACACGCTCACAGTACACGGGCGTGGGGATGTACCAGACCTGAAAATTCTATTTAAACCACCCCTCTCCCCCTCTCCCCTTTTCACCTACTCCCCATTCTTCTTCTTCCATAACCCTTCACACTCTTAACTTTTCATTTTTTCTTCATTCCCCCTAACGTTAGATCTAACCATATCCATGTCGAAGAAACGGAAGGATCCAAGCACAGTCTCCCTCTGTGAGACCGATCTACATAAGTTCATGCCGACCGCTTCAGTAACTCGACAGGAAAAGGACCTTTGAGTCCATTTAACTTTTCTTTTTATTTTCCCTTCTCTTTTATTTTCCTTTTCTTTATTTTTCTTTTACTTAGTATAATATATTCTATCTCATTTTCTTTACTTTAGGTTCTAAAGGCTGCTTGGGAATCACCCCACCACGACCATAGCCACGACACCACAGCCTTAGAAATCACACTCACCCCGCTAACCATCTAACAATAAGGACTTTATAGTCCATTAATCTTTTCTTTTAATTTTCTTTCACTTTCTATTTTCTTTCTTTTTATCTTTCTTCTATTTAAATACATATTTAGTATATATTTAATTATTATTATTATTTCCTAGCAAATTCTTCACGAGCTTCCCAATTTCTTCATCTAGCGCAGAGATTGTCGATGGGCACCACACCTCGACACTCCCAAATCAAGGAAACCATCCAAATTCAGGAAGTTTCACCTCTCCCTTTTTCTTAAATTTCATATATATTTTTGTACATTAAGGGCAATGTACATCTTAAGTGTGGGGGGTGAATATTTATTTCGAGAAAGTGCCTAACTTTCTGCATTATTCTCAAATCCCTGAATGATATCTTGTCTTTAAGTAATTTTCTCACATTACTAATTAGAATGAATTTCTTTTGAATCATGATTTTTATTGATATGTTTTGGATTAAGTTATTGATAATTGTGCAGTGATGATTTAAAGTTTAGGGGATTAGAGAATCAAGCATGATAAGTCTATTTTTCAAAAATTTAAAAATTGCTAGGTTGTCTACCTGAATCTAATTATTACCTTGAAGTTTGAAATTTACAAGGTTGATATCAAAAACCCATAATTTTTGTGAGATTTTGAGCCTTTTAGAGTATACATTCTTTCGTGCTCACTTTTTGATTATGAGTGTGTCAACATTGATTTGTTCCTCTAAAATTTGCTTCGATTATACATGTCAAGACCACATTATTGACTTGATATACAGAGATGATAAAGGCACTTAGGATCTAACCCACTCACTCCACTAAAAAGTTTACCCTCACAATTAACCCCTAGTGAACCCCTTTGATCCTAACAACCCTTTTATTGACTCACCCACTAATATTAACCTAAAACTCATCTTGTATTTGTTATCGCCATTCCTTGACTTCCTTTTTGTCGAGATTTGATTTTGAGTAGTTGCCTAACTATGTTCTATATTTCAGTTGTTAAAGTTCTTTCTTATTATTGTATTGATTTGTTAAAAAAAACGACGAAATTCGAAGTTTATTTATTATTAGTTTTATAATTAAGTGAGCTTATATGTTTAAATTCCACATCTTGAAGAAAAAGCTCGTAATTTTAGTATTACAAATTTTCAATTGATGTAATAGTTTCTTTTTCTAGTTAGGTAAATTGTTAATTCAATCTCGATTCTAACCTTCTAATTCAGCCTTTATCCACACCTTTAACCCAAGCCCCATTACAACCCTTTTTAAAGACCTTTTGATTTGTGTATCATCTCATTTTACAGTGGTGGAGATTTGATTTTCATGCAAGCCTATGGGATTAACTTTTCATGTTCGACTTTTGAGTGCTTAATTTTGAACCTTAAACACTTTGAGTGATTTAAGTGAATCTTTAGTGAGGATATCAACTCTTGTCGATTCTGAATTAAAGGTAATTATTTAGGTAAGGGGAAACGCCTATGTTTTCGTGCTATAAAAACTATGACTCTGATTGTTTGAATCTTTAGGATCCTTCTATTTAAAATTATCAATGTATGAATTATCCTTAAATTATGATGAAACATTATTGATAAATATTATGAATCAAGGAAGTTCGTTTTAATTATGAGTTGAGAATTTTGCTTGAGGACAAGCAAATGCTTAAGTGTGGGGGTATTTGATAAACCGTAATATGAACATATTTTAATCCCACATTTAGCATACTTTTGGATGATTTAAGCCTTGAATTGTGTAATTTGGTGCTCTTAATCTTTTATTTTCATGTTTTATACTCAAGAGAGCACCAGATGATGAAAAGAACGAGAAATGGGCCCAAAACGGAGTAAATGGGCCAAATCACGAAATTGACATGGCCTAGGCCTAAGCCACATGACCGTGCCTCATCAACAGACCCGAACACGGCCTGGCCACGATTCACACGGGCGTGTGCCATGGGCATGTCCCTGACGTGACAAAGAAGAGTTTCAGTCGAATTAGGGTACTTAGAGGCAAAGAAAGTCATTCCAAAAGCCTATATAAACACCCCAGAGGCCAACCTTCAGGGGGTTTTAGGGTTTTTCTTATATTTTATCTTATATTTTCTTCTGAGATGTATTCTTTTATTGTTATGAACTAAACCCTTAAATACCTGAGGGAGGATGAAACCTAAGATGGATCTTGTTATTGTTATCTGAGCTATATGATAAATACTTGATTTGTTCTTAATTATGTGTTCTTATTTCTTGTTTTAATATTTCAGTATATTGATTCAAGTATTGATGTGCTTAGGCAGAGGAGGAATATACCCTGTCTAAGAGTAGATCTAACATAATTAAGTGGAGTTGATCGCAACCCTAGAGATAGAATGACGAAAATCTGCCTGATTAGGGTCAAACCTAATATGAGAGTCCATAGATCGAGTTAATGCAATTCTAGGGGTTTTAATTAGAAAGAGATTTTAATTAATCAACCTAAGGTTAGACGTTAGTAGCCTCGAGAGAGGTATTAATATAAATTAGGGAATCTTACGAATCAAGTCAAGTGAATAAATCGTCTGGTTCAGAGTTAAATAACAAGTGAAGTCTAGGTGGATTCTTCCTCGGGTATTGTCTTAATCAATTGGTTTTTCTCACAAGTATTTCCCCAATTCATTCTCTTTGTCTTTGCATCTTTAGCGTAATAGTTAGTTAATTTTAGATTAATTAATAATTCAATTTTATCTTAGGCTAAATAATAAAAAGAAAGTTAGTATTAGTACTTTTGGTTCCTTTGGGTTCGATAATTCGGTCTTACCACTGAACTATACTACTGTTCGATAGGTGCGCTTGCCTCAATCATTGTCATAGTTTCTGGGCTCGATCATTCTTTTTGTAAATTTTTAAGACTCTAACACACGATCAAGGATTAAATTGTGAAAAGGTTAAAATATTAGGGTTTGATAGTGAATTTTTTATTTATTAGGGGCTGTATAATGGCTTAGAATATTTGAATAAGTTATTAATTGAGGAAAATGAGTTAATTTGATAGATTAACTAATTAAAGGATTAAATTGCAAAAAATTGTAAAAGTTTAAGGTAATTGTGTAAATTTGAAAAATAAAAGGGTATTAATTGTGAAATGAATTGGAAGTGAACTATATGCTAATGAATGAATAATTTTATATTTTAGATCAAGATCCCGTAGAAACTCGTGAAAAAAGAAAAATAGCAGAACAGTCCCTAAACTTCTGCAATTGCTACAATTCAGCCCAGGTAAGTTCGTACGATTAAAAATTTAAAATTTTTTTATAAATTGATGAATGGTATTATTTATTTATTCTATTGTTGGAATTATAACATTGAATTGGATTTCGATTTGAATGGAACGCGAGATTTGAGTACATTTATATTTTGGTGTATGATGGTATTGGAAGGAGACAACAACGTTTTTCCCAAGTAAACCGAGGATTAGCATTTGTTGCGAACTCTTGTGCTTTACTTTCTGGTCAGCTCTTCTGAGTTTCTGTTCGGCTATTTCGAGCTTCTGTTCAGCTCTTTCGAGCTTCTGTTGGCACACTCGGGAGGACCAGCTCTTATGAGCTTCTGTTGACGATGTACTCTTATCAATAAGTCGTTCTTCGAATGGAAAGATTTTGGTGATGAGATTTATTAAATGAATTTGAAAGACATGTTATTTACTTTTATATTGATTTGAATACGAATGTAATTATTAGTAGATGTTGTAAATGACAGGGAATTGAAATGAATGATTTTATTTATTTGATTTGTTATAGTAGATTCAGTAAGATTTTGTTTAACCCGTTGAACTTACTAAGTTTCATTAAACTTACATGTATTGTTTAATGTCTTTGTAGATTTTCTGAAGGTTGGACGATCGGATCAGCACTTAAGTCACACTATCCAACTTATTCCGGTAGTTTTTGAAACATTAAATACGATTTATATGGCATGTATAGGCTTTTGCACAGACTTAGTTAAAATTAGCTTAAGTAAATATTATGAATAATATTTTGTTTATATAACCAACATATATATTGGCAAGAAACTAAGGTATGAATATAATTGAGTTAAAGTGAACTTTGGTAACCTGGTTAGATAGGTAAATTAGGTAAGGTTGGTTACTTGATGGACATATTTTCAAGTTGCCATTTTAGGTACCTATGGGTATATTGGTTGTATGTGGTAATAATATATGTTTAGGATTCGATTTTAGTTTGTGTAGAATGATTTGTTATGGCTTATTGATGTGTAAATTGTTGAAGCTAGGTTGGTATCAATTTGGGTGAGAAATGTGGCTTAGAACATAGCCTATTTTTGTCCACATGGATAGAGACACGGGCGTGTGTCTCAGCCGTGTGTGACATATGGCCAAAAGACATGGCTGTGTGTCCCCTGTATCTTTTAAAAATGCAAGTCAGTATACTCACACGGCCTAGCACACGGGCATGTGTAGGGGTGTGCAAAATTCGGGTAAAACAGAAAAAATTCGATTAACGAATCGAATTCAGTTAATCGGTCGGTTAACCGAATTTTTTAGGTCAGGGGTCGGTTAATTATTTTGTGATTTTTTGGTTAACGGTTAATTTGGTTCGTAGTGATTCATTTTGGGTAATTCTGGTAATTCGAGTAATTCGGTTAACTTTTAACCAAAAATAAAAAACATATAATTTTCGGTTAACTGACCGAATTAACTGAAAAAATTTCAGTTCGGTTAAATTTATTGAAAAAATTTCGGTTCGGTTAACGGTTAAAAATTTGAAAGGTCGGTTAATTCGGTTAATGTTATTTCGGGTCGGTTAACCGACTGAACACCCCTAGACGTGTGGCTTGGTCGTGTGACCCAAGTCAGAGAGTTATACGGGTATGGACACGGGCTGGACATGGCCGTGTGTCCCTATTTTGAATGCCTACACAGCCTGAGACACGGGCATGTCTCATGGCCGTGTGAGTTACACGGCCTGGCCATACGGTCGTGTGACCCCTGCAGTGTTGAAAATTTTGAATAAATCTAAAAAAAAAATTCTTTGAGTTTTTGATTTAGTCCCGATTTGTTTCTAATATGTATTTCAGGTCTTGAGGGCTCGATTAAGGGATAATAAATATGATTTTGATTGGTTTTATTATGAGTATTGATATGTAATGTAATGTTTGATTAATCTGTAAACCTGTTCCGGCGACTGATATGGGTTAGGGATGTTACACTTATAGTGGATAACAACCAAGAAGCTAGAAGCTTGTCCTACTGTCTATGCATTAAAAAGTCCAGATTTTCAACCAAATGGCCATCTTTATCTACCAAGAATTGAGGAGAGCCCAAAACATACCCTTCAGATCACATCCTTCAAGAATTAAGAGAATTTGGCATTTCCAAAAAAGAAAAAAATTATTCTCACCAAGTTTGACAGTATTATATTTTCGAAAATGCTAATTTTTTTATGCTGGTAAAAGAAACTGATCTTGAATCAGTTTGATGAGGATTCACCTGCTCACCAACACTTGAGGAATGTTGTTGACTCTCTTCATTTCTTAGAACTACCTCTAGAGCCATGACAAAACTAGCAAACCTTCAGCAGCTCTAAAAAAAACCACATTCCGTAGCGAGAAATCATAGCTCTGATACCATGTTAGAATAAAGAAACAATAACCAAAGATAAAAGGTCTACTTATTTCATTGATAAAGACTCTAATAATCCAAATAAGGACCAAATCTGCTATTTATACAACATTAAACTAACAACAAGTTGAGATCAATGCTAACAACTCTCCTAACTGATTTTTAATTGCTGATCAACTGGAAACAAAAACCGTTACAACAGATAACAGACTCAATTAACTAACTGTCATTAACTAACTTTTAACTACAAAAAGCATTAACAACTAGTAAACTTGCCTAGGTACATTCCTTAATAAATATTAATGCCAAAAATTGTTTATTTTTAGCACCTAAAATTAAAACATATACTAATTTTTTCTTTTAAATTCAAGGATAATACAATAATAATATGATTTAAGTTAAAAGACTCAATTAGTTTGAAGCCATGTGGATGGTGGATTAATTTCCTTGATGGCGTTTCTGGGAAATTTCATGAGTTGAACATTTTGAAGCACGCATTTCTGAAAATTTGCTCTTTTATCTATTTGCTTTTGTACCCGTGGAGTATTAAGTACCAACCCAAAAGAATAAATTTCTAATCGAGGGTAATTAAGCAGAAATATCAAACTCCACCTTTTTTTTTAAATACAAAAGCAATCATACTTAAGAATCTATTATCACATGGGGAGACAGAATGTGAAGAAAAGTGATGGTTTCAAATAATTAAAATGAATTTTTAAAATAAAATAAAAGATGTAAATAATTATTAAATTCATATAAATATTTATGTAAGAAAAAGAAAAAAGTTTTGAGAGAAAAACTTGGTTTGCACACGTGCATGATATCACATCTTGAGACGCAAGCAATTTCGAACTTTGGACCTTGAACCAACTCCTCGCCTGAGTTGGCTTAATTTTGTTGTGTCCAAATCAAAGGCTTTGAATAATAGACTTTATTTTTTCTTTCTTATATTCAAAAGAATAATAATAATAGACTTTTCGATTCTTGGTTTGTACATTCCTCGGCATTAGTCGTATTCCTCTCTCCTATAAATAATACTAGAAACCTATCAAATGTTTGCTATCACAAAACTTCCTACATCACAATAACAATAATATTCCTTTACATCACACTGTTTGGTTGCCCCCACTAATACCCATATGGAGTTTTCGACAAAGAATCGACAGCTTCTGTCTAGGATAGCCACTAACGACCGACATGGAGAGAATTCACCTTATTTTGATGGGTGGAAAGCCTACGACAGCAACCCATTTCACCTTATTCACAATCCTGATGGTGTCATCCAAATGGGGCTTGCCGAGAATCCGGTTGGTTTGCTTTTGCTTTTTCCTTTTCCATCCTTTCATCACTTTCCTTTATTTGCCTTCCACATCCTGATTCTCACCCCAATTATCTTACTCTTTTTTATGTTTTTTTTTTCAGCTTTGCTTTGATTTGATTGAAAAGTGGATCCGGGAAAACCCTGATGCTTCCATCTGCACCGCTGAAGGACTCGATAAGTTCAAAGATATTGCCATTTATCAGGATTATCACGGCCTCAGGGAGTTCAGAGAGGTATATATATATGAACAAAATACTCTCGAAACGTTTATTACATTCTAAGGCAACGATGAAAAAAAAAAGTTATTAATGGCGGCATCTCTGATAAATTATTACTTCTTCTTCTTCAGGCTGTAGCCAAGTTTATGGGAAGAGTAGGCGGAAACAGGGTCACATTTGATCCGAACCGTATAGTTATGAGCGGCGGAGCCACCGGAGCAAACGAGACCGTCATTTTTTGCTTGGCCGACCCTGGCGACGCTTTTCTTGTGCCTTCACCTTATTATGCAGGGTAGGTGGAAAGTTCATAATTTACCCTTCAAAATTCAATATGGGTTCACCCAGCGTTTTTGATATCAAATTGAGTTGCAAAACATTTGAACTGTTTACTTTGATTATTAAACGCTTAAGTGGTAAATATAATGCTGTGAGATAGGAGGCAATTTCTTAGAATTTGGTTTCTAGTCAACACCAACATTTCAAAATGGTTTGATAATAATTTTATTAAATATAAGTTAGGTCAAGCTCACGTGAATAAGAAAATACCATCTTAATTAACTCATTTGCTACATATAAACTATGGTTATTAGATTAATTGATTAACTTAAAACATCTGGACTTTTGTCTTTGACCTATGGCTTCCAGAAAATTCTAAAAAGTAGACCATTATGTTGACTCCAATTCCTCAAATTCAACTAAAACTTTATGATATAGCTTACAGGTAGCCAACCGTTTGGACAATTTCCATTATTCTTTACACCTTTTCTGCTTTATTTAAAAGTGTTTAAAGCGTACTTCTCCTCTTATTTCTTGGTTTCACCTTCACATATTCCTTCATACTTCTTCTATTTATGACATTTTCCCATATCCTAAACATTAAATTCAGTCGTTAATCTTTTTAAAAAATATTTAAACCATGCAGATTTGCCCGGGATCTAAGGTGGCGTACTGGGGTGGAAATAGTTCCTGTTCACTGCAAAAGCTCAAACAATTTTCGCATAACAAGAGCTGCCCTGGAAGAAGCCTATGAAAAAGCTGAGAGATCGAATATCAATATCAAAGGCGTCATCATAACCAACCCTTCGAACCCTTTAGGCACGGTCCTCGACAAAGAGACGCTGAGAAGCTTAGTGAGCTTCGTCACCGACAAGAACATCCACCTCGTTTCCGATGAAATCTATGCAGCCACAGTCTTCAGCTCTCCCAGATTCATTAGCGTCGCCGAGGTCATGCAGGACATGGACTGCAACCGTGATTTGATTCACATTGTTTACAGCTTATCAAAGGACATGGGGTTCCCTGGTTTCCGGGTCGGCATTGTTTACTCCTTCAACGATGATGTTACGAATTGTGCCCGAAAGATGTCGAGTTTCGGATTGGTTTCCTCTCAGACACAATTTTTACTGGCTTCGATGCTGTCCGATGATGAATTTGTGGGGAACTTCTTAAGGGAGAGTTCAAAGAGGTTAGCCAAAAGACACCATGTTTTCACAAAGGGACTGGAAGAAGTTGGAATTTCCACTATAAAAAGCAATGCCGGTTTGTTTTTCTGGATGGACATGCGACCACTCCTTAAAGAACAAACTACCAAGGCCGAAACAGAACTGTGGCGTGTGATCATCAATGAAGTGAAACTCAATGTCTCCCCAGGCTCTTCTTTCCAATGCTCGGAACCTGGCTGGTTCAGGGTCTGCTTTGCAAACATGGACGATAAAACTGTTGAAGTAGCACTCGACAGAATCCGAGAATTCGTTCTTCAAGGCAAGGAGGAAAACAATCATGAAGCAGACAAGTCTCAAGCTCGGGCTCAGCGTTGGCGAAAGCAAAATCTTCGCCTCAGCTTCTCTTCGTCTAGGTTATACGACGAGAGTCTCATGTCTCCGCACTTGATTTCCCCTCACTCGCCCCTCGTTCGAGCCAGGACTTAAAAAAAAAAATAATCCCAATATTCATAACCTACGTAGCATGGCATGGCATGGCATGCATGCCTAGTAATGTTTTTTTTTTTACTTCACCTTTTAACTAGTGATCCTAATTCAATTTTAGGAGATTGGTAAGGCTCAGATTGGTTTATTTTCTATCTTTTAGTCTGAGGCGTATTCATTTGAAACATAGTGAATACTATTGTTTCTTTCTCTTCATTTTTTCCCACATTAAAGCCTATGCTATTAAGCATTGTTTTTGTGGGAGATCACTATGTACTGTAGTATCAGCAAATGCTAGTCTTAATTTGTACCTGTTTGATTATTTCAATAATAATGATAAAATAAGTGCCTTGTACTTCTAATTTCTTTTATAAATTCAGTTTTATTGTGTGCATCAGTTGGATTATCTTTTATTATTTATTTTTATATTATAAACTAGATGGAAGCTCAATTTTATAGATAACGTTCTCCATGTCTTAAATTTGCTTTGGTGGTGAAAATATATAAATAAAACACTTCTGACAAGAACTCATGGTACGGAACACGTTGTGATCATGATATGTGCACTACGAATGAGAATAAATGCATGCATATATATTATATGCTGGATTTGTCCCAAGCAGTCTATTAAATTGACCAGGTTTCGAGTGATATCTAGAAAGCCAAATATTCCATGGTTAACTGAAACAGGTATACTGTTAACCTACGAAATAATACATTTCCGAAAATATCTTCATTATTGCGGTTTGAGTGAAATATTGGAGAATTAAGCTTTCTTGTTTTGTTTTAGGTTTGCTGATGTAGACTAATTAGGAATATATAAGATTAGCAGAAATCGGTGAAATCAATGATTAACTTGTGTATTTTGTATGTGATAATTATCTATGATGGTAATGGTAAATGTTAATTTAATTATGTTTGTATTTTTTATTTTAGTCACTCAATTTTAAAATTTTTAATTTTAGTACTAATATTTTATTGTGCGAATAGGGTAAAAAAAGAATATTATTGTACTAAAAAATCACACTAAATTTAATTTTCAGGAAAGATTAAAGGGATCACAAACAATCTCACTTAAAGCCCAACCTCTTAGACATAATCTCCATACAATGTAATTTAATAACACAATATATCACTACAATTACACCTTACAAAATATTGAAAGATAAATAAAAACTATAAAGAACACTAGAAATTTAACGAGGTTCGGCAAATTATGCCTACATCCTCAGACACTACCAAATATATTTCATTGCAAAAAATATAAGTGAAAAATTACAAATAAGAAGAGGGAAAATTTTGCCCTATGAAGAAAATGACAAATTTTGGAATGACTCAAAGGTGGAAAAACAACCAATTTATAGTAGTACAAACTCTCCACAACCTTATATTTTTTAGATGCAGGATTGTGCTATGTCAACAAATCTACACCTTAGCAAATTTCCACATCTTCAATCTCCTTACAAAACAACATTTGATAGTGTCTTCAAAATTCAATCTTCAAGTTTTAACATTTGATCAAGTCCAAACATAGTTGGAACTTGACCGCAGTCACAACCTTAGTCATCATACTCGACAGAATTCTGGTTGAAATTTTTTGGATCTTTACTCTACCTTCTTCCAAAATCTCTCGTACAAAATTATATTGGACATCAATGTGCTTCATCCTTGCACAATAAACTTGATTCTTTGCTAACTAAATAAGCACTATGACTATCACAATGTACTTGAAGCAATCCTTGAAGCCAAATTGCCTTTTTTTATAGCCTTTGTGGTTGTCATATACTCAGCTTTTGTAGTAGATAAGGAATCGTTGATTGTAAAGTAGACTTCCAACTAATTACTGCCTTTGCAAGAGTAAAAACATAACCAGTAGTTTATCGTCGTTTGTCCAGATCACCAGCATAGCCTGAATCACAATATCCAACCACAACTCGGTTATCTTCTTGCTCAAAAATTAATCCAATATCCATTGTATTATGGATATATTGCAAAATCCATTTTACAACTTGTTAATGCTCCTTTCCTAGATCGTGCATATACCTTTTCACGACCCCAACTATTTGTGAAGTGTTAGGTCTAATACATACCATAACATACATTAAGCTACCAATAACATTTTCATATGGTATCTTTGATATATATTCTTGTTCTGCATCATTCTTTTGCGACATAAAGGCATTAAGCTTGAAATGAGGAGCAATGGGAGTGCTAACACATTTTGACTTTTTTTTATTCATGCCAAAACATTTTACTAATTTTCTCAGATATTATTTTTGAGTCAAACAAAGTCTTTTCGAACTTTTATCTCGAGTTATCTCCATGTTAAGAATCTTTTTTGCTTCTCCTAAAACCTTAATCTCAAACTCCTTTTTCATCTATGTCTTTAGCTTCTAAATCTCTATTTTACTTTTGGAAGATATCAACATATCATCAACATAAAGCAAAACATATATGAGAAAATCGTCTTAAAGCTTGCAAAAAAACACACAATGATCATATTTACTTCTTGTGTACTTTTATTCTGTCATAAATTTATCAAATTGCTTGTA
This sequence comes from Gossypium australe, assembly GCA_005393395.2. Lineage (NCBI taxonomy): Eukaryota > Viridiplantae > Streptophyta > Magnoliopsida > Malvales > Malvaceae > Gossypium > Gossypium australe. The sequence goes on along the minus strand of CM016624.1, from coordinate 11,214,147 downwards.
CCACTACACTAGGGATTGCTTTAAACCGTACAACGATTTTTCAAGTTTTCACACTAAATTTTCTTTTCCAGCAATCTTGAATCCTTCTGACTGAGTCATATAGGTTTCCTCTTTCAAGTCTCTATGTAAAAAAATGAGCTTTTACATCCAACTGAACTAGTTCCAGACTCAATTATGCCATCAAAATAAACAAAATTCAAATGGAGGAATACTTCACAACTGGAGAAAATACCTCATTGTAATCAATTTTCTCCTTTTGAGCATAGCCCTTCCCCACCAATCTTACTTTGTAAGTCTAATTCTTATGAAGGGTTTGCATTTCTTTGCAAACACTCACTTGCATCCAATTGTATTCTTTCCCTTTGGCAGACTAACTAGTTTCCAAGTCTGACTCTTATAAAGGGACTGCTTTTATTAATTAATGGCAATCCTCCACTTTTCTTCTTTTGAACTTTGAATTGCTTCATTAAAAGTGGTAAGGATGTCATTAGCTACAATTGGGAATGTATAAGCCACCATATCAACAAAGCGAACAGGTTTTCTAATTATTCTCCTTGGCTTATCAATTGCAATTGATTTAAGTTGTTGTGGAAGTTTTTGGGTTTGAACCTCCTCTTTACTAGAGCCTCTTTCTCCCACTGGATCCTCCCTACTAGAGCCTTATTCTACCATAGAAGAATCATTACCTTTTTTATTTGTTTAAATCACCACTTTTTCAAACTCCACATGCTTATGTGTATCATCTGTCTGCTCCTTTTGCACCTTTGAAAACATGGTAGATTCATCAAAGGTGACATCCCTGCTGAAGATAATTTTCTTTGTTTCTGGACACCATAGGTGAAAACCCTTTATGCCAAAAGTGATCCCTAAGAACACTAATTTTCTTTGCTCTTGGATCCAACTTTGATTCATTAACATGCTAGTATGTAGCAGGCTTCGCACTCTATTTCTCTAATGGTGGTTTTCCCTCAATTGTAGTAAATGATAGACGATTAATGAGATGACATGCAAATGTTATAGCCTCAACCTAAAACTCTCTACCCAATCCAGCATTGGAATTACTTGATGATTCATACGATTCATGCGCTCTACCACCTCATTTTGTTGTGGTGTAGATTTGATAGTGAAGTGCTTGATGATACCCTCATATTCACAAATCTTTGCAAATGGATCACTTCTATACTCTCCACCATTGTCTGTGCAGAAGTGCTTGATCCCTTTGCTTGTTTGAGGTTCTATTATCTTTTTCCACTTAAGGGAAGCTCTTAACGCTTCATCTTTGGCCTTCCTTGTATACACCCACACTCTCCAAGAATAATCATCAACAAAAGTTACATAATATTTGTAACACCCCTAACCCATAACCGTCGTCGGAGTAGGGTTACGAAGCACTACTGGAGTTTACATTTCAGAACTATAAAAAATTTTTTAAGCATTTAATTCATATCATCAATCACAGCAAAACCAATCAATAGCATACATATTGTCCCTTATACAAGCCATCGAGGCCCTAAAAACACATTAGAAACAAATTGGAACTAAATCAGAAACATGTAGAAAATTTAGGGAAAAGATGAAAATTTGCAAACTGTAGGGGTCACACGACTGTGTGGCTAGGTCGTGTGATTCACACTGCCGAGAGATACACTCGTGTCTTAGGCCGTGTAGGAATTCAAAATAGGGACACACGACCATGTCCCAGCCCGTGTCTGTACCCTTGTAACTCATTGACTTGGGTCGCACGGCCAAACTACACGTCCATGTGCCAGGCCGTGTACCCTTCGAAATAACCTCACACGCCCGTGTGCCAAGCCGTGTACTAGGCTGTGTGAAAACTGGAGGGTATACTGACTTCTGCCACACGGCCAAGCCACATGCCCGTGTGCTATGTAACATCCTGAATTTTTGGGCCTATACATTTATAGGTAGGATATGTTTAATGTGTTAATTTAAGTGTTAGGGGTCCAAATTGGGCTCAGGCTTAGGTAGAGGCCTTGATTAAAATTTTCTGTTTGGGCATTATAGGGGTTTAAAAGGTAGTATTTACGTTTAAAATACCAAAGTGGGCTTGTGGCCCAATCTTAGGAGGTGACGCCACACAAGGGAGTAAGGGGCCCAAATTTAAGTTTCATGGAGCCCAATTCTTTTAATTTAAGTTAGCTAAATTTTGGGCATTAGGATTAGGTGGAGTGGATGGCAACAAGGCTAAAATTTAGGGGTTTTAATGTTTAAAATATGTGGATAATAAGCAGAAAAGGCTATTATTTTATGAGGATAATAAGCAGATAAAGGCTAAATTTTAAGGATTTTAATGTTTAAAATAAGTGGATAATAAGCAGATAAAGGCTATTATTTAGGAATTTATTTTATGAGGATAATAAGTAGATAAAGGCTAAAATTTAGGGATTTTAATGTTTAGAATATGTGGATAATATGCTGGTAAAAGAGGGAGGAGTTAGAGATAATTAAGTCTCTTTTAGATGAGCCAGTAGATTGAGATAAAGGAGAAAAGATAGGATTTATCTGCAAGGTTAGGTAAGTGCTGAAATTTCTATAAATAGGGGGAATATCTCTTCAATTTCGGCATTTGGGGTTTTTCTCTCATTCTTTTCTCTTCTTCTCTGAGTAAAAGCCGAAAACTCCTAAAGTTCCATCTTCTTCTTCATTCTCTGCAAAAGCCGAAATCTTTAAGCCTATTCCCTCATCTTCACTTTGATTCAAAAGCCGAAACTACACCTATTCTTCTTCTTAATATTCATTGGCCGAATCTCCCTTAGCCATCTTTTCAATTTTTAGTTCTTTCAAAAGCCGAAAGCGCGATAGATCATCTTTCCAGGATTTTTCCTAAAAGCCGAAACTCATAGATCTCTAAGTTATAGAATCATGTTACATTCGGGATTTCAAGGTAAGAGGATTTGTTTATTCATATATATAAAATCGGGTAGAATACTAACTATGGCCGAATATAGGAGAGGCCTATTTTCACATCTTTCCAGCTTTTTGAAGCAAAGCGTAGATCGGTTTAGCAAGGGTATCTACATTAATCAGGTGTGTAATTCTCCACACCATCTAGATCTGTTTGTTAAATATGATTATAAGTTTTATATGTCTTGATAAATGCCGAAATTCCGGCTTAATGATGGAAACCCAAAGAAGGTAAAAGCAAATCACCAGGTTAGTGAATGTTCTGATTAAATGATATAAGTATATTGATATTCTGTGATTGCATGGGTTGGGTTGATGAAAGGAGGAAGTTATACGTTGTAGCGGTTTTTACAGTGATCTGTTGTAGCGGCTTTTGCCGTGATCTGTTGTAGTGGCTACGGCCATGATCTGATGATGAGCAGCAAGACTGCCATCAAGGCGTGTAGCGGTGTGGGTTGATTGTAGAAATCCCCAATGGTGTGAATGGCTGGTACGGGGGCGTGTAGCGGATGGAAACCTAGGATTTGGGTTGGGCTTGCATATTAATTTTTATTATGTATATTAAACCGTTTATTTTGTTTTATGGGGCTAAGGCCCAAATCTAATGGTGCATGAGGGTTGCACACTGAGTCTCGTGACTCAACCAATTAATTAATATTTCAGGTAGCACTTAGTGCATCGGACCGGGCTGGAGAGGAGCGCAAGGTGGCCATGCAAAAGAACATTTGGATTCAGCAAAAAGACTCTAGTTTATTATTTTATATTTTTTTAATGGGTTTTAAATCTCGTTGTAATAAGGCCATGGGCCACTAGTTTATATTTTGTTTTATTATGGGCTTTTATTACTTTTAGTTATTTAAATTTTTATTTTAATTGAACTAAGGCATATTTTATTTAAACTATCAACTATTTATTTTTCCAACTATTTATTTTTTTCCCGAATAAAAGGATAAACTTCAGAAAAATATTTTCTGAAAATACGATATGTTTTCCAAAATTTTCTTAGTGACATACCAGATCCGGTTGCAATGTTTGGGCCGGGTTTGGGGTGTTACAAATTGGTATCAGAGCCCGGTTCAAAACTCGGCTTTGGGGTTTTGGGGCTCAAAATGTTTTCTAAAAATGGGATTTTGAAACATGTATATTTATAAGTGATACAGGATGGTTTTCTCGGCATGGCACCTGCGTCTCCGGCCCAAGTCCGCCAGGTAAGTATTCTGAACCATTGTGTGATATAAATATGTGGGCTTGATGGGCTTTATGGGACGTAGATTAGTTAGATTAGAACTTGATGGACTCTAGGTTTAGCTGAAACAACTCCTTAAATCTCATAAGACTTAATTTCACTAAACAAACCCATAAACGAGTCGCAAGACTAGGGTGTGGCAACAGGCATGCGCATGTCTAGGATTGGATCCGGAAGAGCCTGGTACTTAAGCAGTCCTAGTGACTCACCTCCTCTTCGCTGGAATCCTACCTGGTGCGTAGTGACTGTTCACCCTTTAAAACCTGAAAGGGACCAGCCACATTAATTTTACAAAATGACCAAAATACCCCTGATTTGTAAAATTACCAAATTACCCTTTATTTTCAAAATGACCAAATTATCCCTGATTTGTAAAATTACCAAATTACCCCTGATTTGTGAAATAACCAAAATACCCTTGATTTGTAAAATTACCGAAATACCCCCAGATTTCAAAATTATCGAAATACCCTCAGATTTCAAAATTACTGAAATACCCCCGGATTTCAAAATTATCGGAATACCCCTGGACTTCAAAATTACCGAAATACCCCCAGATTGCAAAATTATCAAAACGCCCTTATTTTACAAAATCACCAAGGAACCCTATTTTGAAAATTACGAAAATACCCCTATAGGATAAAATTACGAAAATACCCCTGGGTAGTGGAATAACGAAAATACCCCTATGTATTGAATGTGGGTGTATGGATGTTGTCAGTTGAATGTATGTAGTTCTTAGAACTAAGAAAGGTGAACTTGAGACTGAATTGCGAATTCGAAAGAACTACTCTTAAAACTACTAATCATAAGACTGTTCGTGGATAATCAGTGGAAGAAAACTAATAATTCATAAAATTTTTAATCAGATAAACGCGAACCGATAGCATGAGTACAAGGGGACGAGGACGCTCTAGATGTGAATACCGGTGCGTACTCTATCATAGAATACTAAGTGTTTATTTTGGGTTTAGAATTGGAGTGCACAGCGAAAGCATGGTAGTGGGACTTAGGTAGTACGATTAATAGTTAGTTGGAAATTTCGAGGATGAAATTTCTTTAAGGGGGTAGAACTGTAACATCCTGAATTTTTGGGCCTATGCGTTTAATAGGTAGGATATGTTTAATGTGTTAATTTAAGTGTTAGGGGTCCAAATTGGGCTCAGGCTTAGGTAGAGGCCTTGATTAAAATTTTCTGTTTGGGCATTATAGGGGTTTAAAAGGTAGTATCTACGTTTAAAATATCAAAGTGGGCTTGTGGCCCAATCTTAGGAGGTGACGCCACACAAGGGAGTAAGGGGCCCAAGTTTAAGTTTCATGGAGCCCAATTCTTTTAATTTAAGTTAGCTAAATTTTGGGCATTAGGATTAGGTGGAGTGGATGGCAACAAGGCTAAAATTTAGGGGTTTTAATGTTTAAAATATGTGGATAATAAGCAGATAAAGGCTATTATTTAGGAATTTATTTTATGAGGATAATAAGCAGATAAAGGCTAAAATTTAGGGATTTTAATGTTTAAAATATGTGGATAATAAGCAGATAAAGGCTATTATTTAGGAATTTATTTTATGAGGATAATAAGTAGATAAAGGCTAAAATTTAGGGATTTTAATGTTTAAAATATGTGGATAATATGCTGATAAAGGATGAAGGAGTTAGAGATAATTAAGTCTCTTTTAGATGAGCCAGTAGATTAAGATAAAGGAGAAAAGATAGGATTTATCTGCAAGGTTAGGTAAGTGCCGAAATTTCTATAAATAGGGGGAATATCTCTTCAATTTCGGCATTTGGAGTTTTTCTCTCATTCTTTTCTCTTCTTCTCTGAGTAAAAGCCGAAAACTCCTAAAGTTCCATCTTCTTCTTCATTCTCTGCAAAAGCCGAAATCTCTAAGCCTATTCCCTCATCTTCACTTTGATTCAAAAGCCGAAACTACACCTATTCTTCTCCTTAATATTCATTGGCCGAATCTCCCTTAGCCATCTTTTCAATTTTTAGTTCTTTCAAAAGCCGAAAGCGCGATAGATCATCTTTCCGGGATTTTTCCTAGAAGCCGAAACTCATAGATCTCTAAGTTATAGAATCGTGTTACATTCGGGATTTCAAGGTAAGAGGATTTGTTTATTCATATATATAAAATCGGGTAGAATACTAACTATGGCCGAATATAGGAGAGGCCTATTTTCACATCTTTCCGGCTTTTTGAAGCAAAGCGTAGATCGATTTAGCAAGGGTATCTACATTAATCAGATGTGTAATTCTCCACACCATCTAGATCTGTTTGTTAAATATATGATTATAAGTTTTATATGTCTTGATAAATGCCGAAATTCCGGCTTAATGATGGAAACCCAAAGAGGGTAAAAGAAAATCACCAGGTTAGTGAATGTTCTGATTAAATGATATAAGTATATTGATATTCTGTGATTGCATGGGTTGGGTTGATGAAAGGAGGAAGTTATACGTTGTAGCGGTTTTTACCGTGATCTGTTGTAGCGGCTTTTGCCGTGATCTGTTGTAGTGGCTACGGCCATGATCTGATGATGAGCAGCAAGACTGCCATCAAGGCGTGTAGCGGTGTGGGTTGATTGTAGAAATCCCCAATGGTGTGAATGGCTGGTACGGGGGCGTGTAGCGGATGGAAACCTAGGATTTGGGTTGGGCTTGCATATTAATTTTTATTATGTATATTAAACTGTTTATTTTGTTTTATGGGGCTAAGGCCCAAATCTAATGGTGCATGAGGGTTGCACACTGAGTCTCGTGACTCAACCAATTAATTAATATTTCAGGTAGCACTTAGTGCATCGGACCGGGCTGGAGAGGAGCGCAAGGTGGCCATGCAAAAGAACATTTGGATTCAGCAAAAAGACTCTAGTTTATTATTTTATATTTTTTTAATGGGTTTTAAATCTCGTTGTAATAAGGCCATGGGCCACTAGTTTATATTTTGTTTTATTATGGGCTTTTATTACTTTTAGTTATTTAAATTTTTATTTTAATTGAACTAAGGCATATTTTATTTAAACTATCAACTATTTATTTTTCCAACTATTTATTTTTTTCCCGAATAAAAGGATAAACTTCAGAAAAATATTTTCTGAAAATACGATATGTTTTCCAAAATTTTCTTAGTGACATACCAGATCCGGTTGCAATGTTTGGGCCGGGTTTGGGGTGTTACAAATTGGTATCAGAGCCCGGTTCAAAACTCGGCTTTGGGGTTTTTGGGCTCAAAACGTTTTCTAAAAATGGGTTTTTGAAACATGTATATTTATAAGTGATACAGGATGGTTTTCTCGGCATGGCACCTGCGTCTCCGGCCCAAGTCCGCCAGGTAAGTATTCTGAACCATTGTGTGATATAAATATGTGGGCTTGATGGGCTTTATGGGACGTAGATTAGTTAGATTAGAACTTGATGGACTCTAGGCTTAGCTGAAACAACTCCTTAAATCTCATAAGACTTAATTTCACTAAACAAACCCATAAACGAGTCGCAAGACTAGGGTGTGGCAACAGGCATGCGCATGTCTAGGATTGGATCCGGAAGAGCCTGGTACTTAAGCAGTCCTAGTGACTCACCTCCTCTTCGCTGGAATCCTACCTGGTGCGTAGTGACTGTTCACCCTTTAAAACTATTTATTTTTCCAACTATTTATTTTTTTTCCCGAATAAAAGGATAAACTTCAGAAAAATATTTTCTAAAAATACTATATGTTTTCCAAAATTTTCTTAGTGACATACCATATCCGGTTGTAATGTTTGGGCCGGGTTTGGGGTATTACATGCTAGGCCATGTGAAGTTACAGACTTGATTCCTTTAGAAATTACAGGGGATACATGGCCATGTCACCTGGCCGTGTGTCACACACGACTGAGACACACACATGTGTCTCTGCCCGTGTGGACAAAAATAGGCTATTTTACAAGCCATTTTTCTCACCCTTTTCAACATGTACCTATAATCCCTTTTTGTACATATACTTAAGCTCTCAAAAGGCATCAAAATCATGCATAATCAAGCCAAACACATATGGCATAATAACATCCAACCAATATGCCCAAAGGCACCTCAAATGACAATATTAAAACATGTATAACCATGTACTCAACTTCTAACTAAGTTTGCAAAATTACACAACATGTAAATCACTTACCGAAACATACCATTTAGTACCATCTGTACCACATAATCATTAGTTCAAAATACATATATGCTTATTATGGCAAAACACCAATTCACAACAAGTTATATGTCATATTAATATGTACATTCAACTACTTTTCTATCTACCATCATTCAACCATAACAAGTCATATATCAACCATTACAAGGATACTTATATACACCTTTTAATATAGATATTATTTTACCAACACAAGGCCAAATTGCAAACTAACCGAATAGTCATTTCCACAACCAAAACACATAGGCTAACATTAGCCAAAATACCTATACATGCCATTATAACCTTAACCAAGATATCAAAATCTACTGATATTATCGCTGGATAGTGTGATAAATCTCCGATGAGCTTCCGATCCAATCGAGCTTTCGATAGTCTGAAAAGTAAAGAAAAATAACTACGTAAGCAATGAATGCTTAGTAAGCTAGTATAAACTTTAATTAGATCAATCCATTTCCAAAATGAAATTTATACATAACAAGAATAATCATATACCGATACCACAAGATTCATGAAACTAAATTCAACAACTCACAAATTGAATAATTCCACAGCATCACTTATACCTATCATCCTTAACAAAGTAGGATTTTATAAACACTTTACATCTCTTTCAATTTTCTTCCTTTCATTTGCATGTCATTACTTTCCATTACATTTACTTTCTTTAGCTTAAATAACATCATCAATCCAACTCATCATTCTATTTTTCATCACTCATTTCATATGCATAATAGATAAGACAAAAGCATATCATCAACTATAGCCACAGGCTAGTGCAATTAAACGTAGCCCATTTTGAATTAGTCAAATGATAAGACATATCATAAGAAATTACATAATTTAAACTTTACCACTTTTTCATGAGTACAAGCATATTTTCATTTGAGCACTTACCATTTCAATACAACTTATAAGTAAACATAATATTATTCAACCAGCAGCTTAGCACTAGCCTAAGCATCAAACAGCAACACATGTTAGCATACTTGAACATATTTCCTATAGATTCAACTTTGATAACCTTATTTTCTCAATATGTCACACTTGAGTTTATTACTCGTCTCAACTTACATAATTACCATGTATCAACACATCAAATATATTCATATGTGTACATGTCATGATACATATCATTATCTTACTGTTACATCATATACATATATCATTCCTTTCAATATATCGATATATAAACCATTTCCATGTAATTCACGTAAATACTTGTTCCAGTTTGTATCGAACCCATATATCCTCGTAACAGAACTGTGCCCGTTGAACCACTTAGAATATTTTTAGATATGCCGGTAGTACACATGAGGTGTACTGAATTGTTGTAATGGCCTAAATTCAAGGTTATCGGAACAATGGTTTCGTAACCATAAATCTGATTTAAAGCGAAATTTATTTCAATATATTTGCATGAATATTTATATGATAGGAAAATCGTATTAAAATTGTAACACCCCTTACCCGTATTCGACGCCGGAATAGGGTACGAGGCATTACCGGAATTACAAATTTATTTATCAGACATTTTATTTCATTTAGCATTTATATTTGAAACCAATCAAAATCAAACATATTGTCCCTTAAACATATTTATTTTTCTCGTCATGTCTTACATAAATTTATTACTCGTCACAACATACTTAATTATCTTGTATTAACATATTAAAGATAATCACATATTTACATATCATGAAAAATATCATTCAATTGTCTCTTCTTCATAAACATAAATCAGTTAATTCATTATATCAATATTTCACGTACCATCAACTCATATTTCCTTATATCACATAATTAAATTACACGAGCTTATCTGGCTAAATTTGTAGAAATATCAAGATTCAGGGGCACTTTGGAAATTTTCTATTTTCATTGATTTTTCAATCGATCTTAATCTACATTAATAATTTCATTCAATTTTTGAAATTTTAAATAATAAAATAATCCATTTCATGCAAATTGGTCATTTCCACATTTTTACAAAATTAATCATAAAGTTTTACTTTTATTCAATTTAGCCCCTGAGCCTAAAACATTTCAAATTAGCCATACTAGCTGAATATTCATACATATTTTCCTCCTCCTCCTCTCCATTCCACATCCTTAATGTATATAACATGCTATAAGTAACATTATCAATAATTTCATTAATTACTCATAAGTATATTCAAAACTGTCCATTTGAGTTATAGTCACTAAATTATTTATTTCCAGAGCTACAGAACTCCAAATGAAGAACCGTTAATTTTTCCTGAAACTAGACTCACATATCTTCTTTCCATAAAATTTTCAGAATTTTTGATTTAGCCAATTAGTACAGTTTATTCTTTAAAGTCACCCCTGTTCTGCTGTCTAGCAGTTCCGACCCTTCTTCACTAAAAATTAATTATCTTTTTATATAGAATTCAGATGATGTTATAATTTATTTCTTATAAAACTAGACTCATTAAGGAATCTAACCATATAAATTATGTTCCCAAATTATTTTTATACAATTTTTGATGATTTTTCTAAGTCAGAACAGGGGATCTCGAAATCACTCTGAACCAGTCTTACCAAAATCTAAATATCTCAAAATACAGAATTTCTTTTCTTTCTCTGTTTCTTTCATATGAAAATAGACTCAATAAGCTTTAAAGCTTCTAAAACATCAAAATTAAGTAAAAAGGGCTAAATTGACTTACCTATCATCTTCCAAGCTTCAAACTTTCTATTTTTCCTTTTTCTTTCTTTCTCCCATATTTCTTCTCTGTTTCGTCTTACTCTCTGTTTCTTTTTCTGTTTCTCTCCCCCTTTTTCCTTTTGTTTTTTGTTTGTATATATAATAATATAATATATAATATATAATAATAATATAATAATATAATAATATAATAATATAATAATATACTTTAAAAAAAATCTCAGATTTTCATACTTAAACCCCTCAACTTTACAAAATGGTATAATTGCCATTTTGGTCCTTCATAATTTCTTTTAATCTATAATTCAACTTTTACACCTTTTTCAATTTAGTCCTTTTCATTTAATTACATATCCAAACGTTAAAATTTCTCAACTAAACTTTAATAATATCTTAATGACACTCCATAAATATTTTTAGAAATATTTATGGCTCACTTTATGAATTCGAGGTCTCAATACCTCGTTTTTGGCCCAATTTTTTTTCTAATTAATTCTTTTAGTTCACAAAATTCACTAATTTTAAAATATTTCTAAAATCACACTTAACTTATAATTATCTTTATCGATTAACAAAGTTTTCTAGCTTTTTCGTCAGATTTAGAAATCTCGAATCACTGTTCCGACACTATTGAAATTGGGCTGTTACAACTCTTCCCCCCTAAAAAAATTTCGTCCTCGAAATTTCCTTGTTATTTTGATCATGAACTTCATTATTTCTATAATTCTATAGCTCCTTTGTACACATATTTATCTAGTTTATCATTTATATCCATTCTATATCCTTTCAGTTTGCAATTCATTTTTAATTCAATATTGCGAACATACCTTATAACGAAAATTACTTACCTTTTTATATGAGGCCCAATAGATTAAACAGAACACTTAAGATATATGAAACAAATATAGAAGTGTATTATTATGTACTATTAATCAGATAGCACTTGATGAGTACCAAAGTGTTATTATCAGAGAATGCGCTAGAGTCCCTTAATGGTATACCACTAATATCCTAGTATATCTAATCTCATTTACTTGGGCAAATTACATTATGCACACATATCATTTTTCAATTCCAATTTCATTTTCAATTTATTCACAACTAAATTTAATTTTACTTTATCATCAATATACAATTCAATATAATATTTATCCATCACTTAATTCAATTTCCATTTAATTCAACAATAACACTTACCTCATACTTCACTTACTATACGCATAATTTAAATTTAACATTTAATATTGAATAATTTGGATTATAATAATACAATCGTACGTTGAGCATGTCTGTATCTATACTCAGTGGTATTACCATAATTCAAATTATAAAAATTATAATAAATAATAAATATCAAAAATGTAACAATATAAATCATATGTGTTAATTTATACTTTAATTTCATACCTCAACAATAGTCTTTCCTCAAATAGCATCATATATCATCTATATTATCTAATCAAATTATGAACCTTTGGTTCAAGTTTTCAATTTTATATATCAATTTTAATTCATATTTCCACTTTTTCGTACTGTCAATAATTCAATCGATCAAATTCATTCAATTTTCTCATTTCATTTATTCAACTGATTTCAATATCAATGATTCGATATTTTAGCAAATTTATGAACCTTAAGTTCATACTTCAATTTTCACATTTCAATTCGATTCACAATTCAACTCATAATGTCTTTCTCATATCTTTAGTAGTACGGTCAATCAAATTTATTTAATTTTCTCATTTCAGTTATTCACCCTATTAACAATCCAGACTTTGACGGATACACGGATTCCAACCCAAACACACCAGTACGGCACATTGTGCCTAAAACGGTACATAGTACCTGATCAGTATACGACACATAAGTGCCTTAAACGACACACGAGGTGCCTGAAATACGACACATAAAGTGCCTGATACGACACACGAGGTGCCTGATACGACACATAAAGTGCCTGATTTACGACACATAAAGTGCCTGATCGGCAAAGCCGATAAATCCCGTACTCTTCCAAATCCTATGGCATGCCAATTATATCCGACTAGTCCGACAAGTTAATAGGGAAATCAATTCTCATTTTAATTTCACTTAATATTCATATCTATCCCTATTAACAAGACTCGGACTTTGGCGGATACACGGATTCCAACCAATCACACCAAAATAATGAAATCCCCCCAAACACACCAATATATCATATCCTCCCAAACACACCAATAAGGCATTAAATGCCTCTTCAGATAAACCGAAGAATATAGTACAGAAATATCTCCTCATCATATCACAAATCCTATGGCATGCCAATTGTATCCAATCTAGTCCGATAAGTTAATAGGGTGTTTAAATCATATTTTTTTTTCCTATTTCAAATTCACTTTTCCATTTTCTAATCAGTATACAATTCAGTACCAATACATATTTCAAATATTCACATATAATCAGACTTCGATTCAATTCCAACCACTTTTCAATCAATACACGATTCATATATTTACACATATTCATAATTTAATGCATTTTTATTCAATTCGTATTTTTAATTTATTATCCAATCAAATTTAAAATCACTAATTACTTTTCAATCAATATACATTTCAATTACTCACATATTTTCTTTATTTAATTTAATTTGATTCAATTCAAATCAATTTTAGTTTCCTATTAATATACCTTCAAATATTCACATAGTTCATAATTCAGTTACGTAATTTAAATAACTTTCTAATTTCCAGTTCATTCTATTTTCACTTCTTATTTCAACCAGTTTCACAATATTACTGTAATTCATTACATCAATAATTTCATAGTTTAATGCAATACAGATAACAATATTCAGTAACTTCACAATTCAATTCAGTACTCAAAATAATATTCAATATTCCATAATTCAGTTTAGTATCAGTCTCAATTTTAGTACCCAATCATAAATTTATTAATTTACTAAGCACTTACCTTAAAATACTTACCACGCATAATTAGTAAATTACACATAATAATGATAAAGTTTGAATTATAGTGATACAAATATCACCAAAGTTAGAAGATATCACATTATCTCAAGTTATATATTAATAATGGCATATATTTCTAGACTCTACATATACTATATTTGGTCCGAGAACCGACTAAACCATAGCTCTGATACCACTAAATGTAACACCCCTTACCCATATTCGACGCCGGAATAGGGTACGAGGCATTACCGGAATTACAAATTTATTTATCAGACATTTTATTTCATTTAGCATTTATATTTGAAACCAATCAAAATCAAACATATTGTCCCTTAAACATATTTATTTTTCTCGTCATGTCTTACATAAATTTATTACTCGTCACAACATACTTAATTATCTTGTATTAACATATTAAAGATAATCACATATTTACATATCATGAAAAATATCATTCAATTGTCTCTTCTTCATAAACATAAATCAGTTAATTCATTATATCAATATTTCACGTACCATCAACTCATATTTCCTTATATCACATAATTAAATTACACGAGCTTATCTGGCTAAATTTGTAGAAATATCAAGATTCAGGGGCACTTTGGAAATTTTCTATTTTCATTGATTTTTCAATCGATCTTAATCTACATTAATAATTTGTAACACCCCAAACCCGGCCCACAAGTCACGGGGGTAAAAGGAGTTTGAAAGGTTCGGACTAATAATAGAAATTTTAAAATTTGTTAGGGGTACACAACAGTATTTGCTAAAACTCAAGTGGGTTGATTTGGTAAATCCGATTGAGTTGAAAATCCTTTCTTCCTTTAAAACCATTTGATCATTTAAATTTTAAAACAATAGAGTGATCAATAGCTTAAAAAAAATTTTCGTTACTCGATGGTAACATTTTTTTTTTTGAAAACGCGTACGAGTACTTATTTTTGAAAACGTTACTTTCAACCGATTTGCATAACCGTTTGTAAGTTCATCAGTTATATAATAAAGTAAAAACAACTACCTAACTATCCAAAATAATAATAATAAGCGGCCATATTACAACCCAATCGAATTGTAGTGAATAATAAACTTAAAACGGGGCAAAATAAAATTTCAAGTCCACAAAACCAACATGGCCGCCTCAAGCTCTCCTCGGCTCCGCATCCGCACTCTACTCACCTGCAAGATGATATGGGAAGGGGTGAGTCACCAAGACTCAGTGTATAAATCCCTAACCCGAAATTACCACTCATACACAAGATATTAGTATGACATGCAATTATGCAACCCAACCTAGCCATCCATGCTCCTTTTCTACCCCGTGTGGTACCAAACCACTGGTGGTGCCAAACCACTGGTGACTTTTAGTCACGATATCCGTCAATACGTGTGGTGCCAAACCACTGGTGACCGAAGTCACAATCAAATGATGGGGCCAACCCATCGTGTGATACCAAATCACTGGCGTCGATCCCGTATCTCAAATGTGGGGCCAACCCACGGTGGTACTAAGCCACAGGGACGAGACGCTATGAGGTGCCAAACCTCTGGAGGTACCAAACCTCTGGTGACCGTAGTCACAATGTGTTACCAAAACACTGGTGTCCGTCGACACGAATATTACTCCCTCTCGTCAATCCCACCATCATCATGCTCATATCACAAGTATCATGATCCCATATATCATGCAATCGTATATAGCATAGCATTTCACAGCATATGATGGCATACACAACAATTATCGTAGATCGAGTAATAGGGGACTTACCCGGAACCAAGCTTATGCCCACTAGGCAAAATTACCACATGAGAGGTTATTAATATTATCAAATAACAGTTTATACTAATAAAGTGTGTAAGAGCTTACACACCTATTTAATCGAAGATTTAACTAGAATTCCCGTATCTATGCGATATTACAAAAGTCCCGAACTTGTCCTCGAATGCTCCTATATTCGGCCGTTATAGATCAGTATTTAGGGGTCTCATTTGGTTAACTAACAGAGCCAAAGGATTGGTCATATTTTAATAAAACAGGGCCTTAGGCCGAACCTTTAATAATACGAACTAAGGCGACTTGAAATCTCAAAAACTTCTGGTTTCTTGGCCGATTTACCCCCCCTAAAATCAAAATACAAAATTTCGGTTATACTTAGGTTCCCAAAATGGCCTTTGGCCGAATAATATATATACACATATATATATATATACTTTACCAAAATGAAACGAAGTCTCGGGAAGCCACTCCTTCAATGCTCCTTTACGATTACTACACACAAGGGAGCAAAACTCTTAGTGTCTTGAGAACGTATTCGGCCCACCTTACCCAGGATTGGACACTTGCATTCGGCATACAAGAAGAAAAAACCAAATTCTAATTTAAGGCACTTACCAAGCTTTGAAAACGACAGCACCTTCTTTTACAGATTCGGCCTTGAAAGAAGTAAAGAAGATGAAAGGGAAGACTTAGGGGATTTCGGCACAAGGTTTATGAAGAAGAATCGAAAAGTATCAAAGGAGAGGAAGGGGGTTTTGGTGTGATTAGCAAGAAGAAGAAGAAAAAGAAAGAAAAAAAAAATGAAAAGGAAGTGTGTTACTCCCTAATACTCCAACGCCGTGAGCTAAAGCCCCCCCCCAAGATCCCAAAATTCGGCCATGCTTATTTTTGCCAATTACTAGGCCGGCCAACACCTCTCCCACCATATGCTAACCCCCCCATCAACATAGGATAAAATAATACATTTTCCCATAAGAAAATGTTTATTCACTTCCCATGCCAATATAATAAGGGAAAACACCCATACTAACATAAAATATTACCCCATACTAAAAAAATAATAATAATAATAATAATAATATAATATAAAAAATATATATATATATAATAAATATATATAATACTACCTTCCCCCCCAAAATCGTGCAGCTGAAAAGGGACATGGGCAGCATGCCTTGCATGCATGCGCGCGCCCCATGCCCATGCTGGCCACTAGAGAGACAAAAAAAAATTAATTAATTCCTCCATGCTGCTGCCAGGTCTCGAACCCGAGACCTGGAGGAGCCTTCCCAATGCCTCCGACCACTCCGCCATTGCGCCTTTCTTGACATAAACGCTTCGGAAATTTCTTTTAAACCTTCGGTCCCTGGGCTCCTGCATGCATTAATGGCCAAATGCAAAATAAGACGCCCACGCTATTCAGGGGTTTCGAACTCCAGACTTGGAGCGAACTCCCCAGCGCCCCAGCCACTCGGCCACCTTGACTTTCATGTCAAAACGCGCTGCATATTTCTTTTAACCTATGCTTGCTGATCCTTATTGCTTTAGCGCTAACACAAAAGAAATTAGAAGCACCTGAGCGCTTAACGGGATTCGAACGCGAGTCCCCGAGCTGCAACGAATCGCCACGCCCCTGGCCACTTTGCCAAGGTATTAATTGTGATATGAACTCAACAAAATTTTCTTTTAAAGTCTTCATAGCTAGCCCTCTCGTTTAAATCACCAAAGCCCAAAATGAAATACCACATGCAGCCACCATGACTCGAACTTCAGACTTGCTGAAGCCCCTATACAACCTAGCGCCCCAAGCCATTCGGCCAGAGCGTTCACTGTGCCACAAACTCAACGAATTTATTATTATTCCTTTCTCCTTCATGACAACAACAACAACAAAAATAAAACTCCTCCCACGCGAATCGAACCTGAGCCCAGCGCCCTTAAGTGGCGCCCCAAACCACTTTGCCACACACTTTCTTTTGTCAAACTCCCCCAAATCTTTTCCTTAATTCTTATCTCGCCTAGCACCTCCCTTAAAGTGTGCAAATACAACCCTAGCCCTAAGACAGAATTTTCCTCGGGTTTCAGACTAAACCCTTAAACAACCCTACAAGGGCATTTATTCAGGCGATACAAGAAATAAAAATAATTTCATACAAATCCTTAATTCGAGATGTTACAATTCTACCCCCCTTAAAATAATTTCGTCCTCGAAATTACCTGGGTCAGAAAAGTTGGGGGTATTGCTGCCGCATCACATCCTCGGGCTCCCACGTCGCTTCCTCCACGCCATGATTCCGCCATAGGACCTTCACTAAAGGAACTGACTTCCTACGCAAAACTTTTACATCCCGATCTAGGATCTGCATAGGTTCCTCTTCCATCGTCAAATCTGGACTCACCTCAACTTCCTCAACTGCCAAGACGTGTGATGGATCAGAACGATAGCGTCTAAGCATGGAGACATGGAACACATCATGCATCCGACTCAGTTCTACAGGCAACTCGAGCTGATAAGCTACTGGTCCCACTCGCCTCAACACCTTAAACGGTCCAACGAACCTTGGACTTAATTTGCCCTTCTTCCCAAATCTTAACACTTTCTTCCATGGCGAGACCTTCAGAAAAACTTCGTCTCCTACGGCAAATTCTATGTCCCTTCGCTTGAGATCGGCATATGACTTTTGCCTATCCGAGGCTTCTTTCAACCGAGCTTGGATCTTCTTCACCTTATCCTCAGTTTCTGCAACCAATTCCGGTCCTAACATCCGTCGCTCACCCAACTCCGTCCAACAAGTAGGTGTGCGACACCTCCTACCATACAGTGCTTCATATGGTGCCATCTTAATGCTTGCCTGATAACTGTTGTTGTATGCGAACTCCGCTAATGGCAAAAATTCTTCCCAACTACCTCTGAAGTCCAAAATGCAGCCTCTTAACATGTCCTCTAAAATTTGAATAACCCTTTCCGACTGCCCGTCCGACTGTGGATGGAATGCGGTACTGAAATCCAACCGTGTACCCAAGGCCTGATGGAGTGCTCTCCAAAACCTCGACGTAAATCTGGGGTCTCTGTCTGAGATGATAGATACTGGCACCCCATGCAACCTCACTATCTCCGCCACATACAACTTAGCTAACTTCTGAAGCGAGTAATTCGCCCTTACCGGTATGAAGTGAGCCGACTTGGTCAGGCGGTCCACAATCACCCAAACTGTGTCCTTCTTGCTGGGCGTGAGGGGTAGCCCACTGACGAAATCCATAGTGATCCTCTCCCATTTCCACTGAGGAATCTTCACGGGTTGGAGTAACCCAGATGGCAACTGATGTTCAGCCTTTACTCGCTGACACGTGAGACACCTTCCCATGAATTCTGTTACCTCACGCTTCAATCCTGGCCACCAGAACTGTTTCCGTAAATCTCCATACATCTTGCTACCCCCAGGATGCATAGCGTATGGGCTGCTATGCGCATCCTGAAGAATTCTTTGCCTCAAGCCCACATCATTCGGCATACAAGGCCGCCCTTGAAAGCACAACACACCATCACCAGTCAGACTATACCCTTCCAAACCGCCATCTTGAACTTGCAACCTTCGCGCGTTTAAGCTGTCATCCCCTAATTGCTTTTCCTTAATCTCCTCGATCCAAGTTGGCTTAACTTGCAGCTCTGCCAAAAGACTTCCGTCGTCATATAGACTAAGACGAGCAAACATCGCCCTTAAGTCTGTCACGACCTTTCGGCTCAACGCATTAGCCACCACGTTAGCCTTGCCTGGATGGTACTCAATTGAACAGTCGTAGTCCTTCAATAGTTCAATCCATCGGCGCTGCCTCAGATTCAAGTCCTTCTGAGTCAAGAGATACCTCAAACTTTTATGATCCGTGTAGACTATCGACTTCTCCCCATATAAGTAGTGCCTCCATATTTTCAAAGCAAAAACCACTGCTGCTAATTCCAAGTCATGGGTAGGATAGTTAACCTCATGCGGTCTTAGCTGACGGGATGCATAGGCCACTACCTTCCCTTCCTGCATCAACACACATCCCAAACCATTATGGGACGCATCGCAATAAACCGTGTACAATTTCCCCACCTCAGGCTGTACCAAAACTGGAGCCTCCGTCAGAATCTTTCTTAGCTTATCAAAACTTTCTTGCTGTTTCTCTGACCAAACGAATGGGACTCCTTTCCTTAATAACTTAGTCAACGGCGCTGCGATTGAAGAGAATCCTTCCACAAATCTTCTATAGTACCCGGCCAGACCCAGAAAACTTCGAATTTCCGCCACTGACCGAGGTGGTTTCCACTCCAACACCGCTTCGACCTTGCGGGGGTCCACTCTAATCCCTTCAGCTGACACCACGTGACCCAAGAAGGTCACCTCCCTAAGCCAGAATTCGCATTTACTGAATTTGGCATACAACTGCTCCTCCCTCAGCACTTGTAGAACTATGCGCAAATGCATATCATGCTCCTCCTCCGTTCTTGAGTAAACCAATATGTCGTCTATAAACACCACGACAAATTGATCCAAGTACTGCTGAAACACCCTATTCATCAAGTCCATGAACGCTGCCGGTGCGTTGGTCAACCCAAACGGCATCACTAAGAACTCGTAATGCCCATACCGGGTACGAAATGCTGTCTTGTGAACATCAGCCTCCTTCACCTTAAGTTGATGATAGCCCGACCTAAGATCTATCTTTGAGAACACCGATGCACCTTTCAGCTGATCAAACAGGTCATCAATTCATGGTAACGGATACTTGTTTTTGATCGTTAGCTTGTTAAGCTGACGGTAGTCGATACACATCCGCATTGACCCGTCTTTCTTCTTGACCAACAACACAGGTGCTCCCCACGGAGATATACTAGGTCGGATGAACCCTCTATCTAAGAGCTCCTGAATTTGAGCCTTCAGCTCCACCAACACCTTTGGTGCCATTCGGTAGGGTGCTATAGACACAGGTGCCGTCCCGGGCAACAAGTCTATACCGAACTCCACTTCCCGATCTGGAGGCAGACCTGGGAGTTCTTCTGGAAACACATCAGCGAATTCCCTTACAGTTCGGACCTTCTCAACTGCTGACTCCTTAGCCTCCAAGGCATAAATTCGAACCAACAATGCCTCACAACCTTTTCTGATCATTTTCTCGACCTTCAAGGCAGACACTACATTGGATAGATAATCTCTTCTGTTACCTATCATAACCACTTCATCCCCCTTAGCCGTCTTTAGAATCATGCGCTTAGCAGCGCAATCCAACCTTGCCTGATACTTAACCAGCCAGTCCATTCCAAGAATTAGGTCGAACTCCCCAAACGGCAGTTCCATCAGATCAGCCACAAACACTACCCCTTGGAGTTATAGGGGTATATCTCTATATAGCTTGTTTACTACCACCGAGTGTCCTAGAGGGTTAATTACAGTCATCTCCCTAGAAGCAGTCTCGAAGTCTAATTTCATAGTCTCTACCACACTACTAGCAATGTATGAATGCGTTGAACCCACATCAATTAATGCTACATATGGAAGACCAAGAATTAGGAATATACCGGTGATGACATCCGGTGCGTCACCCTCCTCGCAACGTCTCGCTGCGTAGACTAAGCCAGGCTGCCTAGCTTCTGTGTTGCCTGCTCCTCTGCCCTGAGTTCCGCGACCTCGATTAGGACCATTGCCTCCTCTACCATTACCACGACCCCTCTGCGGTGGTCCCACATTCCTTGCTGGAGTACGGTTCTGACCCTCTGGCTGATTCCTTGCCAACTTCCGAGGGCAATCCCTTACACGGTGATCCGGAGATCCACATTCAAAGCAACCCCTCTCACCGGTGTAACGACCTCCCCAATGTGACTTCCCACAGCGATTACACTGAGCCGGTCTCTGATTAGCAGCCATGGTCCTTCCAGCCTGATTTGGCCCACTCTGCCTGGCCCTCTTTTGTGCATTATTTCCCGATCCAGGCGAACCAACACTTCTTTTCTGCTTGCTCCTATCATAGCTCTGCCTCACAGACTCCCGGACCCTTTCGGCTACCTTAGCCTTTTCTACCAGAACTGCAAACTCACGTACCTGTTGTGGAGCAATCAACAGTCTTAAGTCATCCCTAAGTCCGTCTTCAAAGCGGACACAACGATCGTGCTCAGTTGACACGACTCCCCGAGCATAGCGGCTCAGCCTCAGGAATTCTGCCTCATACTCAGATACCGACTTGTTTCCCTGTACCAGTCCCAGAAAGGTTTTCCTCTGAGTATCAGTATAACTGGTGCCTACATACTTCTTCTGATAAGTGGCCTTGAAGTATTCCCACGTAAGATCATCCGCCATAGCACCATCTCGAACTGTGAGCCACCACTGGTATGACTCATCTTTCAGAAGCGACACGGCTCCCTTCAGCTTCTCTACATTTGTTAAATCAAGGTCATCCATGATCCTCTCCATTGATTCTAACCAATACTCGGCCGTACTAGGTGCGACACCTGACACACCCCGAAATACTTCAACTCCGTTGGATCGAAGCCGCTCCGATACAGACTTCCGAGCTCCTGTACCTCTACTGGTCTCAGCCATCATTTCTAGAACACGCAGCATAGCTTGCGATACCGACTCGCCCCCCACCTGATCCTGATGTCCATCGCCAAAAGCTGGGGGTGGTGGTGGAGGTGGTATTTCATTATCCGATCCTTGGCCCGACCTAACTGGTTCTGTCATGGCCATCCGGCCTCTACCGCGTCCCCGACGGCCGCGACCTCTAGAACTCATTTCTTATAGCGTAATCTGTCTTAAAAGGTTTTATGAGTTGGTCAATGTTCCACTGATTATTAACAAAGAATTTTATGGGCAAGATCAAGAAGTTGTTCTAACAAGTTGCAAGTCATCCATTGTAATTCGAAGATACTTATTCCATTACCCTTTTGTCCAATTCCTAACCCGGGGTATTTTCGTCATTTACCCTACAGGGGTATTTTGGTAATAAAACAAAGTAAGTTTGTAAATCTTGACAAATCGAGAGAAACTTAAAGTTTTTAAAAAAAAACTTGGGGTTCTTTTTGAGAAATTGCCTTTTCAAATTGGTAGTGCTGCAAAAACCTCGAAAATCAGGGTTATTTTGGTAATTTACAAATTAGGGGCAATTTCGTAATTTTCCAAAATCACGATATTTTTGATATTTTGTAAACTAGGGATTTGGGTATAAGAAAATTTGTTAAAATTTTAGGGTAGCTTAGATTTTAAAACTAGGGGTATTTTTGTAATTTACTACTAAGGGTACTTTAAAATGTTCATAAATCAAGGGAATTTTGTAATATGAATCTCACAAGTTCGAGGGAAGTCTTTAAAACTAGAGTTTTTATCAAAACGCGGCTAATTCCCTTTCGGGTTTTAATAATAGGGTTTAGCCCACGAACAAGTCCTCATGGTTAGGGTGAACCGAAGCTACGCACCAGGTAGGATTCCCGCGAAGAGGAGGTGAGTTGCTAAGACCGCTTAAATACCAAGCTCTTCCGGATCCAATCCTAGACATGCGTACAAGGGTTACCACACCTTAACTCGGTGACTTAGTCATGAGTTTGTTTAATTAGGCAATTATAAATCTTATGCGATTGTTTGGGGTAAACTAGTCCTAGAGTTCATGTACCTTTCCTACTATCTACGTCCCATTTTCTACCCATTTACAGATAACCATTCATACATAGATTAAAGATACTTACAAGAGCGGATCGGTGCCGGAGACTCGACGCCATGTTGTTCAACCAAAACCATTTTCAAAGAGGTTTTCAAAAGCCTATCTAGCAAAAATATTTTTTTTGGTCTTAGGCCCTCACAGCCGAGTTTTGAACCGGGCTCTGATACCAAAATGTAACACCCCAAACCCGGCCCACAAGTCACGGGGGTAAAAGGAGTTTGAAAGGTTCGGACTAATAATAGAAATTTTAAAATTTGTTAGGGGTACACAACAGTATTTGCTAAAACTCAAGTGGGTTGATTTGGTAAATCCGATTGAGTTGAAAATCCTTTCTTCCTTTAAAACCATTTGATCATTTAAATTTTAAAACAATAGAGTGATCAATAGCTTAAAAAAATTTTTCGTTACTCGATGGTAACATTTTTTTTTTTGAAAACGCGTACGAGTACTTATTTTTGAAAACGTTACTTTCAACCGATTTGCATAACCGTTCGTAAGTTCATCAGTTATATAATAAAGTAAAAACAACTACCTAACTATCCAAAATAATAATAATAAGCGGCCATATTACAACCCAATCGAATTGTAGTGAATAATAAACTTAAAACGGGGCAAAATAAAATTTCAAGTCCACAAAACCAACATGGCCGCCTCAAGCTCTCCTCGGCTCCGCATCCGCACTCTACTCACCTGCAAGATGATATGGGAAGGGGTGAGTCACCAAGACTCAGTGTATAAATCCCTAACCCGAAATTACCACTCATACACAAGATATTAGTATGACATGCAATTATGCAACCCAACCTAGCCATCCATGCTCCTTTTCTACCCCGTGTGGTACCAAACCACTGGTGGTGCCAAACCACTGGTGACTTTTAGTCACGATATCCGTCAATACGTGTGGTGCCAAACCACTGGTGACCGAAGTCACAATCAAATGATGGGGCCAACCCATCGTGTGATACCAAATCACTGGCGTCGATCCCGTATCTCAAATGTGGGGCCAACCCACGGTGGTACTAAGCCACAGGGACGAGACGCTATGAGGTGCCAAACCTCTGGAGGTACCAAACCTCTGGTGACCGTAGTCACAATGTGTTACCAAAACACTGGTGTCCGTCGACACGAATATTACTCCCTCTCGTCAATCCCACCATCATCATGCTCATATCACAAGTATCATGATCCCATATATCATGCAATCGTATATAGCATAGCATTTCACAGCATATGATGGCATACACAACAATTATCGTAGATCGAGTAATAGGGGACTTACCCGGAACCAAGCTTATGCCCACTAGGCAAAATTACCACATGAGAGGTTATTAATATTATCAAATAACAGTTTATACTAATAAAGTGTGTAAGAGCTTACACACCTATTTAATCGAAGATTTAACTAGAATTCCCGTATCTATGCGATATTACAAAAGTCCCGAACTTGTCCTCGAATGCTCATATATTCGGCCATTATAGATCAGTATTTAGGGGTCTCATTTGGTTAACTAACAGAGCCAAAGGATTGGTCATATTGTAATAAAACAGGGCCTTAGGCCGAACCTTTAATAATACGAACTAAGGCGACTTGAAATCTCAAAAACTTCTGGTTTCTTGGCCGATTTACCCCCCCTAAAATCAAAATACAAAATTTCGGTTATACTTAGGTTCCCAAAATGGCCTTTGGCCGAATAATATATACACATATATATATATACTTTACCAAAATGAAACGAAGTCTCGGGAAGCCACTCCTTCAATGCTCCTTTACGATTACTACACACAAGGGAGCAAAACTCTTAGTGTCTTGAGAACGTATTCGGCCCACCTTACCCAGGATTGGACACTTGCATTCGGCATACAAGAAGAAAAAACCAAATTCTAATTTAAGGCACTTACCAAGCTTTGAAAACGACAGCACCTTCTTTTACAGATTCGGCCTTGAAAGAAGTAAAGAAGATGAAAGGGAAGACTTAGGGGATTTCGGCACAAGGTTTATGAAGAAGAATCGAAAAGTATCAAAGGAGAGGAAGGGGGTTTTGGTGTGATTAGGAAGAAGAAGAAGAAAAAGAAAGAAAAAAAAAATGAAAAGGAAGTGTGTTACTCCCTAATACTCCAACGCCGTGAGCTAAAGCCCCCCCCAAGATCCCAAAATTCGGCCATGCTTATTTTTGCCAATTACTAGGCCGGCCAACACCTCTCCCACCATATGCTAACCCCCCCCATCAACATAGGATAAAATAATACATTTTCCCATAAGAAAATGTTTATTCACTTCCCATGCCAATATAATAAGGGAAAACACCCATACTAACATAAAATAATAATAATAATAATAATATAATATAATAATATATATATATATATAATAAATATATATAATACTACCTTCCCCCCCCAAAATCGTGCAGCTGAAAAGGGACATGGGCAGCATGCCTTGCATGCATGCGCGCGCCCCATGCCCATGCTGGCCACTAGAGAGACAAAAAAAATTAATTAATTCCTCCATGCTGCTGCCAGGTCTCGAACCCGAGACCTGGAGGAGCCTTCCCAATGCCTCCGACCACTCCGCCATTGCGCCTTTCTTGACATAAACGCTTCGGAAATTTCTTTTAAACCTTCGGTCCCTGGGCTCCTGCATGCATTAATGGCCAAATGCAAAATAAGACGCCCACGCTATTCAGGGGTTTCGAACTCCAGACTTGGAGCGAACTCCCCAGCGCCCCAGCCACTCGGCCACCTTGACTTTCATGTCAAAACGCGCTGCATATTTCTTTTAACCTATGCTTGCTGATCCTTATTGCTTTAGCGCTAACACAAAAGAAATTAGAAGCACCTGAGCGCTTAACGGGATTCGAACGCGAGTCCCCGAGCTGCAACGAATCGCCACGCCCCTGGCCACTTTGCCAAGGTATTAATTGTGATATGAACTCAACAAAATTTTCTTTTAAAGTCTTCATAGCTAGCCCTCTCGTTTAAATCACCAAAGCCCAAAATGAAATACCACATGTAGCCACCATGACTCGAACTTCAGACTTGCTGAAGCCCCTATACAACCTAGCGCCCCAAGCCATTCGGCCAGAGCGTTCACTGTGCCACAAACTCAACGAATTTATTATTATTCCTTTCTCCTTCATGACAACAACAACAACAAAAATAAAACTCCTCCCACGCGAATCGAACCTGAGCCCAGCGCCCTTAAGTGGCGCCCCAAACCACTTTGCCACACACTTTCTTTTGTCAAACTCCCCCAAATCTTTTCCTTAATTCTTATCTCACCTAGCACCTCCCTTAAAGTGTGCAAATACAACCCTAGCCCTAAGACAGAATTTTCCTCGGGTTTCAGACTAAACCCTTAAACAACCCTACAAGGGCATTTATTCAGGCGATACAAGAAATAAAAATAATTTCATACAAATCCTTAATTCGAGATGTTACATAATTTCATTCAATTTTTGAAATTTTAAATAATAAAATAATCCATTTCGTGCAAATTGGTCATTTCCACATTTTTACAAAATTAATCATAAAGTTTTACTTTTCTTCAATTTAGCCCCTGAGCCTAAAACATTTCAAATTAGCCATACTAGCTGAATATTCATACATATTTTCCTCCTCCTCCTCTCCATTCCACATCCTTAATGTATATAACATGCTATAAGTAACATTATCAATAATTTCATTAATTACTCATAAGTATATTCAAAACTGTCCATTTGAGTTATAGTCACTAAATTATTTATTTCCAGAGCTACAGAACTCCAAATGAAGAACCGTTAATTTTTCCTGAAACTAGACTCACATATCTTCTTTGCATAAAATTTTCAGAATTTTTAATTTAGCCAATTAGTACAGTTTATTCTTTAAAGTCACCCCTATTCTGCTGTCTGGCAGTTCCGACCCTTCTTCACTAAAAACTAATTATCTTTTTATATAGAATTCAGATGATGTTATAATTTATTTCTTATAAAACTAGACTCATTAAGGAATCTAACCATATAAATTATGTTCCCAAATTATTTTTATACAATTTTTGATGATGTTTCCAAGTCAGAACAGGGGATCTCGAAATCACTCTGAACCAGTCTTACCAAAATCTAAATATCTCAAAATACAGAATTTCTTTTCTTTCTCTGTTTCTTTCATATGAAAATAGACTCAATAAGCTTTAAAGCTTCTAAAACATCAAAATTAAGTAAAAAGGGCTAAATTGACTTACCTATCATCTTCCAAGCTTCAAACTTTCTATTTTTCCTTTTTCTTTCTTTCTCCCATATTTCTTCTCTGTTTCGTCTTACTCTCTGTTTCTTTTTCTGTTTCTCTCCCCCTTTTTCCTTTTGTTTTTGTTGTATATAATAATATAATAATAATATATAATAAATAATAATATAATAATATAATATAATAATAATAATATAATAATATAATAATATACTTTAAAAAAAATCTCAGATTTTCATATTGAAACCGCCTTAACTTTACAAAATGGTATAATTGCCATTTTGGTCCTTCATAATTTCTTTTAATCTATAATTCAACTTTTACACCTTTTTCAATTTAGTCCTTTTCATTTAATTACATATCCAAACGTTAAAATTTCTCAACTAAACTTTAATAATATCTTAATGACACTCCATAAATATTTTTAGAAATATTTATGGCTCACTTTATGAATTCGAGGTCTCAATACCTCGTTTTTGGCCCAATTTTTTTTCTAATTAATTCTTTTAGTTCACAAAATTCACTAATTTTAAAATATTTCTAAAATCACACTTAACTTATAATTATCTTTATCGATTAACAAAGTTTTCTAGCTTTTTCGTCAGATTTAGAAATCTCGAATCACTGTTCCGACACTATTGAAATTGGGCTGTTACAAAAATATCGATATAAAAAATTTTACCGATTTAGTGGTTAGTTAGAAAAAAAGAATTATTGAAGGAATTGGGTAAAAACAAGGTATCGAGACCTTGATCTCATAAAATTGAGTATAAAATATTTTTATAAATATTTATAAAATGTTAGTAATGTGGTATTAAAATTTCATTAGAAAATTTTAACGTTTGGGTAGGTAATTAAATGAAAATGACTAAATTGAAAAGGGTGTAAAAGTTATTAGAAGCATTAAATAGCTCAATTGTCAAATGAGGAGGGATCTAAAGAGTAAATAAGATCAAAGGAGATATTTTAGGAGGCATAAGTTGAGAAAAATCAGGAGAATTACTTAAATAAGGGAAAAATGGGAAAATAACAAAATTTACTAAATAAAAGTAGGACTAATATGGAATATCTAGAAATCTCTTCATTTTTCTTCACTCTCATCAGCCAAAAACGCCATAGGAGGGTTTTTTAAGCTGGTATATCATAATTTTTGCACCAAGTAAGTTAATCCTTGCCTATTTCTTGTAATTTTTGTGTTTTTAAGACTTTTACAACTAGGTCCTACTATTAAATTCATTAGTCTTTGATTTCATGGATGAAATTGAAAGTCACCGTGGTTGAGTGCTGTAAGTTTATGATGAAATAGAATGAAATTGAAGCTTTAATTTGTTTATGAGATGATTTTATTAGGTAATTTCAATAGAAATTGATTTTTAGGACCTAATTGTGAAAATGTTTGGAATTAAAGTCTATTACTGAAATTCTGATTCCCAAAGGTTATAAAGTAGTTCAAAGTGATACAATAAAGTTTCAATTGAGAGAAATCAGCTCAATTGAGAAATTAATTGACCAGGGACGAAATTATCATTTATTGAAAGCTTCGGGGGAAAATGGTAATAAACAGTTTGCACTAAAACAGTTTTAGACAGCAGCAGTAGACTAACTTTGAAAAATCACCATAAATTATATAAATTTAATAAGAAGATGAAAAAAATATGAAATTAAATCTTATTGAGTCTAGTTTCTCATAGAAGAAACGGTGTAAGAAATAGATATGTAAATCATGAGATATAATGAATTTTGTGAGACAAGGTCAGAATGAATTCGGGTTCCCCTGTTCTGAATTTAGAAAATCATAAAACATTGGAGAAAAATAATTAGGGGCTTAAATTTATATTTTTAGAATCCTGAATGAGTCTATTTTCAATATAAATAAATGGGAACATCATTCGAATCTTTTATGAAGAGATAATTAATTTTTAGTGAAGAAGGGTCAGAACTGTCAAACAGCAGAACAGGGGTGACTTTAAAGAATAAACTGTACTTATT
Source organism: Gossypium australe (assembly GCA_005393395.2). Taxonomy (NCBI): domain Eukaryota; kingdom Viridiplantae; phylum Streptophyta; class Magnoliopsida; order Malvales; family Malvaceae; genus Gossypium; species Gossypium australe. Next base: position 11,184,464 of record CM016624.1, on the reverse strand, counting down.
GGCTAAACCAAAAATTCTTAAAATTTTATGGGAAGAATATATGTGAGTCTAGTTTCATGGAAAATTAGCGGATCCTAATTTTGAGTTCTGTAGCACAAGATAAAAATAATTTAGTGACTATGATGCAAGTAGACAGCTTTGAATGAACTAAAAATAATAATAGAATTATAGAGAATGCTACATGTGAACATGAAATGTATTGAATTAATGATTGAATTTATTTATTTAGATCCGGAAAACTCAAATACGAAGCTAGATCGAGGAAAGGAAAAAGTCTCGGATTAGTAGATTTTGTATACGAACTAGTATCGAGGTAAGTTCATGTAACTTGAATTATATTCTTAAATGCTTGAAATGTATGTTATTGATGTGAATATAATTTGAATGTTCATTGTATGAAAATTGATGAAACATTGATATATTTGGTAAAAAGGGGAATAAATTCCGGTTGAATGAAAGGAAAATTCGATGGATCTCTGAAAAGGAATTGACAATGAATACGGGTACGGGGTGTTATATTTATTGGTATTAGAGCTACGGTTTAGCCGATTCTAGGACCAACATAGCAAATACGGATTAGCTATACATTCCATTTAAATTATTATTGATAGTGTGATACCTCCTGACCATTTAAATTGTGTTTTTCTTATAGTAATGTCATTCGACCGAGCTCAATCTGAGGAAGCTGGGAGTCATGCTCCGGCTTCAGTACAAAGAGAAGAAACTAGCAGTAGAAGGCCCGGTACAGAGGGTCAAGGGGAGGAGGCAAAAATAGCCTTCTTTCAAATGATGAATGAATGATATACTCAGTACATAAGAACTAACCCTACAGTGCAGCAAACTCAAGCTCCCCCTCCTGTTCCTCCACCGGTTCCCGAGATTCCACAGGGTACAGGTACTGAATCTATCAGAAAAGGGAAAGCTCCGATTGATAAAATCTGAAAATATGGGGCTGAAGAATTTCGAGCAGCAGTTGATGATGATCCCGAACGGGCTGAATTTTGGTTAGAGAATACTACTCAGGTTTTGGAGGATTTATCTTACACACCAGAAGAAGGTTTGAAATGTGCCGTCTCACTGCTAAAAGACACAGTTTACCATTGGTGGAATACTAAAGCTTCAGTTGTTCCGAAAGAAGAAATTACATGGGAATTTTTTCAGACCGAGTTCAAAAAAAAATATATCAGTCAGAGATTCCTTGATCAGAAAAGAAAAGAATTTCTTGAGCTGAAACAGGGCAATAGATCTTATCTGAGTATGAAAGAGAATTTGTTCTGTTGAGTAAATATGCTTGAGAATGGGTACAGTCAGAAGCGGAAATGTGCAAACGATTCAAAGAAGGGTTGAATGAATACATTAAGCTATTGATCGGAATTCTTGAAATTCGAGAGTTTGTTACATTGGCAGAGTGAGCTTATAAAGCAAAAGAATTGAGCAAAGAAAAGAAACAGACTGAGAGGGAAGCTCAAATTTTTAGTAAAAGATCAATGGGAAACTCCCAATTTTCTGCTCCAAAGAAATTGAAGAAGTACCAGGATCGTTCTACCTCAGCCACTGGGTATTCGGGTAGAGAGCGAGGTTCTCAACGCAATAATCCAAGACCTTCCACTCCATCAGTGACCAGTGTTGGTAGTATTGGTACCCCTAAGCCGAGATGCCAGTATTGTAATAAAGCTCATTTTGGTGAATGTCGATTTAAGAGCGGGGCTTGCTACCGATGTGGTTCTTTTGACCATTTCCTCAGAGATTGTCCAGAAAGGGGAGAAAAAGAAGTTGAACAGATATCGAAGCCGAGTAATCCAGTTTCGAGGGGTAGACCATCTCGATCATCCGGTAATGTCAGTGGTAGCCGAGGAGCTACAAAAGATACTGCAGGCAAGACTGAGACACGGGCACCTACTAGGACATATGTCATTCGTGCCAGAGAAGATGCCTCAGCACCCGATGTTATTACTAGTACATTTTCTTTACTTGACACTAATATTATTGCATTAATTGGTCCCGGTTCTACGCTTTCATATATATATGTATAAAGCTTGCATGTGTTAAAGATTTATCTATTGAACCTACTGAATTTGTGGTTAAAGTCTCAAACCCCCTGGGCCAATCTGTTTTGGTGGATAAAATTTGTAAAATTGTCCACTGATGGTAAGAGGTTATTTTTTCCTGGCTGATTTGATGTTACTACCATTTGATGAGTTTGATGTGATATTGGGCATGGATTGGTTAACTCAGCATGATGCAGTAGTAAACTGTAAACAAAAATATATTGTGTTGAAGTGTCAGAATGGCGAATTACTCCGGGTTAAATCTGATCAGACAGAGGGATTATCTGATATGATTTCAGTTATTACTGTTCAAAGGTATGTTAAAAAGGGGTATGATGTTTTTCTTGCTTATGTACTCGACACCAAGGTATCTGAGTCAAAGATACAGGCAATGCCAGTGGTATGCGAATTTTCTGATGTATTTCCAGAAGAATTACCAGGGTTGCCACCAGAAAAAGAAGTGGAATTTTCTATAGATTTGATTTCGGGAACTACTCCGATTTCCATATCTCCGTATCGGATGGTCCTACAGAATTAAAGGAATTAGAGACATAGTTGCAAGAACTTGTTGACAAGGGTTTTGTCCGACCGTGTCATTCACCTTGGGGTGCTCCGGTTTTGTTTGTAAAAAGAAAGACGGGTCTTTGAGATTGTGTATTGACTATCAGTAGCTCAATAAGGTAACTATAAAGAATAAGTACCCGTTGCCCTGGATTGATAATTTATTTTATCAGTTGAAAGGTGCCACAGTATTCTCGAAGATTGATCTCTGATCTGGTTATTACCAGCTACGGTTAAAAGAGTCGATGTGCCAAAGACAGCTTTTAGAACCAGGTATGGGCATTATGAATTTCTGGTTATGCCATTTGGGCTGACTAATGCACCTGCAGCATTTATGGATCTAATGAATCGGATATTCAGACCGTACTTAGACAGATTTATGGTAGTATTCATTGATGATATTTTAGTTTATTCTCAAGATGAAGAAGAACATGCAGAACATTTGAGAATTGTGTTGCAAATTCTGTGAGAGAGGCAGTTATATGTTAAATTCAGTAAATGTGAATTTTGGCTTCGAGAAGTGGGTTTTCTTGGGCATGTTGTATCCGTCGAAGGCATCGGGGTAGATCAAAGTAAAATCTCAGCTATTGTCAATTGGAGACCACCAAAGAATGTATCTGAAGTTAGAAGTTTTTTGGGTTTAGCTGGTTATTATCGGAGATTTGTACAGGGATTTTCTATTATAGCTTCTCCGACGACTCAATTATTGTAGAAAGATGTAAAGTTCGAGTGGATTGATGAATGTCAGCAAAGTTTCAACCGATTGAAAGATCTACTAACGAAAGCACCAGTAATAGTGCAGCCTGAATCGGGTAAGGAATTTGTATAATAACATATATATATCGATTCATTTTCGATAAAATTTCATATATTAACATTCAACTTGATTAACAATATACATAGTTGATAAACAAAAACTTGATCGTGTGTCTGAGTCTTAAAAATTTATATAAAGAATGATCGAGCCTAAAAACTAACTATGACAACGATTGAGGCAAGTGCGCCTAACGAACAGTAGTATAGCTTAGTGGCAAGACCAGATTGTCGAACCGAAAGGAACCAAAAGTACTAATACTAGCTTTCTTTTTATTATTTAGCCTAAAATAAAAGTGAATTATTAATTAATCTAAAATTAACTAACTATTAAGCTAAAGATGCTAAGACAAAGAGAATGAATTGGGGAAATACTTGTAAGAAAAACCAATTGATTAAGACAATACCCGAGTGATCGTTGGAATCAGAGTTTTAAAATTTATAAAGAGAATGATCGAACCTGGAAACTAACTCTGACGACGATTAAACGCAAGTGTACCTATCAAACAGTAGTATAGCTTACGCAAGACCGGATTATCGAACCCTCAGGAACTAAAAGTACTAATACTAACTTTCTTTCTATTATTTAGCCTAAAATAAGTGAAGTTGTTTTAATCTGTAATTAACTAATTACTAAACTGAGACGCAAAGACAAAAAAAGAATGAATTGGGAAATAAATTTGAAGAAAAACTCAATTGATCAAGACAATACCCTCAGGAAGAATCCACCTAGATTTCACTTGTAATTAACACAGAACCATACGATTTATTCACTTAGTTTGATCCGTAAGACTCCCTAACGTATATTAAACCCTCTCTCAAGGCGAATAACATCTAACCCTAGGTTAATTAACGGAAATCTCTTTCTCACTTAATAACCCCCTAGAATAGCAGTAAATCGATCTATGGACTCCCATATTAGGTTTCACCCTAATCCAGCAAAATCTCGTCACCCTATCTCTAGGCGTGCGATCAACTCCCCTTAATTATGTTCAATCTACCCTTAGGTAGGGTCTATTCCTTCTCCACCTAAGCACATTAAATTTGGATTAAATTCACATAATTAAGAATAAACTAAGTATTTATCATATAATTCAGAAAACAATAACAAGATTCATCTAGGTTTCATCCTCTTCGGGTATCTGAAGGGTTTAGTTCATAATAAATAAAGAAAACATCTCAGAAGAAAAGATAAAACAAAGCATAAGAAATCCCCAAAACCCCCTGAATGAATTGAAGGAGAGATCCGCCGTCTTGAGTAGAATTCCGGCTTCTAGAGATGGATCAACTAGCTATCTTCGAGTGATTCCCACAACTCTGACCTTTTCGGCTTGGCTCCTTGGCCTAGCTAACCGCCCTCCTTCAGGTAACACTTAGGGGATTTATATAGGCTCTTGGAATGTATTTCTTTGCCCCAAAGTATCCAAATCCGAATGAAATTGCTCTTTGCCACGATAGGGACACGGCCATGTCACACACCCGTGTGACTAGTCTTCAAGCCGTGTTCGGACTTCTTTAATGAGGCACGGCAGTGTGACTCGGGGGTAAGGACGCGTTCTAGATGATCAATGTGGCACAGCCATGTGGGCTTAAGTCCAGGCTGTGTGGATTTCGTGATATGGCTCATTTACTCCGTTTTAGGCCTGTTTTATATTCTTTTCGTCCTCGGGTGCTTTCCTGGGTATAAGACATGAAAAGAAAGGATTAAGAGCACCTTTTTATATCAATCGAGGCTTAAATCATCCAAAAGCATACGAAATGTGGGATTAAAAAATGTTGCTTTTACGGTTTATCACCAAGGAAGAATCTACCTAGACTTCACTTGTTATGTAACTCTGAACCAGACGATTTATTCATTTGACTTGATCCGTAGGATTCCCCAATTTATATTTATAACTCTTTTGAGGCTACTAACGTCTAACCCTAGGTTGATTAATTAAAATCTCTTTCTAATTAAAACCCCTGGAATTGCATTAACTCGATCTATGGATTCCCATATTAGGTTTGACTTTAATCTGGCAGATTTTCGTCATCCTATTTCTAGGGTTGCGATCAACTCTGCTTAATTATGCTAGATCTACTCTTAAACAGGGACTTTTGCTCCACTGCCCAAGCACATCAATACTTGAATCAATATCCTGAAATATCAAAGCAAGAATTAAGAACACATAATTAAGAACAAATCAAGTATTTATCATATAGTTCAAAAAACAATAACAAGATCCGTCTTAGGTTTCATCCCCCTCAGGTATTTGACGGGTTTAGTTCAGAATTATAAAAGAATACATCTCAGAAGAAAATATAAAACAAAACATAAGAAAAACCCTAAAACCCCCTGAAGGAAATTGAAGGGAAGATCCTCCTTCTTGAGTATAACTCCGGCATCTTGAGATGAATCAACTGGATTTCTTCGAGTAAATCCCACAATTCTGGCCTCTCTGGCTCGGCTCTTCGGCCTAACTGGACGCCCCGTGAAGGTTGGCCTCTAGGGTGTTTATATAGGCTTTTGGAATGGCTTTCTTTTCCTCTAAGTACCCTAATCCGAATGAAACTCTTCTTTGTCACGTCAGGGACACGCCCATGGCACACGCTCGTGTAAGTCGTGGCCAGGCTGTGTTCGGGTCTATTGATGAGGCACAGCCGTGTGGTCTTGGGCCCAGGCCGTGTCGATTTTGTGATATGGCCCATTTACTCCGTTTTAGTCCCGTTTCTCGTTCTTTCATCCTCCGGTGCTTTCCTAAGTATAAAACATGAAAACAAAGGATTGATAGCACCAAATTCCACAATTCAAGGCTTAATTCATCCAAAAGTATGCTAAATATGGGATTAAAATATGTATATATTAAGGTTTATCAAATACCCACACACTTAAGCATTTGCTTGTCCTCAAGCAAAATTCTCAACTCATAATTAAAACGAACTTCCTTGATTCATAATATTCATCAATAATGTTCCATCATAATTCAAAGACAATTCATACATTGATAATTTAAGTAAAAGGGTCTTAAAGATTCAGACAATTAAAGTCATAGTTTTTGTAGCACGAAAATATAGGTGTTTCCCCTTACCTAAATAATCACATTTAATTCAAAATCGACAAGAGTTGATATCCTCGCTAAAGATTCACTTAAATCACTCAAAGTGTTTAAGGTTCAAAATTTAAGCACTCAAAAGTCGAACATGAAAAGTCAATCCCATAGGCTTGCCTGAAAAGCAAATCTCCACCACTGTAAAATGAGATGATACACAGATCAAAAGGTCTTTAAAAAGGGTTGTAATGGGGCTTGGGTTAAAGGTAATTGACAAATTACCTAACTAGAAAAATGAACTACTCCTGAATAATTACATCAATTAAAAACTTGTAATACTAATAAAACGAGCTTTTTCTTCAAGATGTGGAATTTAACATATAAGCTCACTTAATTATAAAACTAATAATGAATATACTTCGACTTTCGTATTTTTTAAGAACAAATCAATACAATAATCAGAAAGAACTTTAACAACTAAAATATAAAACATAGTTAGGCAACTGCTAAAAACCAAATCTCGACAAAAAGGGAGTCAAGGAATGGTGATAACAAATACAAGATGGGTTTTGGGTTAATATTAGTGGGTGAGTCAATAAAAGGGTTGCTATGATCAAAGGGGTTCACTACGGTTTAATTGTGAGGGTAAGCTTTTTAGTGGAGTGAGTAGGTTAAATCCTAAGTGCCTTTATCATCTCTGTATATCAAATCAATAATGTAGTCTTGACATGTATAATCGAAGCAAGTTCTAGAACAACAAATCAATGTTGACACACTCATAATCAAAAAGTGAGCACAAAAAGAATGTATGCTCTAAAAGGCTCAAAATCTCACAAAAATTATGGGTTTTTGATATCAACCTTATAAATTTCAAATTTTAAGGTAATAATTAGATTCAGGTAGATAACGAAGAAAATTTTTAATTTTTGAAAAGTAGACTTATCATGCTTGATTCTCTAATCTCCTAAAGTTTAAATCATCATTGCACAATTATCAATGATTTAATCCGAAACATATCAATAAAAATCATAAATCACAGGAAATTTATTCTAATCATAATATGAGAAAATTTCTTAAGAACAAGGCATAATTCAGGGATTTGAAAATAATGCAGAAAGTTAGGCACTTTCTTGAAATAACTATTCACCCCCACACTTAAGATGTACATTACATTACCCTCAATGTACAAAGATATATATTAAATTTAAGAGATAGGGAGTGGTGAAACTTCCTGAATTTGGATGGCTTCCTTGAGTTAGGAGTGCTGTGGTGTGGTGGTCGCCGACAATCTCTACGCAAGATGAAGAAATCGGGAAGCTCGTGAAGAATTAGCCGGGAATTAATAATAATTAAAAATATACTAAATGTATAATTAAAGAAAATAAAGATAAAAATAAAGAAAATAGAAAGTAAAAGAAAATTAAAAGAAAAGATTAATTGTAACGGTCCAGTTTATACCCTAGTTGGAACAGTGGTTTTGGGACCACAAATCCGAGTCTGTATAATATTTTAATATTATTTTCGGTGCCATTGATGAATGTTTAAGCATGTGTTAAATTTTTGTAAATTAATTTGTCCGTTTGTGTGTTTAATTTGACAAAAGGATTGAATTGCATTAAATGTGAAAGTTGCTTGCTATTTGTTAAAGCACTTATATGTTGTGGCTTATTATGGTGGAGTCCTTAAAAGACAAATAGTCCATTTTTATGATATAGTGGACGGCAAAGGACATGAATAACCTTGTATCTAAATGTTTTATATATTTGATTAAAGGTTAAATAAGTAATTTATGTATTAAATTATGTTTTGATTAAGTAAAACATGAAAATGGACATTCATTCATGCATTCATCCACCGAAAACACAAAGGAAAGAAAAGTTTTGAAGCTTTGCATATTCGTCTATTTACAAGCCAAATTTAAGGTATGTTTTCGGTCAGTTTTCGATAATTTTTACGTTTTAGCAATCGTTGCTTTGTCTACTATCAAGCCCATATCTCAATTTTGTGTATTGATGATGTTTGTGAGATATGCCATTGGTGATATGTTGAGCTTTGTGATGAATTTAGTTGTTAAATGAAAGTTTTAAGCTAGATGAACATACTTTGTTCTTAAATTTTTGATGAATTTAGCTAATTAGGACTAAATTGAGAAAATAGTAATTTGAGGGACTAAATTGCAAATTTATGGAAAATATGGTCTTGTATGTGATGTACGAGCATTCGGCTAAGCATGAGTATTGATAAACTGTAAAAGCAACATATTTTAATCCCACATTTAGTATGCATTTGGATGATTTAAGCCTCGATTAATATAAAAAGGTGCTCTTAATCCTTTCTTTTCATGTCTTATACCGAGGAAAGCACCCGAGGATGAAAAGAACATAAAACGGGCCCAAAACAGAGTAAATGGGCCATATCACGAAATCCACACGGCCTGGACTTAAGCCCACATGGCCGTGCCACATTGATCATCTAGAACACGGCCTTACCCCCGAGTCACACGGCCGTGCCTCATTAAAGAAGTCCGAACACAGCTTGAAGACTAGTCACACGGGCGTGTGACATGGCCATGTCCCTATCGTGGCAAAAAGCAATTTCATTCGGATTTGGATACTTTGGGGCGAAGAAACACATTCCAAGAGCCTATATAAACCCCCTAAGTGATACCTGAAAGGAGGGCGGTGAGCTAGGCCAAGGAGCCAAGCCGAAAAGGTCAGAATTGTGGGAATCACTCGAAGATAGCCAGTTGATCCATCTCTAGAAGCCGGAATTCTACTCAAGACGGCGGATCTCTCCTTCAATTCCTTCAGGGAGTTTTAGGGATTTCTTATGTTTTGTTTTATCTTTTCTTCTGAGATGTTTTCTTTATTTGTTATGAACTAAACCCTTCAGATACCTGAATGGGATGAAACCTAGATGAAAAGAACACAAATCGGGCCCAAAACGAAGTAAATGGGCCTTAGTACGAAACTGACACAGCCTGGCCCAAAGTCCACACGGCCGTGCCTCGACGATCACCAAGAGCACGACCTCAACTTTGCCTCACACGGCCTCACCATTCAGGTATCTGAAGGGTTTAGTTCATAACAAATAAAGAAAACATCTCAGAAGAAAAGATAAAACAAAACATAAGAAATCCCTAAAACTCTCTGAAGGAATTGAAGGAGAGATCCGCCGTCTTGAGTAGAATTCGGCTTCTAGAGATGGATTAACTGGCTATCTTCGAGTGATTCCCACAATTCTGACCTTTTCGGCTTGGCTCCTTGGCCTAGCTCACCGCCCTCCTTTCAGGTATCACTTAGGGGGTTTATATAGGCTCTTGGAATGTGTTTCTTCACCCCCAAAGTATCCAAATCCGAATGAAATTGCTTTTTGCCACGATAGGGACACAGCCATGTCACACGCCCGTGTGACTAGTCTTTAAGCTGTGTTCGGACTTCTTTAATGAGGCACGGCCGTGTGACTCGGGGGTAAGGCCGTGTTCTAGATGATCAATGTGGCACGACCATGTGGGCTTAAGTCCAGGCCATGTGGATTTCATGATATGGCTCATTTACTCCGTTGGGCCCGTTTTATGTTCTTTTCATCCTCGAGTGCTTTCCTGGGTATAAGACATGAAAAGAAAGGATTAAGAGCACGTTTTTATATCAATCGAGGCTTAAATCATCCAAATGCATACTAAATGTGGGATTAAAATATGTTGCTTTTACGGTTTATCAATACTCATGCTTAGCCGAATGTTCATACATCACATACAAGACCATATTTTCTGTAAATTTGTAATTTAGTCCCTCAAATTACTATTTTCTCAATTTAGTCCTAATTAGCTAAATTCATCAAAAATTTAAGAACAAAATATGTTCATCTAGCTCAAAACTTTCATTTAACAACTAAATTCATCACAAATCTCAACATATCACCAATGACATATCTCACAAACATCATCAATACAATAAATTGAGATATGGGCTTGATAGTAGACAAAGCAACGATTGCTAAAACGTAAAAATTATCGAAAACTGACCGAAAACATACCTTAAATTTGGCTTGTAAATAGCCGAATATGCAAAGCTTCAAAACTTTTCTTTCCTTTGTGTTTTCGGTGGATGAATGCATGAATGAATGTCCATTTTCATGTTTTACTTAATCAAAACATAATTTAATACATAAATTACTTATTTAACCTTTAATCAAATATATAAAACATTTAGATACAAGGTTATTCATGTCCTTTGCCGTCCACTATATCATAAAAATGGACTATTTGTCTTTTAAGGACTCCACCATAATAAGCCACAACATATAAGTGCTTTAACAAATAGCAAGCAACTTTCACATTTAATGCAATTCAATCCTTTTGTCAAATTAAACACACAAACGGACAAATTAATTTACAAAAATTTAACACATGCTTAAACACTCATCTATGGCACCGAAAATAATATTAAAATATTTTACAAACTCGGATTTATGGTCCCGAAACCACTGTTCCAACTAGGGTATAAACCGGACTGTTACAATTAATCTTTTCTTTTAATTTTCTTTTACTTTCTATTTTCTTTCTTTTTATCTTTCTTTTCTTTAATTATACATTTAGTATATTTTTTAATTATTATTATTAGTTCCTGGCTAATTCTTCACGAGCTTCCCAATTTCTTCATCTAGCGCAGAGATTGTCGGCGACCACCACACCACAACACTCCCAACTTAAGGAAGCCATCTAAATTCAGGAAGTTTCACCACCCCTATCTCTTAAATTTCATATATATCTTTGTACATTGAGGGCAATGTACATCTTAAGTGTGGGGGTGAATAGTTATTTCAAGAAAGTGCCTAACTTTCTGCATTATTCTCAAATCCCTGAATTATGCCTTGAATTATGCCTAGTTCTTAAGAAATTTTCTCATATTATGATTAGAATAAATTTCTTGTGATTTATGATTTTTATTGATATGTTTCGGATTAAATCATTGATAATTGTGCAATGATGATTTAAACTTTAGGAGATTAGAGAATCAAGCATGATAAGTCTACTTTTCAAAAATTAAAAATTTTCTAGGTTATCTACCTGAATCTAATTATTACCTTGAAATTTGAAATTTATAAGGTTGATATCAAAAACCCATAATTTTTGTGAGATTTTGAGCCTTTTAGAGCATACATTCTTTTCGTGCTCACTTTTTGATTACGATTGTGTCAACATTGATTTGTTATTCTAGAACTTGCTTCGATTATACATGTCAAGACCACATTATTGATTTGATATACAGAGATGATAAAGGCACTTAGGATTTAACCCACTCACTCCACTAAAAAGCTTACCCTCACAATTAATCCCTAGTGAACCCCTTTGATCCTAGCAACCCTTTTATTGACTCACCCACTAATATTAACCCAAAACCCATCTTGTATTCGTTATCACCATTCCTTGACTCCCTTTTTGTCGAGATTTGATTTTTAGCAGTTGCCTGACTATGTTTTATATTTTAGTTGTTAAAGTTCTTTCTGATTATTGTATTGATTTGTTCTTAAAAAAAACGAAAGTCGAAGTATATTCATTATTAGTTTTATAATTAAGTGAGCTTATATGTTAAATACCACATCTTGAAGAAAAAGCTCATTTTATTAGTATTACAAGTTTTTAATTGATGTAATTATTCAGGAGTAGTTCATTTTTCTAGTTAGGTAATTTGTCAATTACCTTTAACCCAAGCCCCATTACAACCATTTTTAAAGACCTTTTGATCTGTATATCATCTCATTTTACAGTGGTGGAGATTTGATTTTCAGGCAAGCCTATGAGATTGACTTTTCATGTTCGACTTTTGAATGCTTAAATTTTGAACCTTAAACACTTTGAGTGATTTAAGTGAATCTTTAGCGAGGATATCAACTCTTGTCGATTTTGAATTAAATGTGATTATTTAGGTAAGGGGAAACACCTATATTTTCGTGCTACAAAAACTATGACTTTAATTGTCTAAATCTTTAAGACCCTTTTACTTAAATTATCAATGTATGAATTGTCTTTGAATTATGATGGAACATTATTGATGAATATTATGAATCAAGGAAGTTCGTTTTAATTATGAGTTGAGAATTTTGCTTGAGGACAAGCAAATGCTTAAGTGTGTGGGTATTTGATAAACCTTAATATATACATATTTTAATCCCACATTTAGCATACTTTTGGATGAATTAAGCCTTGAATTGTGGAATTTGGTGCTATCAATCCTTTGTTTTCATGTTTTATACTTAGGAAAGCACCAGAAGATGAAAAGAACGAGAAACAGGCCTAAAACGGAGTAAATGGGCCATATCACAAAATCGGCAGGGCCTGGGCCCAAGACCACACGGCTGTGCCTCATCAATAGACCCTAACACAGCCTGGCCACGACTTACAGGAGCGTGTGCCATGGGCGTGTCCCTGACGTGACAAAGAAGAGTTTCATTCGGATTAGGGTACTTAGAGGAAAAGAAAGCCATTCCAAAAGCCTATATAAACACCCTAGAGGCCAACCTTCACAGGGCGTCCAGTTAGGCCGAAGAGCCGAGCCAGAGAGGCCAGAATTGTGGGATTTACTCGAAGAAATCCAGTTGATTCATCTCAAGATGCCAGAGTTATACTCAAGAAGGAGGATCTTCCCTTCAATTTCCTTCAGGGGGTTTTAGGGTTTTTCTTATGTTTTGTTTTATATTTTCTTCTGAGATGTATTCTTTTATAATTATGAACTAAACCCCTCAAATACCTGAGGGGGATGAAACCTAAGACGGATCTTGTTATTGTTTTCTGAACTATATGATAAATACTTGATTTGTTTTTAATTATGTGTTCTTAATTCTTGCTTTGATATTTCAGGATATTGATTCAAGTATTGATGTGCTTGGGCAGTGGAGCAAAAGTCCTTGTTTAGGATTAGATCTAGCATAATTAAGCGGAGTTGATTGCAACCTTAGAAATAGGATGACGAAAATCTGCTGGATTAGGGTCAAACCTAATATAGGAGTCCATAGATCGAGTTAATGCAATTCTAGAGGTTTTAATTAGAAAGAGATTTCAATTAATCAACCTAGGGTTAGACGTTAGTAGCCTCGAAAGAGGTATTCATATAAATTAGGGAATCCTACGGATCAAGTCAAGTGAATAAATCGTCTAGTTCAGAGGTAAACAACAAGTGAAGTCTAGGTGGATTCTTCCTCGGGTATTGTCTTAATCAATTGGTTTTTCTTACAATTATTTCCCCAATTCATTCTCTTTGTCTTAGCATCTTTAGCTTAGTAGTTAGTTAATTTTAGATTAATTAATAATTCACTTTTATTTTAGGCTAAATAATAAAAAGAAAGTTAGTATTAGTACTTTTGGTTCCTTTGGGTTCGACAATTCAGTCTTGCCACTAAGCTATACTACTGTTCGATAGGTGCTGTAACATCCTAAAATTGGGGTTATTTGTGATTAAATGTTTTTCTCTTAAATTAAATTGCTGTGTTATTAATTGTGGTGTAGTAAGGCTTAATTATGGATTTTTAGTAGGCTCGAGTAGTGGGAAAAAATATTATTTTTTTTAGCTTTGAGGTAGGGAGCCTTAGTAAGTAGGGGTTACATGAATAAATAGATGATTTGTTGTCATAAAAATCTGCTTGGTAAAGTGGCAAAGGAGGGCCACTTAGGAGTTGCATGTGACGCCACAAGGGATAAGGGAAAGCCTTGGTTCGAGTCACAAAATTTTCTTTTTACTCGTTAAATGGGACGGCAATAAGAGAGAGAAAATGCTCAAAAATTTATTTCAATATTAAAGGATAATATGAGCATTTTAAATTGGATTTTTATTTGTTTAATAATAAGGATAATAATAGTTTTATTTAGATAAACAAGATAATAGAGGATAAAAGGGATATTATTTGGATTATTAATTAATCAATGGGGATTAATTCAAATTCATTTGAATTAATTCAAAGGGGTGGCTTGGAGTAAATTGAGGGGTTGATAGAATTTGAATTCCTTAAACAAAGAAGAGTGGACGGCAAGGGGTGCTAGGAAGTGCCAAATTTTTTTTTCTCTTTTCATCTTTTGTTTCTTTTCTCTATTAGCCGAACTCTCCCAAAAAGTCTCCCATTTTCTATTTTCTTTTCTCCATCCTCTCCAAAACCGAAAACACTTTCCTTAAAACCTTTCTTTTCTTTTCCCAACTCCTTAAGCCGAAACTCTTGTCACTTTTTCTTTCTCTCCACTATTTTTTCTTTCATAATAGCCGGATCTACCCACTTTTTCTTGTGCCGAAAATTCTTTCTTCTATGTTGAAGCTTCTTGGCCGAATATCATAAGTAGTATAGAATTTTTCGGGATTTCTATTGGTAATCGATTTGGTGAAGGTAAGAAGGGCCGAAATTTTCCTCTCTTAATCTTCTATTTTTGTCGACTAGGGTGAAATGAAGAGCCGAGATTTGGTGTTTGTAATGGCTAACTATTTCTCTTCTTTGGAACCGATTCCATTAGGTATCCCGGGATTTTGAAGCGCTCAATCCCAACTCCTATCCTCTAGTAATCGGCTTGGGTAAGTAGTGGTAAGAGTATTTCATTTAATTTGTATTCGATTAAAAGCCGAAGGCTATTGACATTGCTATGTGGCCGATTATTTTGGTAAAACAGATTCAAGTATCGAGTGCCGTGGTTAGTAGCCAAAACGAGGAAAGGTAAGATTTCGGGTTCATAAGGAACCCCTTCTAATAATTTGGATTGGCCGAATAAGCCATAATACTAACCTATGTATTTGGTCGAATATAGGGACAAGTAGATCTAGTGTGATCGACTCCTTCTTCCGGGATTTAGATTATTCGTGGGTGACAGGTGTGTACATACACACTTATAACCATTAATGAACTGTATTAAGTACATGTTGTGTGTAAATCTGCTTTATGTAGATATGGATTTAGTACCTTAATGGTACGAGCGAG
Organism: Gossypium australe; assembly: GCA_005393395.2. NCBI lineage: Eukaryota > Viridiplantae > Streptophyta > Magnoliopsida > Malvales > Malvaceae > Gossypium > Gossypium australe. The sequence goes on along the minus strand of CM016624.1, from coordinate 11,169,061 downwards.
GATCCCGGTAAGTCTCTGTCAGTATGAGATTGATAATAATGCTTTTGGGAAGCATGGCTTATTTGATACATGTAATAAATGTATGTTGACATAAACCTTGTTTATAACTGCTTGATATGGGTTGATGAGAGGAGGGGGCAGAGATATTGTGTCGACGGACACCAGTGTTTTGGTAACACACTGTGACTACGGTCACCAGAGGTTTGGTACCTCCAGAGGTTTGGCACCTCATAGCGTCTTGTCCCAGTGGCTTAGCACCACAGTGGGTTGGCCCCACAGATGATAATACGGGATCGACGCCAGTGATTTGGCATCACACGATGGGTTGGCCCCATCAACCGATTTGTGTCTTTGGACACCAGAGGTTTGGCACCTCCAGTGATTTGGCATCACATCTGTGACTTTAAGTCACCAGTGGTTTGGCACCACCAGTGGTTTGGTACCACACGGGGTAGAGAAAGGTGATATGGATGGTTAGGTTGGGTATATGATTTGATGCATGTTAATTGTTATACATTGTGTATGAAATTGCTTAAACCGGGGGAAGGGTTACATACTGAGTCTTGGTGACTCACCTTCTCCTTTATATTTTTCAGGTGACATGTAGATTGCGGATGTGGACCGGATGGACTCGAGGTGGCCATGCAGTGGACATTTGATTTAAATGAACTTTCAATTTTAGTTTATTTTATGTTATTGTTGGTTAAATTTTAATTGGGTTGTAATAAGGCCTCCAATAACTCCTTTTATTATTTTGTTACCTGCTTGGATATTAGTTTAAACTATTTAATTATGGTAATGATAAGTTCACACGTTTTTCTAAACCAAAGCAAAAATATTTTTAGTACCCTCGGGTACATCTTAAAATATATATATAATAACTTGATTTAATAAATATTTTCAAAATAAATCTAAGTATGGGTTTTATACACCTCAAATGTTTTTAAACAAAATAACCATCTCTCATCAAAAAGATAATTCGACTTAAAGGGATTTTCGAAACGTTTCCAAAATGTTTTCTTCATAACAAACCAAATTCGGTCGTAGCGTTTGGGCCGGGTTTGGGTTGTTACAAAATTGGTATCAGAGCCCAGTTCAAAGTTCGGCTGTGGGGGCCCAAGGCCCAAAAAGGTTTGGTTTTATAATTTGTAGGCCTTATTAAATGATTTGAAATGGTTTTGGTTTTGAACAAGCATGGCACCGAGTCTCTAGCACCAATCCGCCCAGGTAAGTGTTTCCAACCTTCGTATGAATTATTATCTGTAGAAGGGTAGGAAGCATGGAACGTAGAATAGACTTATAGGAATTTGAACCCTAGGATTAGATTACTCAAACACACAGACAAGACATAAGACTTAATGAACTGAACCAACCTATGGCTAAGTCAATGAGCTAGGGTGTGGTAACCCCAGTACGCATGTCTAGGATTGGATCCGGGAGAGCCTGGTATTTAAGCAGTCCTAGTGACTCACCACCTCTTCGCAGGAATCCTACCTGGTGCGTAGCTTCGGTTCACCCTAACTCAAAGGGCTCAGTGGTGTGGCAACCTCTGTGCGCATGTCTAGAAAGGTTCGGTGGGAGCTTGGTATTTAAGCGGTCCGCGTGAATCACCTCTTCTCCACTTGAATCCTGCCTGGTGCGTAGCTTTGGTTCACCCTGACCAAGAGGGCTCGGTCATAGGCTAAACATAACGACTAAAACCCGAAAGGGAACTAGCCATGTTTTCGAAGAAGAAGAGAACAACAAAACTTGGTTCCAAAACTTTTAGAAATTACTCTTTCAACCATAAGAACAACCATTTTTACAATGTTTTCCCCGAAAAAGTTGATTTGTGAAAATTACAGAAATGCCCTTAGGGGTAAAATTACTAAAATGCCCTTGGTTCATAAAATCACAATTCAATGGTTTTTCCCAAAAATTTCCTTGTTTTATAAATATTCAAAAACTCTACTTTGCTAATCACCAATAAAATACTTTGGTTTGGAAATTACGAAAATGCCCTCAACTTGCAACATTACCAAAAGGACCTTGAATTCAAAATTTTTACAACATCATCGTTTTAAAGAGAGAAACTCACAAAAGGAACCCTCAGAGTTTTACAACTGTTAAAATATCCCAGATTTATTAAAATTACAAAATTACCCCCGATTGACAAAATTACCAAAATGCCCTGATTTCTAAATGATGCCATAACTTCAAATTTTACAAATTTTCAGAAGTACTCTCCAGTTTTGGGAATTTCAAAGCGACCTGCTTTATTAAAGTTTGAAATCTCTCGGTTTCTAATTACAAAAATACTCCTGTAAGAAAAAGACGAAAATACCCCTGGGATAGAAGCGGGACAGAATGTCCAAAGAGTGATTAAGTATGGAAAGTATTAGGGAATGGATGTGCCCTTTTGTGTGAACTAGGGTAGAAGACTTAAAACATTGTTTGATCGAAAGAATCCTTATTAAACTTCTTCATAAAATCTCGTCTCGGATAATCAAGTGGAACAACTTACTAATCCATAAAATTTTTCTTAATCAGATTAAAAGCGCGTTAGATAGAATGAGTTCTAGAGGACGTGGACGCCGTGGACGAGGTAGGGGTAGGATGACCGTATCTGAACCCGTCAGGTCGGGTCAAGGTTCTGAAAATGAGGTACCACCGCCACCACCACCTCCAGCTTTTGGAGCTGAGGAACAGGATCAGACCGGAGGTGAAGCAGTATCGCAAGCTGTGTTGCGAGTTCTCGAGTTGGTGGCTGGGCTGGTGGAAATCTGGGAGCTCGGAAATCGGTTCCCGAGCGAATTCGGTCCAACGGAGCTGAGGTGTTCCGGGGCGTGTCGGGAGTGGCACCCAGTGCAGCAGAATACTGGTTAGAATCTACAGAAAGGATCATGGACGATCTGGACCTGTCCAATGAGGAGAAGCTGAAAGGAGCCGTGTCACTTCTGAAGGATGAAGCATATCAGTGGTGGCTCACTGTCTGAGATGGGGCCATGGCAGATGATCTTACGTGGGATTACTTTAAGGCTGCGTTTTAGAAAAAGTATGTGGGTACCAGCTACACTGACGCGCAGAGAAAGGCTTTTCTGGGATTAGTGCAAGGAACTAAGTCCGTGTCGGAATATGAGGCGGAATTCCTAAGGCTGAGTAGATATGCTAGAGGCATCGTGGCTACCGAACATGAGCGCTTGTCCGCTTCGAGGATGGACTTAGAGATGAGTTGAGGCTGCTGATTGCTCCGCAGCAAGTTCGTGAGTTTTCATCTCTAGTGGAAAAGGCTAAGGTAGCCGAAGGTGTCAAGGCGTCCGTAAGACAAAACTATGATAGGATCAAGCAGAAGAGAGGCTTTGGGTCATCTGGGTCTGGTGGTAATGTTCCAAAAAAGGCTAGACAAAGTGGGCCAAATCAGGCAGCAAGGCCCACGACTGCTAATTAAAGACCGGCTCAGTGCAATTGCTGTGGAAAGTCCCATTGGGGAGGTTGTTGGACCGGTGAGAGGGGCTGCTTTGAATGTGGGTCTTTGGATCACCGTGTGAGGGATTGTCCCCGGAAGCGAGCTCAGAATCAGTCAGAGGGGCAGAACCGTACTCAGGATAGAAGTGTGGGACCACAAAGAGGTCGTGGTAATGGTAGAGGGGGCCATGGTGCTAATCGTGGTCGTGGAACTCAGGGCAGAGGCGCAGGCAATACAGAGGCAAGGCAGCCTGGCTTAGTCTATGCGGCGAGGCGTCGCGAGGAGGGTGACGCACCGGATGTCATAACCGGTACGTTTCTAATTTTCGGTCTTCCTTATGTTGCATTAATTGATGTGGGTTCGACGCATTCCTACGTAGCTAGTAGTGTGGTAGAGACTTTGAACATAGACTCTGAGACTGCTGCTAGGAAGATGACTGTAATTAGCCCTTTAGGCCATTCTGTAGTTGTGAACAAGTTTTATAAGGATGTACCCCTAGAACTCCAAGGGGTCGTGTTTGTAGCTGATCTGATGGAACTACCATTTAGGGAGTTCGATTTGATCCTCGGGATGGACTGGTTGGTTAAGTACCAGGCGCGGTTGGATTGCGCTGCTAAGCGCATGGTTCTTAAAATGGCCGAAGGGGATGAAGTGGTCATGATCGGTAATCGAAGAAATTACCTGTCTAATGTGGTGTCAGCTTTGAAGGCCGTAAAGATGGTCAGAAAAGGGTGTGAGGTGTTTATAGTTCGAATTTGTGCCTTGGAGGCTAAGGAGTCAGCGGTTGGAAAAGTCCGAACAGTAGGGGAATTCGCTGATGTATTCCCAGAAGAACTTCCGGGTTTGCCTCCGGATCGGGAAGTTGAATTCGGTATAGATTTGCTACCTAGAACGGCACCTGTATCTATAGCACCGTATCGAATGGCACCAAAGGAATTGGTGGAGCTGAAGGCCCAAATTCAGGAACTCTTGGATAGAGGGTTTATCCGACCTAGTATCTCTCCATGGGGAGCACCTGTGTTGTTTGTCAAGAAGAAGGACGGTTCTATGCGGATGTGCATCGACTACCGTCAGTTAAACAAGTTAACGATCAAAAACAAGTATCCGTTGCCTCGAATCGATGACTTGTTTGACCAACTGAAGGGTGCGTCGGTATTCTCAAAGATTGACCTTAGGTTGGGTTACCATCAGCTTAAGGTGAAAGAGGCTGATGTTCACAAGACGGCATTTCGAACTCGGTATGGGCATTACGAGTTCCTAGTGATGCCATTTGGGTTAACCAATGCACCGGCGGCGTTCATGGACCTAATGAATAGGGTATTTCAGCAGTACTTGGATCAATTCGTCGTGGTATTCATAGACGACATATTAGTTTACTCAAAGTCGGAGGAAGAGCATGACGAGCATTTGCGAATAGTGCTGCAAGTATTGAGGGAGAAGCAGTTGTATGCCAAATTCAGTAAGTGCGAATTTTGGCTAAGGGAAGTGGCTTTCTTAGGTCACGTGGTGTCAGCGGAAGGGATTAGAGTGGATCCCCGTAAGATTGAAGAGGTGTTGGATTGGAAACCGCCTAAGTCTGTGGCAGAGATTCGAAGCTTTCTGGGTCTAGCAGGGTACTATCGAAGGTTTGTGGAAGGATTCTCGTTAATCGCAGCACCATTAACTAAGTTATTGAGGAAGGGAGTACCTTTCGTCTGGTCGAAAAAGCAGCAAGAGAGTTTTGATAAGCTGAGAAAGATTCTGACAGAAGCTCCGGTTTTGGTACAGCCTGAGGCAGGAAAGATGTTCACGGTTTATTGTGATGCATCCCATACTGGGTTGGGATGTGTGCTAATGCAGGAGGGGAAGGTAGTGGCTTATGCATCCCGTCAGTTACGACCGCACGAGGTAAACTATCCAACGCACGACTTGGAGTTAGCAGCGGTGGTCTTCGCTTTGAAGATATGGAGACATTACCTTTATAGGGAGAAGTCGATAGTTTACACGGATCACAAGAGTCTGAGGTATCTCTTGACTCAGAAGGATTTGAACTTGAGGCAGCACCGATGGATTGAACTGTTGAAGGACTACGACTGTTCAATCGAGTATCATCCGGGTAAGGCTAACGTGGTGGCGGACGCGTTGAGCCGGAAGGTCGTGGCGGACTTAAGAGCAATGTTTGCTCGTTTGAGTCTATATGACGATGGAAGTCTTTTGGCAGAGTTGCAAGTCACGCCAACGTGGCTCGAGGAGATTAAGGATAAGCAGTTGGTAGACGAGGGATTGAAAGCAAAGAGATTGCAGGTCCAAAATGGTGGTTTGGATGGGTATGGTTTGACTAATCATGGGGCATTATGTTTTCAAGGACGGTCCTGTATGCCGAAAGATGTAGAACTGAGACAAAGAATTCTCCAAGATGCACATAGCAGCCCATACGCTATGCATCCTGGAGGTAGCAAAATGTACGGAGATTTGCGGAGACAGTTCTGGTGGCCAGGGTTGAAGCGTGAAGTAACTGAGTTCGTGGGAAAGTGTCTGACGTGTCAGCAAGTTAAGGCGGAACATCAGTTACCATCGGGATTACTTCAACCGGTGAAGATTCCTCAGTGGAAATGGGAGCGAATCACTATGGATTTCGTCAGTGGTCTACCCCTTATGCCCAGCAAGAAGGATGCAGTTTGGGTAATTGTGGACCGTTTGACTAAGTCAGCTCACTTCATACCGGTGAGAATGGATTACTCACTCCAGAAGCTAGCGAAGTTATATGTGGGTGAAATAGTGAGGTTGCATGGCGTGCCAGTATCGATTATCTCAGATAGGGATCCAAGGTTCACGTCAAGGTTTTGGAAAGCGTTGCATCAAGCTTTGGATACGCGATTGGACTTCAGTACAGCCTTCCATCCGCAGTCAGACGGGCAGTTAGAAAGGGTCATACAAATTTTAGAGGATATGCTGAGGGGTTGTGTCTTGGAATTCCGAGGTAGTTGGGAAGAATTTCTACCATTAGCGGAATTTGCCTACAACAATAGTTATCAAGCGAGTATCCAGATGGCACCATAAGCATTGTATGGACGGAAATGCCGTACTCCGACGTGTTGGACTGAGTTAGGTGAAAGACAAGTCTTGGGTCCAGAGTTGGTTACAGAAACGGAGGACAAAGTTAAGGTGATACGGGCTCGTCTTAAGGAAGCGTCAGATAGACAGAAGTCTTATGCCGATCTGAAGCGCAAAGAAATGGAGTATGATGTAGGAGACAAGGTTTTCCTGAAGGTGTCACCTTGGAAAAAGGTGTTGAGATTTGGGCGAAAAGGAAAGCTAAGCCCAAGGTTCATTGGCCCGTATACTGTGTTGAAGCGAGTGGGACCGGTAGCTTATCAGCTCGAGCTGCCGGCAGAGTTGAGTCAGATTCATGACGTCTTCCATGTGTCAATGCTTAGACGATATCGATCAGATCCATCGCACGTTGTGCCAGTGGCAGAGATTGAGGTCAATTCAGACTTATCTTTCGAAGAAGAACCAGTTCAGATCTTAGATAGAGATGTGAAGGTTCTACGTAGGAAGTCAGTGCCCTTGGTAAAAGTGCTATGGCGGAATCATGGTGCAGAGGAAGCTACGTGGGAACCCGAGGATGTGATACGGCAGCAATACCCCACCTCTTCTAATCAGGTAATTTCGAGGACGAAATTCTTTTAAGGGGGGTAGAACTGTAACATCCTAAAATTGGGGTTATTTGTGATTAAATGTTTTTCTCTTAAATTAAATTGCTGTGTTATTAATTGTGGTGTAGTAAGGCTTAATTATGGATTTTTAGTAGGCTCGAGTAGTGGGAAAAAATATTATTTTTTTTAGCTTTGAGGTAGGGAGCCTTAGTAAGTAGGGGTTACATGAATAAATAGATGATTTGTTGTCATAAAAATCTGCTTGGTAAAGTGGTAAAGGAGGGCCACTTAGGAGTTGCATGTGACGCCACAAGGGATAAGGGAGAGCCTTGGTTCGAGTCACAAAATTTTCTTTTTACTCTTTAAATGGGACGGCAATAAGAGAGAGAAAATGCTCAAAAATTTATTTCAATATTAAAGGATAATATGAGCATTTTAAATTGGATTTTTATTTGTTTAATAATAAGGATAATAATAGTTTTATTTAGATAAACAAGATAATAGAGGATAAAAGGGATATTATTTGGATTATTAATTAATCAATGGGGATTAATTCAAATTCATTTGAATTAATTCAAAGGGGTGGCTTGGAGTAAATTGAGGGGTTGATAGAATTTGAATTCCTTAAACAAAGAAGAGTGGACGGCAAGGGGTGCTAGGAAGTGCCAAATTTTTTTTTCTCTTTTCATCTTTTGTTTCTTTTCTCTATTAGCCGAACTCTCCCAAAAAGTCTCCTATTTTCTATTTTCTTTTCTCCATCCTCTCCAAAACCAAAAACACTTTCCTTAAAACCTTTCTTTTCTTTTCCCAACTCCTTTAGCCGAAACTCTTGTCACTTTTTCTTTCTCTCCACTATTTTTTCTTTCATAATAGCCGGATCTACCCACTTTTTCTTGTGCCGAAAATTCTTTCTTCTATGTTGAAGCTTCTTGACCGAATATCATAAGTAGTATAGAATTTTTCGGGATTTCTATTGGTAATCGATTTGGTGAAGGTAAGAAGGGCCGAAATTTTCCTCTCTTAATCTTCTATTTTTGTCGACTAGGGTGAAATGAAGAGCCGAGATTTGGTGTTTGTAATGGCTAACTATTTCTCTTCTTTGGAACCGATTCCATTAGGTATCCTGGGATTTTGAAACGCTCAATCCCAACTCCTATCCTCTAGTAATCGGCTTGGGTAAGTAGTGGTAAGAGTATTTCATTTAATTTGTATTCGATTAAAAGCCGAAGGCTATTGACATTGCTATGTGGCCGATTATTTTGGTAAAACAGATTCAAGTATCGAGTGCCGTGGTTAGTAGCCAAAACGAGGAAAGGTAAGATTTCGGGTTCATAAGGAACCCCTTCTAATAATTTGGATTGGCCGAATAGGCCATAATACTAACCTATGTATTTGGTCGAATATAGGGACAAGTAGATCTAGTGTGATCGACTCCTTCTTCCGGGATTTAGATTATTCGTGGGTGATAGGTGTGTATATACACACTTATAACCATTAATGAACTGTATTAAATACATGTTGTGTGTAAATCTGCTTTATGTAGATATGGATTTAGTACCTTAATGGTACGAGCGAGGATCCCGGTAAGTCTCTGTCAGTATGAGATTGATAATAATGCTTTTGGGAAGCATGGCTTATTTGATACATGTGATAAATGTATGTTGACATAAACCTTGTTTATAACTGCTTGATATGGGTTGATGAGAGGAGGGGGCAGAGATATTGTGTCGACGGACACCAGTGTTTTGGTAACACACTGTGACTACGGTCACCAGAGGTTTGGTACCTCCAGAGGTTTGGCACCTCATAGCGTCTTGTCCCAGTGGCTTAGCACCACAGTGGGTTGGCCCCACAGATGATAATACGGGATCGACGCCAGTGATTTGGCATCACACGATGGGTTGGCCCCATCAACCGATTTGTGTCTTTGGACACCAGAGGTTTGGCACCTCCAGTGATTTGGCATCACATCTGTGACTTTAAGTCACCAGTGGTTTGGCACCACCAGTGGTTTGGTACCACACGGGGTAGAGAAAGGTGATATGGATGGTTAGGTTGGGTATATGATTTGATGCATGTTAATTGTTATACATTGTGTATGAAATTGCTTAAACCGGGGGAAGGGTTACATACTGAGTCTTGGTGACTCACCTTCTCCTTTATATTTTTCAGGTGACATGTAGATTGCGGATGTGGACCGGATGGACTCGAGGTGGCCATGCAGTGGACATTTGATTTAAATGAACTTTCAATTTTAGTTTATTTTATGTTATTGTTGGTTAAATTTTAATTGGGTTGTAATAAGGCCTCCAATAACTCCTTTTATTATTTTGTTACCTGTTTGGATATTAGTTTAAACTATTTAATTATGGTAATAATAAGTTCACACGTTTTTCTAAACCAAAGCAAAAATATTTTTAGTACCCTCGGGTACATCTTAAAATATATATATAATAACTTGATTTAATAAATATTTTCAAAATAAATCTAAGTATGGGTTTTATACACCTCAAATGTTTTTAAACAAAATAACCATCTCTCATCAAAAAGATAATTCGACTTAAAGGGATTTTCGAAACGTTTCCAAAATGTTTTCTCCGTAACAAACCAAATTCGGTCGTAGCGTTTGGGCCGGGTTTGGGTTGTTACAGGTGCACTTGCCTCAATCGTTGTCATAGTTAGTTTTTAGGCTCGATCATTCTTTATATAAATTTTTAAGACCCTGACACACGATCAATAGTATAGTTCATACGAACTTACCTGGCTAAATTGCAGAATACCAAAGTTTAGGGGTATTTTGGTAATTTTTTTATTTTCCTCGATTTTCCACCCGATCTTGTTCTAAATTAATAATTTATTCAATATATTAATTTAGAAAATAAAATAATTCATTTCATACAATTTGGTCATTTTTGACATTTTTACAAAATTACCCCTAAAGGTTTACTTTTATTCAATTTAGTCCTTGATCTCAAAACATGCAAATTAACCATTTTTACCCAGAATTGAGCTTAGACAAATGTTCATGGTATCCAAAACAGTCCATTTATGCAACAATTTCACATTAAATCCTTGTATTTTTATTAATTTAACAATTTAGTCCCTAATCGAAAAAAATCATCAAAATCACTTAACAAAATACTTTTAAATACAAATCAACATTCCAAATCCATCATCTAACATCAAAAACCACAATATTCATCAATGACAACATTCAAAATCTTTAACAGTTTCAAAATCGAAGGTATGGGCTACCTAGACATAGTTGCAATGATCTCAAAAACATAAAAATTATTAAAAACTGGACGAAAAATACTCACATACAAGCACAAATAAGGATGGCCAAATGAAGCTTCATCCATGGCTTCTTTTTTTTTTCTTTTCTATTCGGTTGAAGAAACAAAAATAAAGATGCATGTGTTATTTTGTTTCTTTAATTATTAATCTTTATTAATTATTTACTTATTTAATCTTGAAAACTAACCAAAATTTCAATAATGTCAAAATATTACCATCCATTACCAACTCTAATGGTCTTATTTCCATATAAGGACTTCCACTTTAAATTTCTATAGCTATTTAATACCTTTAGCTATTAGAACTCAAATTTTGCACTTTACGCTATTTAGTCCTTTTTGTCAAATTAAGCATGTAAACGTTAAAATTTATTAACGAAACTTTAATACCACCTTAATGATACTTCGTAAATATTTATAAAAATATTTATAGCTCGATTTATAGAAATGAGGTCCCGATACCTCATTTTCTAAAACCACTTGAACTTAATAAATTATTTATACAACAGAAATCACTATATCAAAAACCTTTTTAAAAACACAAATAACTCATAAATATTAATTATAATATTTACAAACTTGTTGGATTTGGTGGCCTCGAAACCACTGTTTCTGACATCACTGAAAAACGAGTTGTTACAATAATGTTTCCTCCGAAAGAGCTGGTTTTGGAGGGACCCTAGACATCTAAGTGAACATAATAGAAGATGGCTTTAGTGTCATAGATTACAGTCTCAAACTTTGCCATTGTCTACTTCCCTTTGATGTAACGATCATTGAAATCCAGTTTACAGGTTCTTACTTCTTTTAGTAACCCTTGATTTATGAGTAAGTTCAAGGATTTTTCACCTATATGCCCCAAGCATATATGTCATAGCTTAAGTGCTTTTAACTTCCGATTTTCAGTTGATGTCGTAGCAACTATCCCATTAACTATACTAACCAGATAATGATACATGTTATTATTTTGGTGGAACCCCTTTATTACCACATGCGCACATAATCTTCATCACATCATCTTTATCTCTCACTTCAAAACATTTTTATTACAAGGTTTCCACTTAAATAAGATTCTCCTCTGACACATAATGAACATCATGTAAAATTCTGATTGATTCATCATGATTTCTCAATTGAACAAAATCAATCCCATTTATGGTAAGAGGAGTATTATTTGTTATATAGACATCTTTACCCTTTAGTTCTTTAAAATCAAGGAACCATTCCAAATGAGGACAAATATAATAGCTACAAACTGAATCCAACATCCATACATTAGAATGGCTAGTTACTTATTTAACAAGTGAAAGATTTGAATCTTCATCATCACCTTCAGCTACATTTGATTTTGTTGCAGCTTTCCCTTTATCAGGTTTACCCTTATTTTTCAACTTTGGGAAATCTTTCTTCCAATGTCCTTTCTCTCAATAGAAAGCACACTCATATTTACTTAGTTCCCCCATTGACTTGGATCTCCCTTTCTATACTTCAGATATGTGAATGACCCTGGACTACCAAAGCTGTTGCATCTCCAGTTGAGTTTTCATGTTTTTCCTTCTTTCTCAGTTCATTATTGTATAAAGCTGCATACACTTCACTAAGAGATACATCAGTCTTCCCATGAAGTAGAATAGCTTCGAGGAATCAAACTCCTCAGAAAGTGACCCCAACAACATCAAAGTCAAATCTTCATATTTGAAAGTCTTATCTATATTCACCAAATTAGTGACTAATTGGTTAAAACGGGTGATGTGATCATTCATAGTAGTACCCAAAACATAAGTGAAGCGAAACAACCTTTTCTTCATGTAAAGTTTATACCGATTGTTTACATAGATTAATTTTTATTAATCTATTTTGATATTTTGTTCACATAGTTTAAATTTTAAATTCAAGTATGCTACTTAAAAAATTAAATTATTTTTAATTTACTAATAGTTGGATGGCTACCAATGTAGTTTAAAAGAACACTTAGAAACCCACATCTATAGGTTACAAAATGATTAAATATATTTTAATTGATACACACATCTAGCCAGTGCATTGCACAAGTATATTTTGTTGCACGAGATATAAAAAGGCATTTTTGTTTTCTTGGAATGTCCCTTGTATTGCTTATAAATCATATACTTATTGGGTTAAGTGATAAAAAATTTAATATCTAAAATTTTAAGTTTGAGTGTTGTAAATTAGAAATAGAAAAAGTTTTCTTAGGTTACTTTGATACCAATTTAGAGAGCTTACTATTTGTTATATTGGAGAAGTTTTTTTTTGGGGGGGGCGTTGACAAATTTATAGATGTGGAATGACTCTGTTTTAAAAACTGAAAGCTTTGGTTAGGAAGTTTGATGATCAAATTGATAGAATTTGTAAATTTGAAGGGTTGAATTTGTTAAATTATTTAGCATTAGGGTCTAATTGATAGAATATGTAAGTATCGATGATTAAATGTATTATTATACCAATTAGAAAAAAGCTTTTTATTATCAATTTAACAGTGGGTGACCAAAACAAGAACGAATTCAAACGTTAGGTGACCAAAACAAAAATACAGACATAATGAGTGACCATTTATATAGTTTAGCCAAGATTTATATATTTACATAAAGTTTCATACGTTAATTATTCAGAATATATAGATTTTAATTATTGATATATATTATTATTTATTTAAAATTTACAACATGCAATATAAATTATTTTTCCTTTTTAGATAAAAGATAGTTGTTCAAAAATTCAACCTAATACAATTAACTATGTAATATTATTTGTTTCATCTTTGTTATTTACTTACCTACCACTATCCAAAAAAAATCTAAAATTAGGTCCAGATGTTACATAAAGGAAAGGATCATGAGTTAGAGGGAAAAAACCTAATTATTGTTAGCGAAATATTTAAAAAAAAAAGTAATGTAAGACAAAAGAAAAATAAGTCGCTTTTTGGATTATTATTGAAATAAATAAATTTTAATTACAAAATTTAAAATTCAGATAATACACGAAATACCAACTTTAGATATTAATATCAATGTCAATTGAATGCTTAGTTCAACGATAAGAACTCTACTATGGTAGATGTATCTTTGTATGCAAAAAAAGACACGTATAGATACGAGAATATATAACATGAAAGCCTGATGATTACGATATATATAAAGCAGTAGTGCAAAGTTCGAGAAAAAAGACAGGTCAGTAAATTGCAAGTTTGGGACAGTGTGGTGGCAGATGGTAATTGGATCCACGTTAGTGAAGGTTGAGTATACTGAATTTGTGTACCAACATGGAAACGTAAAATTGAAGTCATTTCACAAAGGGGATGAAACATCCTGCCCCCACCAGCAACAATATGTCTGTACTCTATTCTGCAGCTGATTGCCCCATCAGCAGAGTCCAGAACCGACCACCCAGCTTTAAATGCTTTTATATCTGTACAAATTAATCAAGGGGCGACATTTTGGCTATGTTAGCTAAATCCATTACTGATTTGTTCACCATCTAAGGCTTCTCTACACCTACTTCTTTCTTCCTCATCTTAAATGTGATCTTCTAGAATCGTGAGGATATGTATATGTTAATTATTTTTATCAAGGATAGAGAAATGATAGTTTAGAAACCGAATTTAAGATATTATAAAACGGTAAGCGAAGTTCACTTAGTTATAACTTTTTTTTTTAATAATTTTATTGTAGGTTTTGAGTATATTTGTTTTTTTATACAATACTTAAAATTAGTTATAGCATAATCATAACCCATAAGTAAGAGGATAATGCACTTCAGCATACTTAAACTCACGTTCTCTTGCATTAGTAATAATATCCATACCAATCAAACTAAGACTTAATCTTCAGTTATAACATATTTTTGTTTTAGTGCAAAATTAAAATTAAGTATTCAACATCGGAAACTTGCACTTTGCTAAATATCTCTTGCCAAGTATCTATATATGTTATCCCAGTCAATGTAATAATAAATTGTTTTTTCCCCGCACCAGCCAATTCATAAGTTGCTTATGATAAATTTATTTTTTTTGGTATGATGGTTAATAGTCTGTAATGTTAATAATTTTATGTTGTAACGAGATACATAATTTAATATGAATTTTAATAATTTTTTTTATGCTTTGTGTAATTGAATTAGGTGCTTAGTTCATTAAGTATGTGAGTTTAGTTATTAAGTTTATGGTTAAACTTAATATTTCTAATTTTTTTAATTTTTCGAAATAATTATAATACTTATTTTTATCAAAAACATAAATTATACGATAAAATATGTATCAAGTGACATATATATTAATGTAAAAATATTTAGTATGTATTTAAAGACTCAACTCAAATTATTTTCATGATTTTTTTTTTTGGTACTATAAGTTATCTAGCAAAGATCACGCTCAAGATAATATCAATGAAATTTGATAATATATAATTTGTGTTAACACGTATTTTAACTGTGAATGCTTTATCTAACTTTTTTTTTTTTTCTCTTAGACCAATTCCATATGGCATGTTGTGTTGAAATGTTGAAAAAATGGAACACTGTCCTAAAGTCAACTAAAGTTTTTCATCAATTGAAGTGAGGATGCAGGAGAATTTTATACGTTTAGACAAGTAAAGAGGTCAAAATTAGAAGCAGGCATGCGATTGGAGTTGATTATGTGCGTTAGATGAGCTGACCTCAACTCGTCATTTCGACGAAGAAAAAGAGCACGTCGTGGACTGCTTTAAATTTTTTTATTTTTCCATTCACTCTTCGGCAAGTGCACGTCTCTAAGTCTCCAACAATGCTGGACTATTTCCTTTGCCATTAAACGAGCTTGTGGACTTGGGATTTCTGTCAGCTTCATTATTGATCATATTCAACTATTGGTGAAGGTGAAGTGGGACGAAGCAAAGTAAGACAGTGAAGTTCTTATTTTCTACTTCGATAGCTTTTGTATTTTTGGTGTACATAAGAGGTGTTCATGGGCCAGGCGGCCCGGCCCGGCCCAAAAGCCTGATCGAAATTTGGGAGGGTTTGGGCAAAAATATAAGCCCGAAAAATGGGCTTGAATAAAAAATAATGCCCGTTTAAAAAATGGGCCAGGCCTCGGGTAAGGTATTTTTGACCCGAGCCGGGCTTGGCCCGGCCCGAATTCACTAAATGACAAAAAAAATCTGCTATTTTTTTTTTTATTTTTGAATGTTATTTTCATGTTGTTTTCTCCCTATTTTGCTACCATATTACTATTATGTTGCTACTATTTTGTTGTTATTGATTGAATATTGTATAAAACTTATTTTATTGTTAATTTTGTTATTATTTTAAAGGCATTTGTTAATTTTATTATTATTTTAGAGGTATTTGCTTGTTAAGTTACATCTATCTTAGTGTTATTTAAGTCTACATATTTTTTTAAAATTTATTTCAATTTGTTGGGAAATATTTATTTTAATTTTTTTTAGTATTTTTGATGTATTATATATATTTAAAAATTATATAAAATAATATAAAAATTTAATACGGCCGGGCCTGGATTAGTATTTTATATGGGCCAGGCTTGGGAAAAAATTAGGCCCATTTTTTGGGCCCGGCCCGGTCCAAGCCCGATGAATGGGCCTAAATTTTTAGTTGAGCCCGACCTGGCCCATGAACACCTCTAGTGTACATTTAAGGTGTCTCCAATGAATCCAGATTTATTTAAAATTATATTCGAGTGAAATTTCCATCATTTCAACTAATGTTTATAATGGATAGAGATTAACAAATTATTTTAGCCTGCCAATCATTCTCATCCACATGTTTAGGAGTAGAATTTGAAGGAACTAAAATTCGTTCACGTTTGTCACATACGGCTTAAATAAATGTAGTAAACATAACATTCTTAGACATCAACAGGTTAAAGGTATGTGATTTCTATTTTTGGCCAATACATATTTTGTTACAAGCTTGACAAATTGGATAAAGTTGAAGAGTTGAGTTAGAAGTTAGCCTAAAGCGTTTTTTTTTTTTCTTTCAATCTGGCAAATTTGATGCACTGTGTATTCGTCTATTTTTTAAATGAATTATGATTCACGTGTTGTTTAAGATGAAAAAGTGCACGCCGAATGCTTATCAGATACAAATAATGCAACGGGTCACGTAGGTTATCAACTTTTATGAACTTGAATACAAGAAGTCCATCCAGGGCAGCAGCTATATCTGTTTCTTTTTGCTTTTGCAAAATTAATTTATTCAAAGAGTTGATTAGTTTAATTTGAATATATATATATGCATGACTTAAATGAAGCTACACCTGCTAATAGTAGTTCATTAAACTCTGACTAATGAGAAAGAATAAGAGAAACCTGGAAAGCTTGACAAGTAAAGTCGGACCCTTAAATTCATGAAAGGCAGGCAGACGAGGCGATCTTCAAATGAGAATTTGTTAAATGTGTGATGAGCTAACTTCATTGTTTAATTTTCAGCTGGGATTCCCTCTGACATTGATATCCAAATTCAAAGGTGGAATTTTATTTTGCTTGTCGTAGGGAGAAAGAAGAAGATTCAAAAAAGAGCACAGTTTGCAGTACAGTAAAGGATAAGATTCTAGGACTTGCGGTAGCAAAGGAGAAGATTTAGGGTCACCAAGTTTTCTATTAATTTGAAGTACAAAAAAATAATAAAAAATCAGTGAATTATATAAATTCTTTAAATATTTTATATATAATAAAATATTAAATTTAAAAATTCCACAAGTAATTTTTTTTAGCAATCTTAAATTTATCTTAAAACTACTCATAATCCCTCCCCGATCTATAAATAGGAGGATAATACGCTTTAGCGCACTCAAATCCATATTTTCCTATATTAATAATAATATATATATCAATCAAGTTAAGACTCAATCAACACAAATAAAGTATATATATATATATATAATAAGACAGATGACAACTCTATAACTCTACTTATAAAATTAAAAAAATATGCTGTTAATGTATCAAATACTTTAATTACGTAAAACATCATAATACAATTGTTCAAATGAATTAGATAAAATATTATCCAATTACACAAATTATTAAATTTGCAAACCCAAAGAAACTTTAAGAAGAAAGACAAAGTAATTCCGTTTTCAAGCCCAGCTGAAAAGGAAATAAATACACAAATAGTAAATTGGGCTAACATTTTAAAACTAGTGTTAAAGATCCAACTCGAATTGGGTTGGATCTACTGTATTGGGTATATAGTCAACGGGTCTTGACCCAACAATCTTTATCCACGTTAACTCACCCAATTTAACTAAGCTGGTCCAAAGTAAAATTATTATAATAAGATATAATGATAAATTTAGCATTTAAATTTTAACTCGATTGGTATGGACATTGTTGTTAATGCAGAAGAATAAGGGTTCGGGTACGCTGAAGCGCATTAGTCTCCTATTTATGGGTTAGGGAGAGACTATAGGTAATTCTAAGTATTGTGTCAAAAAAGAGCAGATATAAACCTAGAATGAGATAGTTCAAAAAAATAGTACTTAATGTTTATTTATTTGTCACTTCAACTCTATTTCTTTATTATACCATTTTGACTTACAATCTTTAAAATTTATTCAAATTGCTTTATTCGAAAGAGACTTACAAGTTCATTGAAATTTTGAAATTTTAATGGCACTAAATTAGTAGTCCGTAGGCAATTTACGTGTAATTTATTGTCAATATGGATAATTTTAAAAAAATTATGAGTTTTTTTTAAATTTTAATATTTTTTGAATTTTTATAAAACATACGTAGATTTAACTAAAATTTTCATATGAATGATCACATCACTATTGTTAAAATTTTAACATGTTAATCAACTTTTCTATCTAAAAAGATCAATTTAACTAAAATTTAAAAGTTAAAAGATAAAAAAATCCCAACAAAATTAAGATTAAAATGATAAAAATAAATAAATTTTAGAAACTAAATTCATTATTATCCCTTACGATAAAAGATGACTAATGGTATTTAAGAGTTTTAAGTTTTAATATACGACCTCTTAAAATAACCACCCATTTAAAAAAAAAGTCTTTATTCTTTTTTCAAAATATAATTATCTTTCCAAATGCAAATAAAAAAACATTTGTAAAATAATTAAAAAATAAATTAAGCCTTTAATAAAAAATTGTAATAAATTAAGTTCTTAATTGAAAGAGTAAACTACATAGATAGTCATTTAACTATAAAAAAATTTTATTTTAGGCACTTAAAATAAAAAAATGCAATTTAAATACTCATGTTACATAATTCGATCATTTTAGTCACTTCCATTAAAATCACAAACGACAAATTGACATGACAGTTAAAAAATATGTATAATAGCAACATGAAGATCATTATAGGTTCTGGTCATATTTGCTATTTTTGACACAATGCCTAGAACTATCCATAAATAAGAGAATAATGCGCTTCAATACATTCGAACTCAAATCCTCCTGCATTGACAACAATACTTATGTCAATCGAATTAAGACTCAACCGACAATTATAACATATTTTTATTTAAGTGCAAAACTAAAATTAAGTATTCACCATACAACACTTGCACTTGTCTAAATATCTTTTGCCAAGTATCTATGTTATCCTAGTCACTGTTATAATAAATTGTTTCTTCCCCCACCAGCCAACTCATAAGCTGCTTATGATAAACTTTTTTTTTTTGGTATGATGGTTAGTAGTCTGTAATATTAGTAATTTTATGTTGTAACCACATACATAATATAATGAATTTAAATAACAATTTTTTTATAATTTGGGTAATTGAATTAGGTACTTAGTTCACTAAGTATGTGTAACATCTCGAAATAGGGCCTAAACGGAATAGTGGTTTCGAAACCACAAATCCGAGTCAGTAAAATATTTTAATATTATTTTTTGTACCGTTGATATGTGATTAAGCATGTGGTAAATTTTCGTAAGCTAATTTCTCTGTCTGTGTGTTTAATTTGAAATAAGGGCTTAATCGCGTAAATTGGAAATTCGATGGTTAAATGAGATAGTGCTTAATTGTTAATGTTTTAATAAATTTGAGGCTTAAAGTAGCAATTTGGCCATAAAGGAAGGTTAGTGGCCGGTTGGTATGCATGAAATGATGATTAAATTGTTCATTATTTCTTTATGTGAAAATGATACATTATTTTAACATGTTGGTGGTTATAATAGAATAAAATAAATAAAATTAAGGAGAAAGGTGCATAATGGCCGGTCATGATGTGTTTGTAATGGTGAGTGGAATTTTTATTATATTTTATGTTAAAATATGTTAGTTTAATATATGTTATAGTAATGTAATTGATAAAAGATGAATAAAAGATGAAAGTGTTCATCTTTTCTCATGGTTGGCCGAAACTAAGAGAAAAGAATAGGGAGAAGAAGCTTTGTAGTATTCGGCCTTTACAAGCTCAATAGGTAAGTGATTTGAGTTCGGTTTTTAATAATTTTTACGTTTTTGAGATCGTTACTAAGTTATCTACAAAATCCATGTTGAATTTTTTATTTTGGTGAATATTTTGAATTATGCCATTGTTGAAAGCTTGTGTATTTTTATGTTTGATGGTAGATTATGCATGTTAATGAGTAGAGGAACGATTTTTATTAAGTGATTTTTGGTGAAAACGAGCTAATTGGTAAAAGTTGTTATTGCTCATGAGTATGTGTTATAGTAAGAATTTGAAGTTGCTATAAAAGGGAGAAATGTTCAGCATGTTACAAAACATAAGAATAAGGGCTGAAGTTTAATTTCCGAGCTTTGGGGCAAAATCGTAAATATGTTAGGGGCAAAATTATAATTTTGCCAAAGTTAGAGTTAAGGACTGTTTTAGTAAATGTGAGTATTAAATAAGCTAAATTTGCTATTATAGATCAAGAAGAACGAAATCTGAAGTTAGACCGGGGAAAGAAAAAGATAGTAGACTAAATCGGTATAGTTGATCGTATTTTGTTTCGAGGTAAGTTTGCAGTAAATAAATGCAATATTCTATTATTTTACATTTAATATTATCAAATTCCAGCATTTACATATTTATTCTGTAAATTTATTATTTAAAGACTCAAGTATGAATTGACGGAAAAACTATCTCAGAAAGTTCCGGTTGAACCTTAGGAATGTGTAGGATACAAATGTCATAACATTAGGGTTTAAGGAAATCATGTAAGACCATGTCAAGACATGTCATTGATATGTTACTATAAGGCAAAGGTCCCATGTAAGACCATGCCAAGGCATGACATTGGTGAGTTCATAAGGCAAGGATACCACGTAAGACCATGTCAAGACATGGCAATGGTTAAGTTTCATAAGGAAAGGTACCCGCGTATCCTTAGTATTTCAAGTGGTTCAACGGGAAAATTCAAAGAGTATACCAAAGTAAAGGTAAGACAAGTTCAAGCTAAAAAGGTAAGGTAAGAAAAATTCATGTTAAAAGGTACAAGTAAGAATATAAGTTTAAGTATATTGAGTTAAAAGCTTGAGTGATCTTGATAAGAAAAGAATAAGATAATTCATTAAGAATGTTGTTATCTATTTACATGTCAACTTACTAAGCTTTATGCTTACTCCATTCTTTATTTTTTTTTATAGCATTACAAGCCAACTTGGGGATTGAAAGGACGTCAGAGATCGTTACACACTATCAAAAGAATTATATTGGTATTTTGTGACTCGAACGTTTTAAGTTATGGCATGTATAGGGACTTAGCCATTTTGTACGTATGACCTTATGATATGGCTTAATATTGGCTTGTAAATGCTTGGTAATGATTAGCCATTAAAATGGTTAATTAAGAACATGATTTGGATGTTATGAAATGCCTAATTGATAGTTATTTTAAAGAAATTATGTACTTATATGCAGGGGAATAGTTGGATAGCAGTAGTGACGTGATTTTGAAAAATCACCAAAAATAGTAGAAATGGAATTAGGTTGTGCATGAGATATAGAATTAGAGCTTATTGAGTCTATTTTTATATAAAAAAACGGTGTAGGAGAAAGAGTTTTATATTATGAGATAATTGATTTTTAGTGAAGAGATGTCAGAACTGTCGAACTGTGTAATAGGGGAGACTTTAACTAATAAACTGTACTAATTGGCCACACCAAAAATTCTGGAAAAATTAAAGTAAGAAGATATATGAGTCTAGTTTCAAGTAAAATTTACGGATCTAGATTTCGAGTTTCGTAACTCAAGTTATAATTGATTTAGTGAACATGACGCAGATGGACAGTTTTAATTTTTATGCCTCGAACTAGTAAGTTAAGTCTAGTAATACCTCGTGCTCGACTTCGGCAACGGTCTTGGGTAAGGGGTGTTACAGTATGTCAGTTTAGTTATTTAGTTTATGCCCAAACTTAATATTTTTAATTATTATTTTTAAAAATTTTGAAATAATTATAATAATTATTTTTATAAAAAACACAAAAGTTGTGCGATAAAGTATGTACCAAGTGACATACATATCGATGTACAACTATTCAGTACCTATATAAAGACTCAACTCACACCATTTTCATTATTTCTTTTGGTACTATAAATTATCTAACAAAGATCACGCTCATCACAACATCAATGAAATTTGTTAAATATAGCTTAATATGGTAGATAAATATATCCCAACCCTTGAATCATAAAATTGTTGAGATTTTAATTAAAGTTTCATTGTTGAATGTTTAGAGTTTAGTGAGATAATTATGAGAACTCCTGAAAATAGTTGTAGTTTTTTAATAGTTTGAAGTCCTTGTAATGTATTTATAAAATCGAATAGAATCAAATGGGAGAATAGATAGTTACAGGGAAACTAAATATTAAAGCCCTAGTGGGTTAAATTGAGAAAATGCATATTCATGTTTGAGTTTTGATTGTTTCTATGTTTGATTGCGTAATTGATATTGTTTCCGTAATTGTATTGTCGTAAGTAGTTAAAGACGACACCGAGACGTCAAAAGACAAAAAAAGCAAAAGTCGTTGATGAGTAGCATTTTCGGTTTGTATTTTCATAATTTGTTTTCAATACATAGCCTATTACGTAGTTAAATTTATAAAGTTAGTGTTGAAAAGAAATGATATGAGAGGTATGTCTATACTTGTTCTATTTGAGATGAATTTGTATAAGCCTAATGTTTATATATGTGTGTGTTTGAGATAATTATATTATGGTACTAGTTATGTTGGAAAACGCGTTTGATAATTATTGATAATGAAAACTGCCCTATCAATGGTGTGGGATAGAGTTACGGTATAATTGGCATACCATAAGGTTTGTTATGTTAGAGGGGGTTTTGGCGTTGAGCACAAATTATTATTTGATAACTCTCTAATACCCTGAGGGCTAAGAACGTATCACTAGTTCAAAAACCTTGGGGTACGAGTATATACTAGTCTAGTTGTAAGTATTGGTGCATTTATGCCCGATCAACACTTATGTGTGTACTCTAATATGTTAGTGGATTGATACATGTATCCGTTCTTAAGTCCAAATCAGTTAATAGGGGTCGAAATGTGTATAAATTGTGTATTAGATTTGATAATGAAATGTGAATAATGTGATAGTATTGAATACTGATTGCAATAAAATCAAACGATATGCAAATACTTTAGGGTGCATCGATATTCTATTATGTAGTAAGTGAAATGATACATTGATATTGAAAATGATCCTGTTAGTAAAAATTGATAACTGAGGCATGAATATCCTGAAGGTTTAATGATAAAATGACATGAGATAATGTGATTATTGATGTTGAATTTAAACTTGGATATAATGTTTTATAATGCCATTTTATTATGTTTTATTATTTAATACTATTACGTGTTTATTTCAAATATGTTAGCACTATTGAATTTTCATACTCAACATGCGAATTTGTTGTTTTTGTACGTAGGTATTGACAAGTCGTGATTTGATCACGAGAATTGAGAGCATTCAAAAATTCATACTCCAGCTCAGCAAATGTTGGTTATTCTCGTTTTGAACCTAGTTATAAATGGCACCTACCTAAGTTACTAGGTTGAATTATGTGTCAAATATGTTATTTTGGCCATTTGGTTATATTTAAGGCATAGTTTGGTTCATTTTTTTGAATTTGATCACTAGATTTATATCTATGCATATATGTTTTAGTGTTTCTTGTTGGTCATTTAATTAGGTTATGATATGATGCATTGGGTGCCATGGTTTCAAATGTTTTGGTTGTGTGTTCACATGTTAAATTGGTTTATTATGATTTGGTGATAAGTTAGTTTATGTTAGATATGAAATGGTAGTCATTTGTATGCTTTAAAAGGCTCATTTTAGGCTATTTTGCATTAGTGTCTCAAGATATCAAGAGTATGTCTCGAAATCTCAAAAAAAAAATGATCATTTGGTGCATTTTTGGGTTTAGGTCTCGAGACTTGAAGCTTCTTATCTTGAGACTTGCAAACATCAAAATTAAGGGTCTGAAACAAGAGAGTTGTGTCTCGAGACATAAGAAGCCAAATCATGAGACATGAACCCAATGTCTGAAGACATTTCAACATTGGAACAAAAATAAAAAATCAAAGGAAGCAAGTCTTGAGACCTGTTTATATTGTCACAAATATCAGTTTGGAATTTGTTGATTGAGTTAGGATTCGTACCTTAATTTTATATTTGATCTGACATACCTCGAGCCTCTTTGTATAGGTCCATTTGATTATGGATTAATACATTTTCATTTACATAATACGAATTTTATTAGTAATCCTCGTATGCATGTATAGTTATAAATGAAATGGGTTGAGATAGTTTGAATTGCTTTCACAATGTAATGTGACATTACGTATTCGGATATGCGATCGGTCGGGTGTGAAATTGTACATCTTTCACATCTAATTTTTGTTATTAATGATTTGTCATGACAAATTATAGTTTCTTAAATTTTTTATCAAAGTGTTTAAGGTTCTAATAAAATATACGTCTACCATTTACCCTCCAACCCCTAGAAATCAGAAAACCTTTTAAATATGCTTAAACTCTCGTCTTATTTGTTGTTACAACAATAATGGTGTCATCCAAGTTAAAATTCAATCAAAAACCAAAACCAAAACTAAAACCTCAATCATATATCATATATTATATATTACAAGGTATAAGATCTAAAGATATATGCAACTTACTTAATTCAGACATGGATCATTATTATTTAAAATCTTAAGTGAAATTTGAAAATATTAATAAATTTTGACAACACTAAGTAAATTTTTATGTAAAAAGAATATAAAATTAACACAAAGATAAATAGTATTCCATAAATATAATATTACTTATGAAAATATTATTTAATTATCATTAAGATAAATATTATTTATTTTAAAATTTAAATTTTTTATCATTAGATTTTTAAAAAAATTACCATTATCATTATCATTATCATTAATTTAATATTTTATTTCATTTATTTCATTAAATTTAAAAAAAATCAGAAATATGTATTATTTAATTTAATATAACTATATATAAATTTTAAAATCTTTTAGAAAGAAATTATATAACTATTGTATAAAATTATTTTAGAAAATAATATTTTAATATCTTCATTTTAAACATATTTTTATATTCTTACTTTCAATTTTTAAAGCATTATTAATTCTTTTAAAAATTTTAGTATTAAATTAAAAACAAATTATATTTTAATTAATACAAATAATTAAATTTTACATGGCACGGGAAAGAAACTAATTATGAATATATATTAAAACATTTTTTACATAAATTTATTTTTCAGTCGCATCATAAAATTATGCTACATTAAAATAATCGAAGTGAGCATGGTGAGAGTGAGTGGATGAAGGGCAGAGCAGAGGTGTGGCAGGGCCTATGATATGATTCTACACTCACACCAAGATCCTGGGCCCAAGCCAGCAAAATATGAAAGCGACGCGTGTCTTTAACCATTAATACCTCACCTCGCCATCTAAGCTCCCTGAGGCAGAGCCGCATAGGTTCTTGTCTTTGACTCGGCCCTTGTTTTGCTCTTGGCCACTGCCATTGCCGAATTATTAACTTCAAATTCACAACAAACCTCCCAAAAATAAACAAACAAACAACAACGAAAACCATCCTTGAGAGTGTTCATTCCCAGCCCCTCAATCTTCCTAAACCCTAAAATCCCCCCCCAACTAAATCCCATTTCTTTTTTCCTTCCCATTTCGGTCATTCATGGTTATCCCCAAAATTTCCCACTTTTGATATCCCAATCATTTCCCCCCCTCTCTAATTTGTATGTCATGGACCATCAAATGCATGATCGTTCTTCAATTCTAGCCCAGAAAACCTCGAATTCCTACGATCTCATAAACCATTCCTCGGTATGGCTCGAAATCCGTCTCTTTTATGTTCGAATTGCGCCCTGCGTGGTCGACAACGTTCCCGACCACCTAACGCTCTTCCACCTCCGCCGCGAAATCGGTGTCTCTCTCGAAATCAATGGCTCTCGTGTCCCGGCTTCTGATTCGGCCGTCCTTACCCTTCGCTGCGACCGTCTCAACCGGGAATTATCCGAGGTCACTTATTTAAGCACCGATAGCGTCCGTGTCACGGGAGGGTTTGAATTCGAGGCTTACGAGGATGAAAAGAAGGTATTGTTGTGTGGCTCGTTGGAAAGGATGGAAGGAGAGTGGAGCATGGACTGCTATCTGGCGGCAGCGGCTAAGGAACCTGGAAATTCAGCTTTTTTTAAGCCCAAGATGGGTGTTTCAGCGCCGAGTATTGAAGTTTATATTGCCGGGTGTTGTGCTGGCACGCCCGTGATATTGACCAAGACAATACTTGGGAGCCCTAAGAGGAAAGGAGCATCGAGGCTTAAATGGATGTTGGATGCAATTCCTGAGGACGAGGAATTCGGGAAAGGGAATGATAAGGGTGGCAATGGGTTTATCAGACACCGGAAATTGCAGGTAAAATGTAACTGGTTTTATAGTCAGTTTTTTCAATATCTGATCAATATTCATTATGTTGATGTAGATGCAATCATTCAAGCATGGTAGAAGCAGATTGGCATTGAGTGAAAAATGTTGATTGTTTAAAACTCTTATGACAGGGTTTCAAAGGTTATTTATGTTATTGGTGCACAAAGATTGTTCTTGCTTTTATAATTCTGCGAGTCGAAATGCCATCTGGGCTTTGGGTTGACTATATATGATGGGAAAGTTATTTTTTTTGTCAGATGGTAGGCACCAAGGATTTATGCATGACGATACTTCTAGGGATATAATTGCGTTCTACCTGTTTCTTGATAAAGGGTTTCCGTTTTCTTTGTTGTAATTATGATGATTAGGTCGTTCATTTGCACCTCCAAGTACTTTTTTTGGGGGGGGGGGGGCATCTAATCCTAATTATTTAGGGTATTGTCATTTGCTCTGAGTAATCTGTTTTTTATATTTTCCCACCCAAATTTGTCTCCTGGTTTCACTTTTAGGGTGCAAATATAATATGTGTGAGTTCTGAAGGAATAAGAGCAACAGCTGCCTGTTATGATGGCATAGCTACATCATAAACCAACATAGGATGACTGCTGCTTTGAGTTTCTTATTTTCTTTTTATACAGATGTATATATAAGTTTGTTTCTTTACCCCTTGTGTGTAACTACGAGCTTCAAAATAACAATGGGAATATCCAAAATGTGCTTGTTTTGTGCATTGAAGTAGATTCTCAGCTTCTATTTTTTCTTTCTTGCAATTCAATTTGTCCATAAATGGTTTTCTTGTAATCACATTTTACTACAATGGAATGATTGTTGTGGTGGTGTACAGGTTACAGATGCCGAAGTCGAAGATTACGACTCTGATGGTAAAATTGGACTTAGTCACTATGCTGAAGAAATGTATGCTGGCGAAGATGGCCAACTTTCATGGTTTAACGCCGGTGTTAGAGTTGGTGTTGGAATTGGCCTCGGAGTGTGCCTTGGGGTTGGAGTCGGAGTTGGACTGCTTATGCGATCATATCAAGCAACTACCCGGAATATCAGGAGGAGGTTTTTCTAAGATAGATCTCTTCACCTATCAGCTTCGTTTTTTGTTCTAATCATAAAGGAGAAGGATATCTTTCAGGATTTTGATGGCAATCTGGAAGATATCAGGGTTTCAGGCCAGAAATAAATGAAAAGCACAGGACAACAACTCAAACTTATAAATGCAAGGTCCTTTTGGGTTCTGGTAGGTGGGTGGAACTTGTTTGCTTAGCATGTTTAAGATATGAAATTGCTCTCGAGAATCTGCTAACTGCTATAGTAAGTGCCTCTACGATCCCCTCAATAGCTTAGTAGACTATGGATTGTAAATATATCGTTTTTTTAAGTTACACCTTGAGCCTGTTGATATTACGGACTTGTTCAGCAGTTGGTTTGGTGTGAGGCTTGAGAGTAGTCTTCCACAAAAACATATCTAGTTTTCTATATCCTGTAGAAATTTTGATTTGTATGGTCTGTGAGAAGATCATATGTTTGTTGTTTTGGTAGGTAATGTAAAAGTTTTATGTTCTGTATCAAACTTTGGGCAATTCTTCCATTCAAATTGAGTTGCAAGCTTGTGAGCTGTCTGCTGCTTTGTGAAAACTAAATAAAAAGTCTCCGCTTTTAATTTTTAGCTTATTATACAGGTATCCTGTTTAAAAACATTGTTCATGATACAAGGTTCTGAGTTAGGTAATTGTAGGTTGGCATCTTTAGTGAGTTTTTGGAGACTCAGTGCTTCAATCAGTAGGGGCTATTTGCTACTAATTCTCCTGCTAATAAATGCACAAAAGAATATTTGAAAGTATTAAGGAGCTATATTCTACTTTATGATTATTGCTTTGTGTGGATCAAATTAGACGGAACTGGTTATAATATTAGGCAGTACATTACATGTACTATAATTAGAAGAGTTCACTTAGATAATAGATTGTGATATTATTATTTGATTATTGTTTCAAAAATTAATGGTAAAAACTGATCGATAACTCCTTTTTACTAATTACCGATCATTAACAAAAAGCTTTTCATAATTAGAGGTGTAATTTAAATTAAATTTTGTACTGTAAAATTGAATTTTCTGTACACACTTTGTTTTAATACCCATTTGCCTAAGCTGTTTGGAAGGCATCCTTGTTGCATGGATTTGTTGGTGCATTCGAAAAGCGTGTAATGAATTTGTGTTCGTGGGGATCAAAACATGTTTGGGAATTGTTTTGGTCCAATCATAATGAAATCATGAATCTATATTTCTTATACTCCACTCAGTGTAGAAAAGAGATCAGTCTTATGAATAGCATCCTCCATCATTTGATAGTGTCAAACTTAACATCGATGCAACCTTTGGTCTGCTGAAAAGAGTGGTAGGCATTTCATTGCCAGGGAACCATTATTACGTGTGACATTTATTGTCCATCAGCATTTATGCTTAAAACCAAAAGCTTTGAGGTTTGACTCTGATACGATATCATAGAGAATCAAGAATTGTGGAATGTAACAACTTTGGACTGATCAATGGTGCTAAATAATGTGATCATCCATGACTGACTACATGCGCCAACGTCAAGTTACAACAAAGTTGCAGATTGGATGACACATGCTCCCTTATGATTCCTAATGAACTAATAATCCTCGCGTTCTTTAATGAAAGAAAGAAGGGGATGTTTCGTATACTATGTATTTGGACGGAGTTTTTGTATCATATATGCATGTAATGTCACAATTCATAGCCGAGCCTACTATATAAAATGTGGTAGACAAAGCTTCAAAAAACAAAAATCTCATGCCAATAGTCTGAACGCAGCGCAGGGCGGTTATTTGCCAACAACTGGGACATAATTGGAATTTTGAAATTAAGGGTCAGTTGCCCAAAAACAAGGGGACACATTTCATTCCTTTAAAATTCCTCCCGAAGCTGAGGAGCTACATCAAGCAACAAGGATAAGACAAGCGCGTAAGCACGGTTTTACTTATGCAAGCAAGTACCCTTGGCGAAACTTTAGCCCCGCAAAATGCCCAAAGTTACACTCATCAACCATATCCAGTGCCCGTAACCTCTAATTCCCACCCGAAGTCTCTTTTAACCTCGTCACAATAGTGAGTGCACGATCCGAGGATGAACCTCGCTTCCAGCTCCACGGCGTCGCCTATACTCAGATCCTCTTCCGGAATGCGTCACCGTGACAACCCTACGCCTCTCCCTTTGGTTATTTCCCTCAACTGCATCGAAGATTGCGCCCTCGAGCAAGAATCCTTAGCCGGCGTCGCAGTGGTCCACCACGTCCCTCTCAGCAGCTTAGGCGACGGGAAGATCGAGGGGGCCGCCGCCGTTCTTCTCCACTCCCTTTCCTACCTCCCTCGAGCTGCCCAGCGTCGCCTCCGTCCTTACCAGCTCATCCTCTGCCTCGGCTCCTCTGACCGCGCCGTCGACTCCGCCTTAGCTGCTGACCTCGGACTACGTCTTGTCCATGTCGACGCCTCGCGAGCTGAGGAGATCGCAGACACTGTCATGGCGCTGTTTCTGGGCTTGCTCCGTCGCACGCACCTGCTCTCTCGCCACGCGCTTTCGGCTTCCGGTTGGCTTGGATCAGTTCAGCCGCTTTGTCGGGGAATGAGGCGGTGCCGAGGACTAGTGTTGGGAATTGTTGGTAGATCTGCGTCGGCTCGATCTCTGGCCTCTAGAAGCTTAGCCTTCAAAATGAGTGTGCTGTATTATGATATTTTGGAGGTAAAAGATCGGCTAGTCTCGAGAATTAATGGTCAATTAGGTTGATTTCCGACTGCACTAGACACTTAACTTTCTTTAACTCCGCTAGATTGCTACTTAAAATTGACCTCTTATTTCCTTCACCAATTTAATTTCGAACTTAGCATTTCTGTACTTGCTTGTTTATGAAATTTAGCAAGTAATAATAAGGTACTCTCTTATTTACTTTGGGCGGATGCTTTGTGAAAAGTGTCACAGATTTTGTCAAAATCAACACTATCTGAAATTGCTATAGGCATTTTGATCTAGCGTAAAGATCTTAAAGATATAGTCTCTTCTAACATGTTATTCAGTTATATCTTCTTAGGTAAACTGAAAAGGAATTACAGATCTACTGCAAATTGCATTTAAATTAAAAATGAGCTTGGTTTTTAGTGGTATATATATGCATGTTTTATGTTGTTTACATGTTCCGTTAATTCAGAGTCTCACTGTTTGGATTTTAGTAGTTAACAATTTATTTTTATTTCTCATGCTGTTGGATCAATTTTCCATTGGAATAAAATTTCCTCTGAATCATGTTTTTACAGGAAAATGGAAAAGTAAGTAGGTCGTCTATAACATTCCCAGCAGCTGCCCGTAGAATGGATACACTTAATGATTTACTAGCTGCAAGTGACCTTATATCACTTCATTGCGCTTTAACAGATGAAACCATTCAGATTATAAATGCTGAATGTTTGCAGCATATAAAACCTGGTACATTTGCTTTCATTTGTTTTTCCAAGAAATTTATGATTTCTTCTCCTTCTTTTGTATGAGTCTGTTTATTTTTCGTGGTATTTCCCTTTAGGGGCTTTTCTTGTAAATACGGGTAGCAGCCAGCTCTTGGATGATTGTGCATTGAGTCTGTTTATTTTTCGTGGTATTTCCCTTTAGGGGCTTTTCTTGTAAATACGGGTAGCAGCCAGCTCTTGGATGATTGTGCATTGAAGCAGCTTCTCATTGATGGCACTTTAGCTGGTTGTGCGCTGGATGGAGCTGAAGGACCACAGTGGATGGAAGCGTGGGTATGATGAATTTTCTTATGCTATGAGTACAGGTTTTACTGTGCTATGCTGTTTATATAGGAAGATAGTGATTATCTTTAAAATTGTGTGTCTCTAGACAGAATTGGTTCTTTTTGTGTTTTGAAACAGCAAAAAGGTCTATGGGTCTGTAGTCAGGTTACAAGATCAGCCGTCGAAATGAGTTCATCTTCGCAATATGTTACATTCTTGTTTCTGTTCCATGACATACCGGATTCCTTCCATTTGCCATAATCTGTGATTTTAGCAGAATTCTGTTCCAGTACATGCTAATTCCAAGCATGCTGAGGTCAAAATTTTATAATTCTGCATATCTTTCTCTCCTTCATCATCTTCATCTAAGATAAAATAGTACTTTTCTGCTTGTGATAGAAAGAGTCAGTTTCGACTGTGTTGAGGTAGTATATTGCCATTTTGTTTTCCATAACTAAGATTACTGAAGATTTAACTAATCAAATTATCCTCACATACTTTGCTTCAGGTGACGGAGATGCCCAATGTATTGATACTTCCTCGAAGTGCTGATTATAGTGAAGAAGTGTGGATGGAGATTAGGGAGAAGGCTATCTCTATGTTGCAAGCATTCTTTTGTGATGGGGTTATTCCAAAGGATGCTACTTCTGAGGAGGATGAGGAAGAAAGTGAAATAGTTGATGAAAAAGGACAGTTTAGCATACAAGAGAAAGAAAGTGCTTTGCGGGGATCCAGTGGTGAACAATTTACTGATGATATTCAACATAGTCCTGAAAGTTCCCTTAAAAAGGATACCAACCAAGCTAAGGATTATCCTAATCAGAACCAGCATTCTGGTATGTCTTCTAGTACTCCAACTAAATCAGATGCTAAACGCAGCAGATCAGGTAAAAAAGCCAAAAAGAGGCATGCCCGCCGAAATAACCTACAAAAATCGGATGAGCCCTTAATATTAGAGAAAGAAAGTACTTCACAAAGAGAAGATGACACTGCTATTAGTGGCACAGATCAAGCATTAAGTTCTGGTTCTCGCTCTCCTGTAGACTCAAGAAGTAGGAAAACACCTAAAGAATTAACACAAGGGTCAACTTCTGACCAACTTCTTAAGATGAGCAGGAACCTAAGTGGACAGTCTGGGGATTTGCTAAAGGAGGGATATGTTATAGCTATGTATGCAAGAGATCGACCTGCACTCCACCTGTCCAGACAAAGAGTTAAAGGTGGTGGTTGGTTCCTAGATAGCATGTCAAATGTAACTAAAAGAGATCCTGCAGCCCAGTTCCTTGTTGCCTGCAGAAGCAAGGTTTGTTGACAGGAATTTATGACTTTTGCAGTTGGTCCTTACTTTCTGCACTGCCTTTACTTGAAATTATTTTTGATCGGCTTTGTTTGAACTATAGTTCTGGGGCTTTTGGCAATTGTAGTTCAAAATTTTATGCATTTTTCCAGGACACAATTGGTCTGCGTTCTTTTGCTGCTGGTGGGAAGTTGCTGCAGGTAACTTTACATTTTACAAATTATTAGGGAATCTCTTGCTAAGCATGACTTCACTAAAAAACTTGTTCCATCTTTTGATTGATTCTTAGCTCAAAAATCTCACTGTGAATCAGTACCAGAAATTTGTTGTGAAATAGTCTTTTAAAATTTTAAAGGACCTGTGCAATTGAAAGTTTTTGGGTGAAATTCTAATTTATGCTATTGTAATTGGTTAACGTTTTCTTTGAATTAGAGCAAAGGAATCTTTCTCTCTGGGTAATACCTCTAATTTTGTCACCTATATACGAGAGTAGTTATGTTGTACCTTATCATTAGAATATTGCAATTTTTATGACATTATCAGCCTAGATACAATGATGGCTTTTTGGTCCCAAAAGACCACACTTGTTTTGCTGTTGCACTTTTCTTTAAATATGTTGAAATTCAGCTTACACTGAGTAAATAGACATTTCAAAGGGAGAGAGATTTTTAGTGGCAATGTATCTCAAACAATGTTGCATATTTAAGATACTAATTACTAAATAAGAATGCTAGTATAGACAACTGGGGTATTGAGAAATCTTTTGTTGTCTTATGTTTTAATCCATTCTTAGTTTCTGCTTTGTGATGAAGTCAGATTTTAATGGTCTATATTCTCGTGGCAGATTAATAGAAGAATGGAATTTGTATTTGCGAGTCACAGTTTTGATATTTGGGAAAGTTGGACATTGCAAGGTCCGTTGGAGGAATGTAGGCTGGTCAATTGCAGAAATCCTTCAGTAAGTTCCCATCATTTATGTAATCCTCTTTGTACTGACTATATAGTGTATGAACGCCTTAATTCTAGGTTATATTACCCGGATATGAAAGCGAGTGTGGACATAGACTCCTCGACACAATGTATCAACTATTTAAGAATAAAAAGAAGCAATACCATATATTTGAAAGATTTTACCTCCATATTTTATGTTGGATTATGTTTACAAGTATCCCTACATGGATACTTTAAAGAAAATAAATAGTGCATAGCTCAGATAAGTGTCTCTCTGTAGATTGTTCTCCCTTTTCTCCTTTGCGGTGTTACCTTCTCTCATTGTCATTTGCTTCGATTACTTGAAATGGCAGGCAATTTTGGATGTACGCATAGAGATTCTGGCAGCTGTAGGGGAGGATGATGGGGTAACTCGGTGGCTTGATTAGGTTGTCAACGGATTTAGCGGCTAACTTTTCTATAGCCAAATTTTATTTTTTATTTTAAAATTCTTCCGAGTTTGTATTTCCAAACGAAATCGCCAGAACGGTTTGTAAATCTTTCTTTTCTAATTTTTGTTTGTTCTTTCTTTTGTTTATTTTTGGGTGGGGGAAGCATTATGAGCATTGAAAATCCAGTACAGATGAGCTAAAAGGGAGGGGGAGGATCCAAAGGTGGTTTAACTTCGCTGATTGAGCAAGTAATCTGCAATTGTGACTCGTTGTCATATTGTTAGCGGTACATGGCTCACGTGACATGTTGAGTCGGACCCCACCCTCCGTCCTCTAGCCAAGCAACTGACGCAAGCATGCTTAACTAATAATTTCGTTTTCGATTACGACATATATTACCGGTTAAACTATTAAAATAATTATTTTTATTTGTTACATGTTACATTTTAATTATTTATATTTAAAATATTACGTTTTAATTACTTATTTTATTGTTTTGTTGAGAAATGGTCATTTTGTTGTTAAGATTTGTTTCTTTTCAAATAACAGTTTGATATAACAGTTAAAATAAGTTTTAAATGCTAACCTGGATGTCAAGTTAGACGAGAAAAGTTAACAATTCTTTTATGAAAATAAAATACAAAATTTCGCATTAAAATCTAATTTTTTTTCCGATTTAAAAGGAAGCAATAGTTGAGTCTTTTTTGTTACCATCAAAGAAGAGCAAAACGATAGAAAGAAGAGGAAGAAATGGATGCACTGACTTTTATACTTGCTTGCTAATGTGGTTTTTCACGATACACAAATAAACAAAGGTGAAGCACCTTTTTACAAAAAAAAATCATAATATTTGAACTCAAAACTTAGGTAAAGAATTAAAAAAAACCCATTATTGTAATCCATGCCAAGATCTTCCATTGATCAACCTTTTATTCTTCCATTTTGAATAAAAAATCCAACCGATTGATGGAGTACTTAATTTGATTTTTATTGTTTTGATAACTATAAAAATGGATGGTTTTTTCAGTTAAAATGGAAATGAAAACTAAAAGAAAAATGAGACCAATGGTTTTTTTTCTAGTTTAAGAATTAATTTGATGCATTGGTTTTGATTATTTCGGAAAACTAAATTAACATTTTCAATTAATTTATTTAATTAAAAAAATCAATTAATTTACTTCACTGTACATCCACATTAACATTTAAAACTCATTTTAATTGTTACGTCAGATTACATATTTAGACTAAAACATAATATTTCAAATACTATTTTAATAGTATTGAGATTTAGTACACCGTTGTTTAGCCAACAATCCACCCACAAACTGCTTTTTTCCGGCAATGGCATGAAGTACAAACACTTGTTTCCAACATCTACCTTAGCTGCTGATTTTGACGGTATAACCTAGTAAATAAAATAATTCGAGCGAAATATTACACGAACTAAATTGCCGATGTTTTTATGATTAAGTTCGCTGGTTTTTTATAAAATCCTGGAAAGCTTAGATGAACACATTTGCTTCCTATGAGTCTAGAATTTTCGTTTTCAAGCCTCCCAAGATTTATTCTTTTTATTTGAAATTTAAATTGTTTATCAAAAAAAAATACTTTTTTTTTTCAGTAAGTAGTGGTAGGTGGGGAAAAAAATCTTCGTGAGTTAGAGAGAGAAAAAAATAGTTTGTTTTTTATTGGAATATTCGATTATGATGTATTTAAGATGCGGGTAAAAAAGAAATATAAAAAAAGTTAAATTTGGCAATCTTCCATGAATTAACTTTGGTTTTTTTTTTTAATATGATATATTTAAGATGCGAGTGAAGGAAATTTATAAAAAAATTATATAAAAATTAAAATTGACTTTAAAAACAATTATCATAGCACATTTAACCAATATCTTAGTTGAAGAGTGGAAACAATGAACCGCAACTGATTGATTCGAATGTTACTTATAAATTAATTAATTTAAGTTGAATCTTTTGTAAATATTACTTAAAATAATTAATTTTTTATATTTTAAAAATAGTTTTATTGGCAGACATACTTGCAAATTACTGGTATAAAAGAATAATGATTGGATGAGATTATAAGTAGGCTTGTATAAAAAAATTGTCAGTGTCGTTCTTTCCAAAAAAAAAAAAAAAAATTCATAGCTACTGTCGTCCACATCAATCTAATGATATAAAGTTATCCACGTGTACGGTAAAAGCTCGCCATTATGTAAAATCCGGAGTTTTTGGTTGTGCTGTCTCCCGCACCATGGAAACCAACCAGACCCTTTCTATATAAAATCTCATTGTCAGTTCCCTTACCACACTTCATTGCTCCTCGCCTTTTGTGTGCATTTTCTGGAAGTTAAATTATATATAACAAGAGAAAGGAAAGCAAAACCGAAGCCTTAAGCGTATGGTGTCCGTGAGCCCCAACCCGGCTCCTGGGTTTTACTTTTTCGATCCCATGAATATGGGTCTTCCTGGTCTTAGTTCTCTGCCGCCTGCCAACGCGGTGGCGCCTCCTCCTCCTCCTACTGCCGGTTCGCC
Organism: Gossypium australe; assembly: GCA_005393395.2. Classification (NCBI taxonomy): domain Eukaryota; kingdom Viridiplantae; phylum Streptophyta; class Magnoliopsida; order Malvales; family Malvaceae; genus Gossypium; species Gossypium australe. The sequence goes on along the minus strand of CM016624.1, from coordinate 11,132,737 downwards.
GTATTTGGAGGATCCGAGTAAGAAGATCCGGAAGCCTTACACTATTACCAAGTCCAGAGAAAGCTGGACTGAGCAGGAGCACGATAAGTTTCTCGAAGCTCTTCAATTGTCAGTAAATTCATAAAGTTTTTTTTTTCCTGATTTTAGCTACTGTTTTATTTGTTGGACAATTGGATTGAGTGAAGTAAGAGGCAAAGTTAATTCCTTTTTCTTTTTCTAGTTTGGTTTTTACTCCACATAAATGGCATTGTTTGTTTGTGAGTTACTGGATTAACATACTGATATTAACTCCAAGTGTATAACTTAAGTTCATTCAATGCATAAAATTTGCATTAGCCTCCAAGATAGCAATTCCGTTGTTTTCGCTTTAGATGCACATTTCCTGGCTCATGGTGCTGATGTAGTTCCTTCATCAATTTATCATTGTAGATTTGATCGTGATTGGAAGAAGATTGAAGCATTTGTTGGGTCCAAGACAGTAATCCAGGTAATTAAATAAATATATATATATATATATATTTTTTATATATATATATATGTTATGATTTCTTCACTAACTACTAGGCTATATGTTGTTTTCGGTATGTTTTACTGAACGCCTCAATGGATGCTCTTGGCAGATCCGTAGCCATGCACAAAAGTATTTCCTAAAGGCTCAAAAAAATGGGGCAACTGAACATGTACCTCCCCCTCGGCCAAAAAGGAAAGCAGCTCATCCGTACCCACAAAAAGCTCCCAAAAATGGTCAGTGGGGCCGCCACATTCGTATTCCTTTTAGGCAATTCTTGATCTTAAATTGACCCTCATTTACTTGTTGCAGCTGCTGTTGTACCCCAAGTAGTTGGACCGTTTCAATCTTCATCTGCCTTGCTTGAATCTGGTTATACCTACAGACCAGATTCATCATCAGTGCTTGAAAATCCAATTGCTATGGGAGCTTGGTCTTCCAGGAGTTACGACTCTGTCCCACCTGTCACTGTTTCTCAACGGACTAAAGGTTTTTAATTATTCCTGCACCTTTTTATGACCCTTTTCTCTTCCTCTTGAGTCTCAATACTATAGTAACATACTGATATTGTATGTTTTAGATGATGCAACATTTGCTGGACCAAATATTGCGCCCAACTGCTGTTACAGTAGTAGTAAGGAAAGCACTCCCAGAATTTGGTCATTTGGTGAAACAATTGCCCAAGGGGATCATAGGAAGCAATCTAGAGGTTAGTATTTTGTTTTCTACTTTGAGCTTGATACTGGCATCAATGGACCATGTTAATGTATTTTTGTGGACTTCAAATTTTTGCTTAGTTCACTCCAGAGAAAAAGCTTCAATGGTAACTATTTACTTGGTTTGGTTGCTGTCATTCAAACACTTGACTTTTAGGAAAACCATATAAAGAAAAATCTTTTTGATGCTTTCCTGTCAAGAATTTTCCTTTGCCCTTTTGGCGATAACTCAAAAACTCTGCTTTTATTTGATGCAGTTGTGCCAGATTTTTCTCAGGTGTACACTTTCCTTGGCAGTGTCTTTGACCCCGGTGCAAGTGGGCACTTGCAGATATTGAAGCAGATGGACCCAATAAATGTGGAAACAGTATGTCACCCTGAATGATGTTCATATTCTGAATGTTTTTCAGTTGGCTGTGTGTGTCGAGGTAGAGATTTCATTGTATCTTAGAATCTTATGGTTAGCTGAAGGGGTGTTGTTTTGCCCTTTGCAGGTGGTGTTGTTGATGAGAAATCTTGCTACCAATTTGAAAAGCCCCGAGTTTGAGGATCAAGTAAGTTCTTGCTCCTCTTATTGGCATGCATTTAGATTCACTGTTGGCACTCACACTGTATATGTCTAATTTTATGATTCAGTTTTTAGGCCCGAAGCATTATCTGCTCTTATAAAACTGAAACCACATTCAAGTTGAATATGAACTGATCACTCTTTACCTCCGTACCATCATTTGTCTTGTATAAATGTCATCCTGTGCTTTTGTTTTATAATTTCTTCTTTGCAAAAGAAAATGAAAACTGGTTAATGCCAAAAGATTAAACACAATTGTTTCATTTTTCATCTATTAGGAATAGAGATTTCATTTTTTACTGACTAATAATAAAATGAATGCAGAGAAGGTTGCTTTCAACGTATGATGCAGAGTCCAGAGGAGGTTAAATTTGGTAGCTCCTACAATGTCATTCACCGTCATAAACCAGCTACTGCTGTTACAACAGCATAATAAGTTTTTGGAACCATCCTTTCTTTGTCAGCTCATTGCTCGTTTGAAGGCATGAGCACCAGGCTGCAAGAAAAACGGATGCAGCCGGTTAACTTGCAAACAAGACGTAGAGGTCAGATGTGCATGTACATATGTACACATGTATGTAATGTATGTATGTATGTACGTATGTACATATGTGAGGTGTAGATATGATCTTTCGAGGACCTGGTAGCTTGTCAAATAGACTGGTGTCTTTTTTTATGCACCGTGTATATCATACAAAAGTCGTTGGTTAGAGGCTAATATCATGCATAAAAAGAGCCGTTGAGTTTTCCACTGTAAATATTCTCAGGACTAATAAAATTAGGGTTTGCATTACCGTCATTGACTCATTTCCCAATGCTGTGCCGTGCTTATTAGAATCAATTTTTATCTGGTACAATTTCTATACCCAGTGTAATTCTTTTACTCCTTCAAATTACCTAATTGGATTACATTTACATAGCTGAAATCCACCATTTGTAAAAACATATATCAATTGTCAGCTGTGCTAATGTGACTAAATTATGACCTTATAATGTTCTTTGCAGACAATTAACTTTAGCATGGATGGTGTTGGTGAATTTGAAGCCATGAAACATGGTCTAAAACTCTTATTTTGATTTCATGTTAGCATCAACTAGAAAATGCAAGCATGCAAAGCTTCCTTTCAAAAACATGAAACCAAACCCAGTATAACTGAATGTTTCGGTTGGAAAAAATTTCCTGTGCATATATACCAATTTTTATAAAGAAAATAAAAAAAAGCTCATAAGAGTTCAGACTATTGGCACATACTTTTTCAGGTCGGGTCACAAAGGCCATGTATAGAAACTTCCGACATTTTTCAACTGTTTGAAAGAATTTCCACGTAAACTCGGGAAAACCATCCCCAACAATGGTGTTAGCATCAACATTTTTCATTTTTACGTGAAAATTCTTACAGGCATGTTTGAAAAATGATGTTACAAAACAAACAATCGAATGCAGTGGGTTGAGTGAAGGTGGTTCATTTTATTTGAAAGCAAAATCAATGTTGGGTAAAACTCCTGAGCTGTTATTATTAACACCCAAAACTATTGGCGACACTAATACCTCTGGAGCTCCAAGATTGTAGACAAAATTATCTAAGCTGGGAGATGGACAAGGTACGCATGAATGATGCACCTGGAGTACATTGGACTCAATATGATGCTGAGATGCGAGTTAGGTTTTGTAAGAATGAATCACAGATCCTATGTTTGAGTTTGTTAGCTTGAAGCACACTAATGTGGTGGATGATTAGTATTACTACAAAGAATTTGAAGCTCTATTAAACTTGTTCCAATTATGTGATGATTATGCTTTAAGTATCTTTACTAGCAACCTTAGATCTAAACTTTCTCATATCTGCAACGGCAGCCAATGAATGCTCCCGAGGAACTCAATTGACAGGCCAAATTGCCGGTCAGGTTTCTCAAACGGGAAACCATCAGACAACTGGTGTAAAACAATTTTCCTTTTTTATTTTTTATCAGTTGAGTTCACAGAATCCATCAGTTATCTCTCCAGCTGCTGATGTCAATGCAAGGAGACCTCCACAAAAGCCTTCTGTTGGCCACAAGAAACCACTTGAACCTCTTGCTTCATCACAAATCCTGAGAATGATTGTCAGTGGTCTACTATAACCGAAACTAAAGGATATTCGGTCCATCTTTAAGATTAACCATTTCGTACACATGTTAAAGGGATTCCCCGCAGTAGAAGGAAAATGGAATTCAAGGCCTTCTCTGACCACGACATTTATCAACTCAATGATATTTGACGGTCACCTCTGTTGCATGCAGATTTCATTTATTTATTTCAAATAAGGGTCAGATTTCCAAATAGGGATCTTCACCAAATTTTGACATTCTATTTTAACGTTGAGCCCTTTATTGATGATATCTAGTTTCTCTGTGTACATTTATTTCTAACTTTTTTATATAAGCAATGTTGATCCTTTTATTGGTATCTACTTTCTATATGTTGTTGGTAGTGGCCAAATGGGGGAGATGATATATCAAAACGGCAGCAGATTAAGGGGAGACAAAGGCAAGGTAAAATCAGTAAAGATAATCATCCCATGGAATTTGCCAAGCACCATCCCTTTACCAAGTATTTACATTAAGTTACTAATTCTTGGATACAGTCCGGATGAAAGAGGACGTCTTTGCTGTACGTGCTGCTGTTGGGGGAGATGATATATCAAAACGGCAGCTAACGACCGAACAAGCCTGGCAGAGATGTGCGAGTGGTGAAATGGGGAAGGATGAAAAAGCCAGTTCTCAAGCAGGTAAAGAATTGAACCATAAGTCTTCCTCAACATATGGAATTAAGCACAAAGGACAATCAAGAGCCTGAATGGAAACCTCGCTTATATTTTTCCAAAAGGAATCCACTCATTGTAATTGCCCAAACTAATTTTATGTTGTAATATAACGACATTTTTCCTGGTCTGAGGTCTGTTCCCTTCCCTTTAATTATATCAAGTCCTACCCCATGCAACATGTTGCTCTCTATATACTGCTTTTTTAGTTTCTACTCTACTATTGTTTCAACAGGACCAAGAACCAAGGGGCAATTGCTTTTTTAGTTTTTACTCCCCAACTAGAAAATTCGGTCAGGACCAAGGGGTCGTCCCTCAAACCAGAGTAGCTCGAACTATTTGCTGTTCTGGAAAAGGAGCCCCTATTGCATAGATCAACACTGATTTGTCGCCTGTACGAGAGAATTCAATCCCTGGCTGCGGTTTAAGTTTAGGGATTTAGGCTATACTAGTGTTTAATCAGGGTTCTTGATCACAGGAGAATTTCTGTTGTCTTGGCTTAATTCATCTGCAGAATTTGATATTACAGCGTGATAATTACGTTAGAAGGTTCTATATGCAAAAAAACAATGATATTGTGAGGTTAGGTTCAATCATTTTCACTTTGGTAAAAACTTAAAGCTCAGAATAACACCAGAAACGACAAAAAGAACAAAGGGGCAATTGCAACCAAATGCCAATTTCAAATATGATAATGAACATTTTAATTACAGTGAGCCAGAGAAATCCCTCCTGAATTAAGAACATACAAATCTATCCTCAATTCTAGGAGAAACAATCCATTGGGGATAGGGCAAAACTACAACCAATGCCATTATCTATACTGAAAACCCATGTCTGGCTCATGACCATACATACCTTGGCCTTGACTATGGCCAGGTGCACCAAAAGGGCCCATCTGCTTCGAATTTGACCTGAGTTCCATCTCAATAAGCCTCTGCAATGCCTCCGGATGATGGCTCCCACTGCTGACATCATTACCTGAAATATCAAACAAATAATAATGTGGATAATATTCGCAAATGGAACGCGAAATGTAATCATTATGGTAACAGTAGTTCAAATACAAGACAACCCACAACAGACTGCAGGAAAATTTCTATTCATTTTTTCCAGCAGAATTGGGGAATCCCAGATGAAGTAATCATTTTGCAATTATGTGCAAAAAGTTTTGGCATGGTCATAATCATCCTTCTTAAATCACCTTAAGCATAAAAACAGTCCATAACATTAATTGTAGGCATTTCCAAGAATGAAATGGGCGGGTAGGTTATCCAAATTTGAAATTGGCAAAGATGAGAAAGAGACAAGACATGCATTATATACTTTACCTGCAGGCATTCCAAGACCAGCAAAGTTGGGTTGGGGCTGCCGGTGACCATGCCCCAATGGAAAACCATGCATTGGATTCAGTTCAGGTAGCAAACCAGCCATCTGATTAGTTGAATGAGGTGCCAGCGGTGGAACACCGGGAATTCCACGTTGCATGATTGGAGGAGGAAAGTTTCCGGGTATATGCATTTGTTGTAACATAGGATGATGAATCGGAGGATCAAATCCAGTTAATCCACTGCTAGGATGATGGAGAGGATGAAGCATATTTGCAGGTAAATGATGATTTGGTGGGGCATCATGATGGATCATGCCTTCTGGAGCCATGAACTTCACCTGAGAACAGATGTTAGAACGATGAGAATCTAATGGATGAAACATAGGACCTCCATGATTCAATTGAGGACGAAGCAGTGGAGAAGATGGTTGGACATTTAGTGATGGAATATCTGGATCCCTCATGTCATAGGGACCAGGAAGAAAAACGGGACCTTCTTTCCCTCCTACCACAGGTCTTTCATCCTGGAAGATGGCCTTTAAAGCTGCTAGCTTCTCAGCAACATCAATCGGTGTCTCTTGGGAGGGCAGTAACTCTGATTTTGCAGTACCAGCCATGAAATTCTGGAGTTTCACAGGATTACTGACACCAAGCAAACTATCCTCTTCAGGAAGTCCAGTTTCAGCAGATGCATCAAAACCACCAAGTTTAGATCCTAATCCAGCTTGGATATGTGATGAATCTGCTGCGGATGAAGCATCATTATAGCCTAACAAATGCTCTTCAATGCCATCAGATTTCATTCGCTCTCTCTGGGTAAATGGTAAAATATTTTTTTCAAATTTAGTCCTGTTTGACACAATGTGACCTGCAGAAGGAAGAAGACTGTCATCTGTAACATGCGGGGGAAGCCAGTTAGATTCGGATACATCGACTCTTGCAGAATCCGTTGAGCCCCTCTGAATAGAAGCTGGTGCTCCAACTGATTGTAGTTCTTTCATGAAAGCACTTCCAAAAAGTGTTTCAAGAGTTAGACTCTTCCCTGAACTGGAAGCATTTTCTGCATTTGTGTCTATTGAATCACAAGGTGCCATATCAACACTTGCTGTTTCAACAGTGTGTACCCTTTCTGAAGACCCGACATCAAGATTGGAAGGTGATACTATGTTTTTCACACTTGTTTTATTTTGTAACAATGAAAGAAGGTGCTGGGATGCATGATTGTCAATAATAACTTCTTGCTTCTCACATTTGACATCAGTAATTTTCCGTCCTTCAATAGCAGGAGGCAACCTCGGATCATTTTCAGTGCCTTCGGACAGAATTGACTTTTCAAGATCCTCGCATGTGAGGACAGTTGGAACTGCTGCTGATTTATTGACATCCTTAATATTCCATGATTGCTCAGAGTTTTCAATTCTAGGAGACATCAAATTTGATATAACATGCCCGTCCACAAGTTCAGAGTTTTCAAATGGAAAGTTTGCCTCTACATGCTTAGTAGCTATTCTATCATGGGAACCACCTTTTTCACCACCCTGAATAAAGGAGAGCAAGTCTTTCGGCCTGCCAATGGAGAAATCATCTGTAGGCTTCTTCTCTGCGATGACAAGATAAAAAGAATATTAGATCATACTTTTTACTTGAGAACTAAGCAGATTCACTTAAAGCCAGATTACTTGCTGAACAAGAGCCAACAAACCTTCATCAAGAAACAAATGAGCAAACTTAGAAGAATGCGAAGTGTCAGAGGCCCATGTCTCATCTGTGTTGCTGTCATTAGGCTGAAGAACAAGAGATATTAAAGGCTGTTAATCATTTCTTCAAGGAAAACAGGGAGTAAAAGGATAAAAATAAAATACTTAAATAAACAATACGTAGATAAGATGTACGGTTTATTGATCAACCAGGTTTTAATTACTTCAAGCAGGGGAATTAAAAATGAACATCTAAGTCATATGGAGCAGATGTATTTGACATATGTTTTTGAATTTGAAAGCAATGTCTCGAAATCAAATTAATACCGCAGTGATATTAGTGGAGCCACCTCCATTTGCTGTTACAGCAGTTCCAAAAAGCTTGTCTAGAATTGAAATTGAACCATCCTGGTTGGTTTCAGTCACAATTTTATCAGCAACCAGCTTCTTGGAATCAAGTTCAGTAACTTCACCGTTCCCAGGGGCTATAAAGGCTTCTGAAAGACTAGAACTCTTGTATATTTGGGAATCCTTGCTTATTGTGTCATTAAATTTATCTAAAGCTGATGGGGTATTTGGAGCCTTCACACTCCTAATATTGTCTAAAAGGTGAATGTTTTTACTTTCAAGCCTCTGCTCACTCAAAGTTTCCTCTTCACACTGTTTAGAATGTTTGCCCAAAAGATCATCAGAAATCCCATTCATAAGAAGGCTGCCTTTGGACTCTGAAAGGTTGCCATCAATTTCAGAACTCCCAACCTATAGAAGCATACCAGAAGATCAATTCCTAATAAAGTGTAACGGCAAATAGTGTATGTGAAATATGAGAAGCAACATCTGTCAATATAATTGAAACATGCTTTGTCTGAATGGCATCAGCTCTAAGTTACAATATAAGAAAAGTACAACCATTGAATGAAAACCACATGCAAGCAACAACCACCAGGTAACAATACCCCATATTTCAGCTCTCCAAACAGAAAAATAACAGATTGGCAAAAACAAGGAACAGGAAAAAATACACGTCACAGCACAATGTGACCTCTGTCAAATCTATACTTCCATTAAATAACTTAAAATATATATATCATCTTCAATAGTGTCTCAGTTATGCATGTGTACCATTGGTGCCCTTTTTCCAGTCAAATCCAAAAGGAGGAGAAGGGAAGTCTTCACCCAAAACATCCCACAGAATTTCAGCTATATACAGATGGCCATTTTCACACACTAATTTTAAATGATAAACTTGCTCCTCCCTATTCCAAAAAAGATAATGGGAAATTCAAAATTACCTTTATAAATTGGGAAGCAACACAATTTTAATGGAAACATTGCTAGAGAACAAAAAACTTAGAAGTAACAGGTACATGAAGAGCAAATAGTTGGTTGCAATTAAAGATCACAATGGCAAAAAGGAAGAGAACTTACAAACTTACGATGGCAAAATTAGATACCAGAAGGTACAACAGAGAACATGATGAGTGTTTTAAATCCTGAAAATTCAGTACCTACCTGTGAAGAATGGGAGTGCATTGAACTTTTGGTTCCAACATTCCTTTCCAAAACTGTGCTCGTAAAACCAGGTGGTACAAGTGGTCTAGATGCAGGAGTTTGTGAGTGAAGAGAAGTTTTGTCAGAAACAATATTTGATGCTGGAATAGGTTCATCCGATTCCTTGTTTCTATTTGCAACTCCTTTATCACCTTTGGAGTCCTTTAGCAATTCAGAAATATCGAAGTCATCTTTACGCCGTTCAGGATTAATCTTCTTCTCCTGGAAAGCTTTCTGCTGTTCCTTCCTCCATGACTCAAAGGAAGCTAAGAGGGAAAGTGATCATGCTTCAGTTTTTATTATTCGAAAAGAAAGCCAGAGTAGAAAAGAAGATAGAACAAATACAAAATAAACTACAATCAGCAGAGTTATCTACAAAAGAGAACCTACCTCTTCTCTTTCTTTCCTCTTCTGCTCTATCTTCAGTAGTGAACTCAGTGGAACCAAATGTTTCATCATTATATGAGTCGTTAGTTTCCCTCCTTGAATGAGGTACAGCCTGAAAAGAATAACATCTATTAAAGCAGCATTTCAATTGCTACTGGATCATCTTACAATTCCAGACAGATATAATTTAAGCAGAATACTTAATACTTTTATGCTAAAATGGATAAAACAGCTATCATGATGCTAGTCCCAATATTGTCTGCAAATGACAACTAAAAGCAAATGAGTACCTTATAAGGGCGAGGTGGATGGTATGGCTCATTACTTCTATTAAGATGGTATTGGTCATTAGCTCGAACCTTTGGACCAGAAGCTCCTGCCATATATCCAGACGGTCTAGGAAAAGAACCACTCCCCAAAAGCCCATCATGATCAGGACCTTGCCAAGACCGCCGGGATTGATTACCATGGCATCTTCCATGATCTATGTAGCATTAGAATCATTCAATTTCCAACATAATACAATTTTTAGATGCTGTATGCAGCACATAAATGAAGTGGATAAAAGCCCCAGCTACAAGAATGGCTTTAGCAAACATCATGGAGGTTGAGGCAATGAAGTGAATTACCACACGTGTTAACAAAAAGCACAATACATACTAGTCCATATAAACAGTAAACATAAATCATACCATGAATAGAACAATAGAACTATAAACATTACCAGAGTCCCAGTCAGATTGGGTATCACTGTCTCTATCACTCTTTCCACTAGAACAGCTGTCCCATCGTCCATGAATGCCCCGGGAATAGTCTCCTCTTGTAGGTGGTGAAGAACTATATTCATTACGTCTATAACCTGACAAGGTGCCAGGAATTCTTTGTCGATCTTGTGATGTATCCTCAAAGTCACTGCTCCAACCACATACCAATGAATACCAAAAAGATCTAAGTTTGCCTTCTTCACAATTTTATTAAGTACACACTCCAAGAACAGGAAAAAGAATCTCACCTCAAAATTGAATGATCAAAACCCAGGGGTAAATTTTTGCAAACATCCAGTTCACTCAATGACAATAAAAAGTCTCTGGTGTATGAAATTCTTGGTTTCCTGAGTCATTAAAAACAAATTGGCATAAGCGTTACTCAACAAAAAACATATGCAAAACATTGAAAAATTAATTATTCATCCGAACGAAGTGATTACTTTTGAGGTTCCTTACTGGTATCCGCAGGCTGATCTAAGGAATGCTGTCCTTCATTTTCTAAGCTCATTTCTACAAAAATTCAAAGATGAGAATATACTAAATACTCTTTAACAGTTTTAACTCTATTTAGCTCCCCGCAAAATTCACTACTCAAGAACTCAAATTTTTGAATCTGCTAAGCCAATTCCCATATATCTTATCCCAATCCAAGTTCCCAAATTCTCCCAGATTAAGGCGTCGCCATCCTCAATTAACCCCAAATCCAAAGATCCCTAAATGAAGATACAGCTGATATGAGGCTACTCCATTCTTTTATGAAGATAAAATCTACAATAAAACCCAAATGACTAACAAAATATTACACTATTACGGCCACCAGAACTTCTCTCCCGGAATCCCCTAAACCAAACACGATCATTTTTTCCCGATCTGAACCAAAAGGATATTTACAAAAAAATCAGCATCTCCTAAACATATATATCATTCCGAGTATTGAATCAAATAAAAGCACTAATTAAATCGAAATGAGAATTTCTAGGGCTTTGTGCTAAACTGCGGAAATTCAGAGAGAAAACTAGGGTTTTGTTCTTGACATAGAGAAATCAAATTGAAAACGAGCTACCTCGATCGAAGGAAATGTGTGAGAGAGATCGAAAGTTAAGGTTTCGATCTGTAAGCTGCTTCTTTTTTTCAAAGAAATTGAATCGATGGGATAGAGAGAGGAAACAAGTAGCGGTTTTTGGGGTTGGAGAGAGAAAGTTTTGACCTTTGAGAGAGACAGCGACTGGCAATGCCTCTCTCTCTCCCTGCGCCAATTTACTCTTTCAGAACGACGTTCTCCACCTTTCCCTACGCTAAACAAACAACGAAACAATAATTAACGTGGAAGTTGAGTCTCGTTTTCTACACGCTCCAATTTCATTGGCTCCTCTACGCCTCTTGCGCTCGCGTGGGATCATAAACCTAAAACTTGAAATTTACAAGCGTAAAAAAAAAAAAATTAACAAATGCCTCCCCTAATTTTCGGATTAAAATATGCAATAAATCCCATAAGACCATAATCTTCAAAAATTTAGAATTTAAATTTTTATTTTTCAAATTTTAAAATTTAGATTTAGTTATTAATATTGTTATTTTTTTAATTTATTAAAATAATATTTTAAAATTTAAAAAAAATCAATTTTATAATCATATAATATAACTGAAAAAATAACATTGTTAATAAATTTAAATTTAACAAAGTAATCTTAATTTTGTTAACAGTTAGACCTGAATTTTAAATATTGAAAAATAAAAGGACTAAATTTTTAAAAATAAAAAAGTATAGGAACTAAACTCTAAATTTACAAAGAGTCCGGGAGTGTTGACATATTTTAACCTTTACAATATTATCATTTTTTTAGAGGCTTAAATGGTACTATACGTTATTATCACTACTTCTGGCAAGGTTAAACAATTCCTCTCGTTGTTTTATGAGATCCTGACTCCTGAGAATGATCATCAATGGTCTGTTAAAACAGGGATTAGAGGCTATTTGATCCAACTTTGGGATTAACCATTTTGCACATCATTTCTCAAACGTTTTAATGGGGTTCCCTTCCCTACAGTAAAAGGAAAAGGGTATCAGGTGCCTTCTCTAACATCACCGCTGTTGGTTGAGCCGAGTTCCAAATAAAAACATCTAGAAAGGTTATGCAAGAAGGAGAAAGAGGGATCCAATTGAAATTTCCTTTGCAGAAAAAGTTGGCTCAGATTAGATAATACTCTGATACCCTGCTTGTTGATTCATACAACGAAGATCCTGCAATTACATGTGAGTACATTCATTTCTGCTTTTTTTCTATGTTTTGGTAGTAGCCAAATGTGTTTTGAAGAATATAAGCAATGATGTCGAGCTGAGGTTATCGTTGGTGAAATACTAGCTACTTGGTCTTTTTATTTGTAATGAATTTATACTTCCTCTTATGTGAATTTAATTGTTAGTGTTGTGGAACGAATCTGTATATGCGATTTAATCAGACTTTCAGAACAGGTAAGCCTCGATACAACTCGGTTAACTCTAATGTTCTTTCGTAAGATCTTTCTCATTTCAAATGTACTCCATAGCGGGCTGATGCTGAGAAAACTATGCACCCAAAGCTTATCACCTCAGATACTGGGCAACAAATCAGTGAACTGAACTGCAAGGCCGAGGAAGAAAAGGAAAAAAAGCGGGCTGAAGTGAAGAAGCACCAAAAGTTTTAAGGTGGGTCAGATGCTGTTTGTATTTGATGATAAGATATCCAATAGTGCAGAGAAGAATCCAGAATGCATGCACAAATAGACATATATGAGAAAACCTGATTACAGGAGAACTTTGGATGTCTTAGCTTAATTCATGTGCAAGAGATAAGCTGGATAATTACATTAGAAGGTTCTATATGCGAATAATAAAGATTTAAATTGTAAGGTTTGGATAAATCTTTTTCAGTTCATTAAGAATTTTTCGCTTAGAATAATATTCGAAAAGTTAAATCACTATTTTGGACCTAATACTTTTTCTCATATTGATATTTAAACTTTTAAATTTATTTTTATCCAAGTTAAACCTTGAATTTAATAATTGTTCTCATTTTGAAAGTTCTCATGTTGAGGCTTAAACTTTAAAGTTTTCAAAGACAAATTTGGATAATAAAAAAATTGAAATCCCAATGTTAGAACATTTGCCAAGTTCAAGATCTAACTTGAATTAAAAAAAAAGTTCAAACTCCAATATAAGAACAATTACCAAATTCAGGACCTAACTTGAACCAAAAAGATATTCAGGCCCAAATATGAAAAGATATTCAGGCCCAAATATGAAAATAGTTACCGAGTTCAATCCCAAAATGTGATTTAACCCTTAAAGGAAAGAAAAACACACTACACAAAGCACAAAAGGGCAGATTGCAACCAACAGCCAATAGCAAGTATGATAATGATCATTTTAGTTACAGTGAGCCACAATAATCCCTCTTGAATTAAGAACATCAAACCTATCCTCAATTCTCGGAGAGAAACAATCTAGTAGGGATAGGGCAAAACTACAACCAAATGTCATTATCTATACTGAAAACCCATGTCTAGCTCGTGGCCATACATTCCTTGGCCTTGACCATGGCTGGGTGCGCCAAAAGGGCTCATCTGCTTTGACTTTGACCTGAGCTCCATCTCAATAAGCCTCTGCAATGCCTCTGGATGATGGCTCCCACTGCCAACGTCATGACCTGAAATATAAAACAAAATAATAATGTACATGGTATTCGCAAATAGAACGTGAAATGTACTCATTATGGTAACAGCAGTTCACATACAAGACAACCCACAACAGATTGCCGGAAATTTTCTTTTCATTTTTCCTGCGGAATTGGGGGGCCCTGGATGAAGTAAACAGTTTGCAGTTACATGCAATAAGGTTTTGGCATGGTAATTATCATTCTTCTTGAATCACTTTAAGCCTTAAAACAGTCTGTAACATTAACTGTAGGCATTTCCAAGAATGAAATGGGCGGGCAGGTTTTCCAAAATTGAAATTGGCAAGGATGAGAAATAAACAAGACATGTATTAAATACTTTACCTGGAGGCATTCCAAGACCAGCAAAGTTGGGTTGAGGCTGCCGTTGACCATGCCCCAATTGAAAACCATGCATTGGATTCATTTCCTGTAGCCCAGTCATCTGATTATTTGAATGAGGTGCTGACGGTGCAACACCAGGAATCCCTCGTTGCAAGTGGGGTGGAGGAAAGTTTCCAGGCATATGCATTTGTTGTAACATTGGATGATGAATTGGAGGATCAAATCCAGTTAGTCCACTGCTAGGATGATGGAGAGGACGAAGCATATTTGCAGATAATTGATGATTTGGTGGGGCATCATGATAGACCAAGCCTTCTGGACCCATGAACTTCACCTGAGAACCGATACTAGAATGATGAGAATCTAACGAATGAAACAAAGGACCTCCATGATTCAATTGAGGATGAAGCTGAGGAGAAGATGCTTGGACGTTTTGGTTATGTAATGGAATATCTGGCTCCCTCAAGTCATAGGGACCGGGAAGAAAAACTGGAACTTCTTTCCCTCCTACAACAGGGCTTTCATCCTGGAAAACGGCCTTCAAAGCTGCTAGCTTCTCAGCAACATCAATTGGTGTCTCTTGCGAGGGCGATAGCTCTGCTTTTACACCACCAGCCATGAAATTCTGGAGTTTCAAAGGATTACTGACACCAAGCAAACTATCCTCTTCAGGAAGCCCAATTTTAGCAGATCCATCAAAACCACCAAGTTTAGATCCTAATCCAGCTCGGATATGTGATGAATCCACTGCGGATGGAGCATCATTATAGCCTAACAAATGCTCTTCAATGCCATCGGATTTCATTTGCTCTCTCTGGGTAAATGGTGAAATATTTTTTTCAAAATTAGTCCTATTTGACCCAACGTGACCTGAGGAAGGAAGAAGACTATCATCTGTAACATGAAGGGGAAGCCTGTTAGATTTGAATACATCAACTCTTGCAGACTCTATTGAGCCCCTCTGAACAGAAGCTGGTGCTCCAACTGATTGTAGTTCCTTCATGAAAGCACTTCCAAAAAGTGCTTCAAGAGTTAGACTCTTCCCTGAACTGGAAGCATTTTCCGCATTTGTGTCTATTGAATCACAACTAGCCGCATCAGCACTTGTTGTTTCAATAGTGTGTACCCTTTCTGAATACCTGATGTCAAGATTGGCCGATGATACTATATTTTTCATACTTGTTTTATTTTGTAACAATGAAAGAAGGTGCTGGGATGCATGATTGTCGACA
Source organism: Gossypium australe (assembly GCA_005393395.2). Taxonomy (NCBI): domain Eukaryota; kingdom Viridiplantae; phylum Streptophyta; class Magnoliopsida; order Malvales; family Malvaceae; genus Gossypium; species Gossypium australe. The sequence goes on along the minus strand of CM016624.1, from coordinate 11,117,143 downwards.
ATAACTTCTTGCTTCTCACATTTGGCATCAGGAATTTTACATCCTTCAATAGCAGGAGGCAACCTTGGATCATTTTCAGTGCTTTCTGATAGAATTGACTTTTCAAGATCCTCACATGTGAGGACAGTTGGAACTGCAGCTGATTTATTAACATCCTTAATATTCCATGATTGCTCAGAGTTTTCAATTCTAGGAGACAGCAAATTTGATCTAACATGCTTGTCCGCAAGTTCAGAGTTTTGAAATGGAAAGTTCAACTCCCCATGCTTAGAAGCTAGTCTATCATGGGAACAACCTTTCTCGCCACCCTGAATAAATGAGAGCAAGTCTTTTGGCATGCCAAGGGAGAGATCATCTATAGTTTTCTTCTCTGCGATGACAAGATGAAAAGAAGATTATTAGATCATACTTCTTACTTAAAAACTAAGCAGATTCACTTAAAACCAGATTACTTGTAACAAGCACCAACAAACCTTCATCAAGAAACAAATGAGCAAACTTAGAAGAATGGAAAGTGTCAGGGGCCCATGTCTCATCTGCATTGCTGTCATTAGGCTGAAGAACAAGAGATATTAAAGGTTGTTAATCACTTCAAGGAAAACAGGGAGTAATAGAATTAAAACAAAATACCTAAATAAACTACACGTAGATAAGATGTATAGTTCAATGATCAACCAGGTTTTAATTACATTAAGCAGGGCAATTAAAAAGGAGCATTTAACTAAGTCAATCAGCGCAGATGTATTCAATAAATGAGTTTGAATTTGAAAGCAATGTCTCATAACCATAATAATACCTCAGTGTAATTAGTGGAGCCACCTTCATTTGCTGTTAAAGCATTTCCAAAAAGCTTGTCTAGAATTGAAATTGAACCATCCTGGTTGGTTTCAGTCACAATTTTATCAGCAACCAGCTTTTTGGAATCAAGTTCAGTAACTTCATTGTTCCCTGGGGCTATAAAGGCTTCCGAAAGACTGGAGCTCTTGTATATTTGAGAATCCTTGCTTATTGTGTCATTAAGTTTATCTAAAGCTGATGAGAATGTTGGAGCCTTCACACTCTTATTATTGTCTAAAGGGTGAATGTTTTTAATTTCAAGCCTACACTCACTCAAAGTTTCCTCTTCATTCGGTTTAGAAGGCTTGCCCGCAAGATCATCAGAAATCCCATTGGAAAGAAGGCTGCCTTTGGACTCTGAAAGGTTGCTGTCGATTTCAGAATTACCAACCTATAGAAGCATAACAGAAGATAAATTACTAATTGGGTTTAACAGCAAACAATTTACGAGAAAAATATGAGACACAACATCATTCTATATAATTGGAACACGCTTTTTCCTAATGGGATCATCTCCTAAGTTACAATATAAGAAGAATAGCATATCGGCCAAAACAAGGAACAGAGCAATAACATGCTAGAGCAGAGCGCCATGTAACCTTTGTCAAAACTATACTTCCATTAAGTCACTTGCAAAAATATATCATCTTCGTTGAGTCTCAGTTCTGCATGTGTACTATTGGTGTCATATACAGACACCTACTATAAAATAACAGGGATTTTTTTCAGTCAAATCCAAATTAAGGAGGAAAAAGGAAGTACTCGGTTAAAAACTTCCCACTGAATTTCAGTTATATACGGATAACCAATTTCACGCACTGGTTTTAAGTGATAAACTTGCTCCTCTCCCCATTCCAACCAAAATAATGGAAAATTCAAAATTGCCTCATCTTTGACTAATTCATACTTCATTCCTGTTATATTATATATTAAGAAGCAGCATAATTTTAACAGCAAAGTTGGTAGAGAACAAAATTCGAAAGCAACCAGTACATGAACAGTTCGTTGCGATTAAAGATCATGTGATAGCAAAAAGGAAGAATACTCGGACTGGTTACTGACACTTACAATTAAAATTAGATACCAAAAGGTACAACAGAGATCATAATGGGTGTTCTAAATTCTGAAGGCCTATGTGATACTTACCTGTGAAGAATGGGAGTGCATTGAAGTTTTGGTTCCAACATTCCTCTCCAAAACTGTGCTCGCAAAACCAGGTGGTACAAGTGGTCTAGATGCAGGAGTTTGTGAGGGAAGAGAAGTTCTGTCAGAAACAATATTTGATGCTGGAATAGGTTCATCTGATTCCTTGTTTCTATTTGCAAGTCCTTTGTCAACTTTAGAGTCCTCTAGCAATTCAGAAATATCGAAGTCATCTTTACGCCTTTCAGGATTAATCTTCTTCTCCTGGAATGCTTTCTGTTGTTCCTTCCTCCATGACTCAAAGGAAGCTAAGAGGGAAAACCATCATGCTTCAGTTTTTATTATTGGAAAACTATGACACAGTAGAGAAAGAAGATAAAACATGTACAAAATAAACTACAATCAGCAGAGAGTTATCCACAAAAGAAAAACAACCTCTTCTCTTTCTTTCCTCTTCCGCTCTATCTTCACTAGTGCACTCAGTGGAACCAAACGTTTCATCATTGTATGAGTCATTAGTTTCCCTCCTGGAATGAGGTACAGCCTGGAAAAAAATAACATCTATTAAAAGAGTACTAGAATTGCTACTGGATAATCTTAAAATTCCAGCAGATACAATTTAAGTAGAATACTTATATTTTTAAGCTAAATTAAACGGACAGGTATCGTGATACTGGTCCCAAAATTATCTGCAAATGACAACTAAAAGCAAACAAGTACCTTATAAGGACGGGGAGGATGGTATGGCTCATTGCTTCTATTTAGATGGTACTGTTCATTAGCTCGAAGCTTTGAAGCAGAAGCTCCTGCTGTATATCCGGATGGTCGAGGAAAAGAACCACTCCCCAAAAGACCATCATGCTCAGGACCTTGCCAAGACCGCCGAGATTGATTACCATGGCGTCTTCCATGATCTATGTATCATTAGAATCATTCAATTTAACACTAATTAGTCCATAAAAAATTTAAACATAGATCATACTATTTGATAGAACCAAAGAACCATAAACATTACCAGAGTCCCAATCAGATTGGGAATCACTGTCTCTATCACTCTTTCCACTAGGACGACTGTCCCACCGTCCATGAATGCCCCGCGAATAGTCCCCTCTAGTAGGTGGTGATGAACTATATTCATTGCGCCTATAACCTGACAAGGTGCCAGGAATTCTTTGACGATCTTGTGATGTATCCTCAAATTCACTGCTCCAACCACATACCAATGATTAACAAAAAGATCTAAGTTTGCCTTCTTCATAATTTTACTAAGTAAATACTCCATGACCATAAAAATAATCTCACCCCAAAATTGATTGATCGAAACCCTCGGGTAACTTTTTGCAAATATCCAGTTCACTCAATGACAGCAAAAATTCTCTGGTGTATGAAATTCTCGATTTCCTGAATCATTTAAAAACAATCGGTTATTAGCGTTGCTCAGCCAAAAACATATACAAACCATTAAAAAAATTAATTATTCAGCCGAAAGAAATGCTTACTTTTGAGATTCCTTACTGATATCCGCAGGCTGATCTAAGGAATGCTGTTCTTCATTTTCTAAGCTCATTTCTACACAAATTTAAATTTGAGAATATTCGAAATACTCTTCAACAGTATTAACTCTAGTTGGCTCCCCGCGAAATTCACTACTCAAGAACTCAAAATTTTGAATCTGCTAAGCCAATTCACTTGTATCTTATCCCAATCCAAGTTCCCAAATGCTCCCTAATCAAAGCGTCGCCATCATCGATTAACCCCAAACTAAAGCTAATTCACAAATCCTTAAATGAAGATAGAGCCGATATTAGGCTACTCCATTCTTTAATCAAGATAAAATCTACAATAAAACCCAAAAGACTAACCAAATATTACGGCCACCAGAACTTCTCTCCGGGAATCTCATAAACCAAACACGAACATTTTTTTTTTTTTCGATCTGGACCAAAAGGATATCTACACAAAAATCAGCATATGTAAATATATGTCGTTCCGAATATTGAACCAAATAAAAGATCCTAATTAAAATCGAAATGAGAATTTCTAGGGTTTTGTGCTAAGCTGGGGAAGTTCAGGGAGAAAACTAGGGTTTTGTTCTGGACATGGAGAAATCAAAGTAAAACGAGCTACCTCGATCAAAGGAAGTGTTTGTGAGAGAGAGAAGGTTTCGATCTGGAACTATTCTTTTAGCTTCTTTTCTTTCTTTTTTTCAATGGATCGATGGGATAGAAAGAGAATTAGAGAACGCAATTTGCGTGTTTTTTGGTTTTTTTACCATAATATCAAAATAATAGTAATCTAATAATTATTACGAAACTAATTTAACACTCAATTTATTTGGCGAAACAGTAATAACACAAAATCTCGTCTCCGTAACAGTTTCTGGGGAAAGTTGGGATAATTTTGAAAAGAAAGAGTGAATTTATAATAAAATTACAATATAAATATTAAATAATATGTTTAGAATTTTAATAAAAATATTAAATATTTTAAAAAATAACAATGAGCTGCTATTAATTAAGCATGGTAATAGTGATGAGAATGAGAAGGATATTGATATCATCATATTTGTCAAGAAATTCAATTGCCTCGTCAAGTTTTAAAGGGTTAAGTTAAAAAAATTGCATGTCGCATTGGCAAAAAACCAAATCATATCAAATATGAAGTAGACAAGTCAAGAAGAAATTTACCATAATCGCTTGGAATGGAGTAATACTTCCGATTGATGGAGCTTTTCACAACATTTTCTTCCTAGCTTTTGAAGACTTTAAGGTATCATCTACCTTTAGTGAAAAATATGCATTTGATGTGTTAGTTTTAAATTTTTGAGATGATGAAATTCTAAATGTAGTAAAATGAGATATATTTTTTTCTTTTCGAAAATAAAAAAGTTGATTTGAAATTTTTTAGGGGACAAAATTAAATTATAATTTTTACAATAATAAAAATATAATTTTACTATTTTAATCTTTATAATTTTTAAAGTATTAAATCAATTTTTTTTTTTAGGGGATTAAGGTGTAATTTTATTTTTATTAATTTAAAATTTTAAAAAATTTAAAGAGTCTAAATAATTTTTTTTTCATTTTAAGGGGGCTGGACCCCTGCCAACCCCTAATTACACCCCTGCACATTGTTATTATCATGGTCACACATCATATACTTGTCCCAGTAAAAAAACTTTGTATAAAATTAAAAATGTATGGGTTTCTAAAAAAATAAGAGACGCTGCGACTAGTCTTCAAATACTCAATTTAAGTACAAAAATTCAAGTAATTATCGTGTATTAGAACACTGAGAAGTAAAATGCATTGCTTTGGATGCTTTAGACAAATAAAAATTGATGGGTAACTTTTAAACCATATATCTTATTGAATAATATTAGTTGTTGATGTCCATTAGTGCTTTGTTTTATTTTGAGCTTTAATGTCTTATATTTATGTTTTAAAATGTTTTATCGGTATATGAGGAAGACATACTATTGAATAAATGTTAATGCATTTAATATTAAGCTAAATAGTGAGAAAATTGAGATTAACGATATGGGATCATCTCAAGTTTGTTTTTGGTTTGGTTGATTGATTTTAGAATCCTGGTTAAAGATGCTTATGGATACATCTTAAAATAAGGAAAGTTATAAGAATCTTAAAATAGATATTACCTTGTACTTACTTTCTTACATGTTTTTACGAATATCTAGGCCATACAATGTAGTTTGAAGAGATATATTGCTTATTACATGATTAATATGCATGCATGCACGTCGAGTTGCACATGTTTTTTAATAACCTATGGTTTTGCTGTGTTATGTTTTGTGATCTTTTCATCTCAAATGTGTTTTGATTGGTTTTTTATGTAACTTTTAAGGGGGAGAAGAAGAGAGAAAAACTACACATGCTTTGATGTGTACATATTTTTTAAGGGTAAATTACACTAATTATTAATTTTTTTTTTATCATTCAACTAGAACAAATTATAAAATGGTTGTTAAAAGTAATTATGATTTTTTAGGTCTGAAAGAGAAGTTACTGAAGTGTTTTGCCTGCTTAGCTGTATAGTTCTTAGAGCAGTCAAACCTTATAATAGTTTTCATGCAGCAAGATAATCCATCTCCTCCATCTTTAACGAGCCACACAAGTCAAGTGCCTATGCGGTAAAAAAATAGCAATTTATTATGCTTAATATTTAGAACATGATCTGTTTGTCTTCATACTATGCTGCTAGATTTGTCCAGTTGGATGTGGATTTGGCAATGGAAGTTGAATTATATTCCAAGACAGTGAAATACAGTGGCTAACTTGGTGGCAAAACATAGTCTTGTCCTAGATTTATGGTTGGTTGAGCAGTTTACTAGTTGCCTTCAATCATCTTACTTCAAGGGATAAATAGTTGGGTGTGGGACACTGGTTTTCAGTTGCATAATGTCATTTCCATGGTGACATATCCTTTCTGGTATTTTTGTGCATGTTTCATTCCCCGTCAATATTTGCAAGCTTTTTCATGCTGAGGGCATTATATCAATATGGATCCACAAGTCTGCTTAACCTTTTAAATATTATTTGATGTTGCAGCTGCAAGATTTACAGAGTATTTATTTAAATGAAAACAACAAGAACCATTGATAAACGGAGAACATGGAAAAAGCTTATTTTGGACTTGATATGCAAAATCTGCTATTGTACAGTAATAATATTCAAGGTATTTGGACTGGCAAACTAAGTAACTCGACCATTATTACACTTTTTCTTTTCTTTCTTTCGTGTAATAAGACAAGGGAAAGAAGACAAGAAGCCTGGTTGGAACATGCATATTATGCAATATTAACATTGTTGATTGTTATGTTTTTTTTTTTGGGGGGGGGGTAAAAGTCCAAACATTAGGGTTCGTTAATGATCGGTTTATGTTGTTGCAATAATTGTGCGAGCTTTGAATCTACTCTACATGCAACGATTGAGAAGGTTGGGTGGTAGATAGTACTGTTATGCTTAAAAGGCATGTCTGCCGGAGTAGATTCGGTCCATTTTAATCCAAGATGGGAAAAACTGGATTATGACCCATAGCCAGTAGACAAGGAATGGATTTATTCTTTTATGTTACAATTATATTTAAAATGATTTATATAAATTTTGATACATTAATAATTTATTTTATATAATTTCTGTCACACTCGATTATGAACAATTATAATTTGATCATTTAATTATTCTATATTTATCATTTAAATCATTCTTTTTATTAATTTGCTAATGAATGTCAATGTGGGTCATTAAGTTTCTATTGACCTCGAATATACCATTAGTTATCCAATACTTATTAGTTTTCATTTTGATCACATAACTATGAAAAGTTATTAAACTATCACTAATGTTATTGATTTATAATTTTTTAGTTGCTCATTACTTCAATAATGGACTCAAGATGTGGCACATTAACTTATAGGTGTAATAACTAATTTGGTCCCTAACTTAAAATTAAAACATCAATTTAATGCTTTTAGATCTTTTCAATGTTAAAACCAAAACAAATAAAAAACTTAAAATCTAAAAATTCATAATTTATTTTCTGAAATTATAAATAATTATAATCATATCAATTTTCTAAAAAAATTAAAATGTTTGTAAAATTATAAAAAATCTGAAAATTTGAATATTTCTTATTAACTGCTACAATTTACTCCGCAATTTATCCATGTTTGAGAATTGTTTGTAAATATCAATTCACAGTCTAAATTATTGACATCATTTTTTACCTTTTTGATGTACTTTGTATTATTAAGTTAACAACTCACGTTAATGTCTGTTATCAAGTTAAAAGAGGGATGATTTAAATGAACAAATTGAAGAGTTTGAGTGATGAAATTGTAATTTTATATAATTAGATGACTTAAATGTAACTTATTGATAGTTGAAGGAGCATGGTTTGGATTTGGAGTATACTTATTTTTTGAGATCATAAAACGGATAATCGTAGTCGGGTCGAACGCGGGTTTTAAAAACCGTACCCGTCTAAGACCATTTAAATATCGAAGAGACTAGGGCCGTAGTGAAACCCCTTCTATCTTTCTCTCTCTCGATTTCGCTCTCTGGATTCTGAATCCTTCGTCGATACGACATGGAGTTTCCGTACATGGAAGCTGTTGTTGGTACGCTCTTCTCTTCTTTCATTTCTTCGTATTGTTTTAGCTTGAATCTCTTCACTTTCCAGATTTATTCTTGTCTTTCCTTGCTCACACATGTTGATTTTTCCACCCTATTTCTCACGATATTATTTATTTGTTTATTTTTAAATCTGATTCGGATTGAAATTATTAAAATCTTTTTACGTTTTCATCGGGACTTTTTTTGTTCCTTTTATTTTCTTGTCCGTTCCTATTTATTAGTTTCCACTGTGGTTCCTGAAATGAAATACGAAGCGCTTCTCTCTCTCTCTCTCTCTCTCTCTCTCTCTCTCTCTCTCTTTCTTTCCTTTTTAAATTTTCATAGATTAGTTGGAATATATTTTTTTCCCTAGTTTCAATTTGTATTCATGCATATGAATATGTTTTCTTTGATTGCAAGTGATTGGAAATTCTAGGTTTTGGAGTTAGCTTTCAAGCATATTTCGAGTTTTTTATTTTTTTCCTTCTTATATCAATGAAATATAAAGAAATACGCGGAAATGAGCTAAATTATGTTAGTAGTTTCTTCAAGTGTCCTGTTTAGTGATTGTCGGAAGGGGACGGGGGTTGATCTACTAATTAAGGAACTTACAAGTTGCAGGAAATTGGGCAATCATGATAATGAAACTTTTCACTCGAAAGAACCAAAACATGTACTTGCATTTATGCCACGTTGAGGCGTTTTATGTTTTGTGTTTTTGCGCATGTGGGTACTTTCAGAGATGATCGCACGAGTATGTTTCATCATGCTTAAATGGTTTGTATCTAGTTCTTTGGGGTTTATCTTCCTGTTGGTTGCTAAAAAAACACTGGGAACAGAAGTAAAAGGACAATTCCAAATATTTAGACAGTCCTTGTTGCTGTAAACTGTTGATTGAGCTGAATATACCTTATTGGTTTTGGGGGTCCAATGATTTGTAAGATAATTTCAGCCTGTTTATAGGTTTTATCTTTTGCATTTCAACCTCTTTGGCTTTTGGCTTTTTTCTGTTTATTAAGGAATGTTTTGTGCAAAGTACACGACACAGATTGTGGGACTTTTTAATCACTCGGTTACTTATGTTCTTAAAGAAGTTTGTTTTTCATTCTTGTACTAATTTGATGGTTATTTATGAGTTTGTAAGTGCTCTGTTCTTTTTCTCTCCCAACTTACCCTCTATTATTTACAGGTTTTATGGTATTAATGTACTTATTTGAAACTTATCTGGACCTACGGCAACATGCTGCTCTCAAATTGCCAACTCTTCCAAAAACATTGGAAGGAGTAATCAGCCAAGAGAAATTTGAAAAGTCTCGAGCCTATAGTCTCGATAAGAGGTTGGTTTGTTGTTTCTATTGATCATTTACTTGATTACATTGTTACATTAGGGAATAATCAAGCTTCCTTTTAACTTGATTTGACATAGTCCTTGATGCATCTCTCTTATTCGCAGCCACTTCCATTTTGTTCATGAGTTTGTGACGATCCTGATAGATTCTGCAATTTTGTTCTTTGGCATATTGCCTTGGTTTTGGAAGGTGAGTTGTTTGCTGTTTAATAAATGGATCCTCCCTTTTGTTGATTGTCACTATCTTGTAAATTAATTGTTATTTATTGCAGAAGTCAGGAACTTTCTTGCCGTTAATTGGTCTAAATGAAGAGAATGAAATATTGCACACCCTTTCATTTTTGGCTGGTGTTATGATATGGTCACAAGTGAGTTCATGATCTTTTCTTTGTCTTCTGCATCCCTTAATACAATTATCATTTTGTGTAAGTTAACACAGACCATTTATTTGTGGTTTTATATTGCAGATCACTGACCTACCCTTTTCTCTTTATTCAACTTTTGTAATCGAGGCCCGCCATGGTTTCAATAAAGTTCGTATTCTTAATTGCTAAATCTCTTTCTTGTTTCTTTGTTTACTGCTATTTTTGGAACTTTTTTTTTTTTAATTTTAAGATCACACTTATCTTGCTGTTCCTAATTATTTTTTTCATATGTTTGGCAGCAAACAATATGGTTATTCTTTAGGGACCTTATCAAAGGAATATGTCTTGCTATTTTACTTGGTCCACCGATTGTTTCTGCTATTATTGTCATAGTACAGGTAAAATTGTGTACATTTCTAGCATTTGGTCTCTCTGGTAAAATATTACCGGTCCTTTCTATTATAATCAGACAATTGTTAGCTTAACAAGAAGATTTTATGGTCTTAATTACTCTGTAGTCTTTTTGCTATTATTGTTATCCTTCTCTGACTATGGTGAATCTTAATTTTGTGATTGCAGAATGGAGGTCCATATCTCGCTATCTATCTTTGGGCATTTATGTTTGTACTTTCTCTTGTAATGATGACAATTTACCCTGTTCTGATAGCTCCACTTTTTAATAAGTTCACCCCTGTGAGTATTTCTTAACCATTGTGTCATAGTTTCATTCAAGCTTCCTCGTTTCCCCTAAGTCTAATTACTTTTGTTTTGCCTTGGATGGCACTGTGGGAAATAGCTTCCTGAAGGAGAGCTCAGACTTAAGATTGAGAAACTTGCTTCCTCCCTCAAATTTCCTTTGAAGAAACTATTTGTTGTTGATGGATCCACAAGATCAAGTCATAGCAATGTAAGTATTATCATTTGTAGTTTTTTAATATTCTATCATTTAAGACAACACTATGTCTTTCTTTTGTAAAACCATTTATGTAAAAGTTTGAACTGATAGTCTAATAGTGATTACTTCAATCATCTTACTTTATAGACTCGTGGCTGCTAAATATATTATTTACACTTTCTAGTGGCATTATTGTCATGAATTGTGATGCAGTGGATGGCATTGAGGAAAAGCAAACTAAGTCTATTTCTTTTTCTTTTGGCCAGAAAACTAAATCTATTTCAATTTGATAAATATTTGTCCCTTATTCACAAAGAGATTGATTGCAGAAGTGCTTTTTCATCCCACTTATGGTTCAATGTTTTCAACATCATGCAGGCCTATATGTATGGATTCTTTAAGAACAAGCGTATTGTCCTTTATGACACATTGATTCAGCAGGTATGGATCTAATACTAAGTAAAAGTTTCTTTGCCTCTTATGTCTGCCCTTTCCTATCTTAAGATTTTTGTATTGAGCAAAGGATAGGTGCAAAATGCCTGTGTTGTTCTTCAGTAGAGGGGTTACTATTATCGCTTGTGTGCTAGGATCATCTTCCTTCATTGTGAGGCATACTGGACCTTCCAGTAAAATGTCTTAGGTCTTCATTTTAAACCTAGTGATGATGATTTTTTGTTGAAGCTATTCTGAGTAATTATAAAGCGAATGGAAATTCCAGTCTTCTAATATTTAATTCAGACCCAATATATTTTTTTCCTTCAACCTTATTTCCTACTGTTGAGCATATTGGCTGTTATGTACATTTACTTGTAAACTGGGAACATTGTCTGCCAATCTCAGGAGACATGAGTTTGTGGCAAATATAGTCTAATGTTATGCCAATAGATTTCTCTCCTAGCAAACAATCTTATTTCTTATATAGGAACTTATATGTAAGTCCACTCGGTTTATCTTGATTCATAGGATGCACTTTGACTTAAAGTGAAAATTGCCGAATACATGGATTTTTCTTTTTCCAGTTTATGGAAGAAGTTGGAAAGAATGATTAAATGATCTTGTCATTGTCTGTGTAGTGAAGGCTTCCTTAACAGTCGGGAAAGATCTTATTTATTTAGATTCTTTTTGCAGTGCAAAAATGACGAGGAAATTGTTGCTGTTATTGCTCATGAATTGGGGCATTGGAAGCTAAACCATACCATGTACTCATTTATTGCTGTGCAGGTATGCTGTGGTTGTTCTCTTGCAATCTTCTTTTTTTTCTCTGAAGAAAAAAAAACTCACTCCCGTTTTATTTATCCTTGGATAAATGAGCTCCATGTTATGACTATATTATGGTTCATGGCTCTTCATTTATGTTGTGGTGGAATAGCAGTGATGCTGTTAAAAATGATCAGAAAATAATTGTTCATTGAGGTGATTTGCCTGCTTAGCAATATAGTTCTTAGGGCAGTCACACCTTATGATAGTGTTCATGCAGCAAGATAATCCCATATCCTCCATCTGGCACTACAAAATATTATGAGTTAGATAAACCAAAAGCATGTTAATGAGCCACACAAGTCAAGTGCCTATGCTGTAAAAAAATAGCAATTTATTCTGCTTAATATTTAGAACACGAGCTGTTTATGTCTTTATACTATGCTTGCTAGATTTGTCAAGGTGTATGTGGATATATCTATAATTTCTTGCTCCAGTAACTAGTTCCATTCCTTTGTTTTGATGTTTGTTTGTTTTTCCCTTCCTTCCAAATGCAGATTCTTACTTTTTTGCAATTTGGAGGTTATACACTGGTCAGGAACTCAACTGATCTTTTCCGAAGCTTTGGGTTTGACACACAGCCGGTACTAATTGGTCTTATTATATTTCAGGTACAAAAATACCTAAACAATGTACTCATAGTTGAGATACCTGGCCTAATAATGAGATGTACTCTATAAGCATAACTAAGCTCTTAACATGGCAGCAGAGACATTGTTTAATTTGTTTGCGGATAGATAGGATTGAAGGTTATGAATCATTGCTCGTTATGATGGAATGGAAAAAGAATCAGTTGCCATACTAACCATTCTCTGACCTTATCATATGCAGCATACTGTAATACCACTCCAACACCTTGTAAGCTTTGGTCTCAATCTTGTAAGCAGATCATTTGAATTTCAGGTAACTTTTTTTTTGCAGCAAATGCTTATTTTGAGTTTTGGTGCTTTTCTCATAGGCTTTAACTGGCATGAAGGATAGAAATGAGTGAGGATGGAAAATTTGTTAATTAAATGAATTTAGATTCATAACCATTTTCTTACTATGTAGCTTAACCATTAAATTAACAAAATTTACATCCTTACTCATTTCCATTGTAACACCCCTAACTTTTATCCATTGCCGGAACAGGGTTACGGAGTATTACCGGACTTTTCAGATCAAATACGAACATTTCATATCCTTAAACATACATATCAGAAACCAATCATAAATCACTCATATTGTCCCTTGTATGAGCCCTCGAGGCCCAAATTATGTATTAGAGATAATCGGGACTAAACGGGCGTGTGTCCCCTGCAGCTAGGAAGAATTTTGAAATTTTACGAAAAGTTCCCGGTTTAGTCCCGATTTATTTCTAATGCATAATTTGGGCCTCGAGGGCTCATACAAGGGACAATATGAGTGATTTATGATTGGTTTCTGATATGTATGTTTAAGGATATGAAATGTTCATATTTGGTCTGAAAAATCCGGTAATGCTCCGTAACTTTGTTCCGACGATGGATAAGGGTTAGGAGTGTTACATCTATCTCCTTCTCATCAATCTTTGGATTTAATAATGTATGGTATTTATTGTTTGTAGGCTGATGCCTTTGCTAAGAAGCTTGGGTATGGATCTGCTTTACGTGCTGGTCTAGTGAAGCTACAGGTGAATTCCTAGTCATTTTGCTTTCCTTTGTTGTTTTAAATCGGAATCTACTATATCGTTTCAAATATGAAGTCTGCTTCATTGTTGTTACCTTCATGCAAAGTCCATCCAATGATAATATCTGCATGTAGCTTATATTAAGAAAAAGAAAAGAAAGGTTAATGAAGTTGAAATAAAATACTAGTTACATGTTAATGAGGAATTGTTGGTGCAATTTTTCAGGAAGAAAATCTGTCGGCTATGAATACAGATCCGTGGTACTCAGCTTATCACTATTCTCATCCTCCTCTTGTTGAAAGATTGGCGGCAATTGACGCAGCTGACAAAAAGGAAGAGTGATAGGGATGACATAATATTAAGAACTGGGTTTGAATTATTTCATTTCATTGTAATATTTTTGTTTGATGATCTGTATTTGAGTTGCATGGCGTCCTCACGTTGTCACTAGTTCAGGCACACTTATTAGTCAGAAAGCTAGTTAAAATGGAAGGAACTAAGCAGAAAAGAGGGAAGAATAGACTAGACAAATTATCAGACACATCGAATGCAATGAAACTTCGATTAAATATGTTCTGTCCTTTTTTACTGCACTCCTTTTATTTTGCCACATCTGCAGGTCTATTTTCAAGGTAAGGAAAAAAACCCCCAAAAATAAGTTGAGTATTTTATGTTTTTCTTAAAATGTTTTTATTAGTTGGTGTGTTGTTCTTGTCAAATACAAAAAGGGGGGGGGGGTAATAACGGAATATTATTGTAAATAGAACGTGGCTAGGATTTGTGAAGCAACTAAGCATAATGTTGCCATGTTTTGTCAAATTAGCTGCGGTTTCAATTTTAATGGCTTTTTTTTATGTTTGAAGCTGAATGGAAAATAAATTAAAAAACTATGAAAATTTCTAAATGTCGAAGTGATTAGGGTCACAGCGGGGTTTACTCACTAGTCAAAAATTGGAAAGAGAGACATTGCTTGTCGGTTGCATAATTAGATTTTCTATAATTTACTTACCAACATTAAAATAGATAAAGTAAATGTTAGTAGGAAGTTGTTGAGATATTGTCGGATATTCTTTTTCTCTACCTTTCGATAAAATAACTTACTACCATTTGCGTCGAATGTTTGAAAGAATGTATGAAGAGTCACTCACCACCTCTCTCACCTCACCTCACCTCACCATCTCATCACATCTCAAGTGGACTCCGGATGTCGCTACGCAATCTCATTCAGTCCTCCTAATCACTTATTCTTTTTCAGCTCTCTCTCTCAAACCATAACCTACGTACTCCTCCTCGTCCCCATAATCAGCAGGCAGGCCTTGCTATTAAATGGAAAAAAAAAATGCTTTTCAATCTCAGATTTGACCATTCCCGAAGATTTATAATTTAAGCACTCTTAATTAAATAAAAAATTACGCATTTGACCGCCCTCAAAGATTCATAATTCAATCTAAAATTGGAAATAGAATGAATTAAAAGGACCATGTAGTCTTTTTAGTTTCAGTCAATGAAGTTACAATAAAAAAAGAACCAGACGCGCGCTATCATTTTTAGTTTCCCTTGTTCGTAAGGAAAAAACGATACAGTGCACAGACAACCGGTAAAAGTACAGGCTGAGTTGCGTTTCAGTCCCTTTATTAAAAAAATAATAATAATCTTTATACATCTCGAAACATATAAATTAATTTTTTTTAAAAATTTTTCCTGTTAAATAATGACGTAAAACATGCTGAAAGTTATTTTTTATGGGTAAACTATAAAAATAGTTACCCAATTATATCTTTCGTTTTACTTTAGTCACCTAATTATTGATTTTTTTGATTTAGTCACTAAGCTTTTTGAAAGTTAGTGTGGGTTTTCTTATTGGTCCAGTAACAAAATTAGTCTCCTAATATTTACACATTCTATAAATTTAATTTTAAATATAAAAAATTCAACAAATCTAGCTCTCAATATCTACAGAATTTATCATTTTAGTTCTAATTCTAAAAAATAAATTTGGTTCTCAATATTTATAAAAAATTCATTTTTAGCCATTATAACCCATGGGCTAACCCACCTAAAATATTAAAATAAGAAAAAGAGTACCCTTTTTTTTCAAGCCACTTGCAACATATTTTTTTACTATAGTGTAGGCTTCACACCAGATCAAACCAATTGATTTGGAACCTATATGGAATAATTGGTTATATTACTACTCAAACATATAATATTTTTAATGCCTTTAATTTCTTTTGGATCTTAACTTTTCTTGTGTTTTATCTCAACTCTTTAGAATTTTTTTGCAAGTGACTTAAAAGAGAGTATTTTTTTTTCTTATTTTAATATCTCATATGGGTTAGCCATAGGGATAGCAAAAAACTCGAAATTGACCCGATAGGGTTGGTTTTTTTATTAAAGTTGGGGGACGGGGTGGGGCGGGTTAATTTTTAAAAATAGTCTAGTCGGGTTGAGGTCGGGTTTAGAATGAAACCACCCACCCCTCCCTGAAATATTTACGAAATTACCATCTATACATATCTAATATTAATTAAATTAAAAAGCTATAAAATTTATAACTACTAGTCTCGTTCTACCGTCTATACTAGTCCCCTTTCACCCTTATAAGGTTATTTCTCCTATTTTCTATCTTTTTAATTTAATAATTTATTAAAGAAATCTTTGTTTTTTTTTGTGTGTTGTAATTACACTATTTGTGTAAATATACATTAGCACACAACTCGAGAGATAAACAACTCGAGAGATAAATCATTTAGCAAATTTAATAAGAAATTATGCCAAAGCCTTTCATATTTTATTATTTTTTAATTAATCATAATTTTACAAAAAAATAAAAAAAAATTAAACTCAGGTAAGACTAGATCGAAGTCGGGTATACTATTAATTTTCTTGTTCAGGTTTGGGGCGGGTTAGATTTTTTTAAGTCAAGGTCAAAGCATGGCGATGGAGTATCGGGGCAGATCCAAGTGGGCAAAAAACTGCCACGCCCCGCCCCATTGCCATCACTAGTTAGCTGATAAGCTAATAGATTATAAATGGCTAAAAATTATTCTTTTAAAAAAAATAAAAAAATATTATAGTTAGGACTAAATTGATAGATTTTATAAATATTGAGGGTCAAATGAATTTTTTAAAATTAGAACTAAAATGACAAATTTTGTAAACAATGAGTACTAAATTTGTTGAAATTTTTTACATTTAGGATCAAACTGATAGGATGTGTAAACATTAGAGAGCTAACTTTGTTATTAGACCAATTAAAAAAAGTAATAATTGAAATATTTAATTTCAAAAAATTTAATGATTAAATCGAAAAAAATTAATAGTTAAGTGATTAAAATAGAAAAAAAACATAATTGAGAAGCCATTTTTATGATTTAGCATAAAAACAAATTTCAGCCGCTGCATATCATTATTTAACATAAAATTTTAGTGAAGAGGGACTAATTTGTATATTTTAAAATGTATAAGGATTAATTTAAATAAAAAATTTGAAAGTGATACGATACGACAAGGTTATTTAAAAAGTAGGTAAGAAGATAAACAAATCATTCTCTTCTTCTGTGTCTCTCCTTTTCTTTCTTTAAACTTTCGTATTTGTTTCTTACTTTTTCTTCTATTCAATTTAAAACGTTATTCCCCAGTAGTGGAGCTAATGCTGGCCACATTATTCAACAAATTATAAAGATAATGTCTGTGTACGACGTCGCTTTCCTTAACGCCGAGCTATCAAAGCCGACGCCGATTTTCGGGGTAAGACTATGGGTACTCGTCGGCCTTCTTTTCGCTTCATTCATTCTCTTCATTTTGTTTCTTCTCTCACTTTGCCTCACTGCCCGCCGCAAATCCGATAGACACCACCACCTACACCCTTCCCCATCAATCTCCAAAGAGGTTCAACAAATACTCCATCACCCATCCGCTGCCGATCACCACCCTATCTCGCCGTCCGCGGAGTTGGGAAAAATGGAGCACGGAATGGTGTTCTCGAGTGAGGAAAGTAGAGGGCCGACGAGTGCAGGTGCCACTGACACGGCATCATTGGGGAGTGGAAGTACGGGGCCGGAGGTGTCTCATCTTGGCTGGGGAAAATGGTATACTTTGAGGGAACTAGAACTAGCTACGAATGGATTGTGTGAAGAGAATGTGGTTGGTGAAGGTGGCTATGGAATTGTTTACATTGGCGTTTTAACTGATGGAGCTAAAGTAGCTGTTAAGAACTTGCTTAATAACAGGTATCTCCGGTTAATAAACTTAATTTGATTGCTAAGAGAAAATGATGTTTGTTTTTCCTATTATTCAGTCCATGCAATAGTTAGCTTCTGATCAAAATGATGTTCTTCTTCTTCTTTGTTTACTTGTTTTTATAGATGTATACAAATTAGCTAATGAAAATATTCTATCAACCCTTCAGGGGCCAAGCTGAGAAGGAATTTAAGGTGGAGGTTGAAGCAATCGGGCGAGCACGACACAAGAATCTCGTGAGACTGCATGGATACTGTGTTGAAGGTGCATATAGGTAGTGCCATTCTCTGAAATTAAAGGCTTTTCTTCCCCTTTTTTAGTGTTGATACAAGTGACTTATTACCTGGTTTTGCTGTACAGGATGCTTGTATATGAGTATGTTGACAATGGCAATTTGGAACAATGGCTCCATGGGGATGTTGGGGATGTCAGTCCTCTTACATGGGATATCCGGATGAATATCATATTGGGAACGGCAAAAGGGTACATCTGCTAGAATTGTATGCTTCGGTTCATGTATATTATTTGTCATGGTTCTTGTTCTGAGTGTTTAATGCATTGTTTTTGCAGTTTGGCCTACCTTCATGAAGGTCTTGAACCCAAGGTTGTCCATCGGGATGTAAAATCTAGCAACATCCTACTTGATCGCCAGTGGAACCCCAAGGTTTCTGATTTTGGGCTTGCTAAACTCTTGCGTTCTGAAAGGACTTACGTGACAACTCGAGTGATGGGAACATTTGGGTTGGTTGATTTCCTTTTGCAGTTTTTCTAAAAATTAAGATTATATGTTATGAATGCATACATGCATCATAAGAAAAATATTTGTGTGGTTCATTAATCTAAAACATGAAAATCTTTTCTTCCTTCAGCTATGTTGCTCCGGAGTATGCTTGTACTGGAATGCTGAATGAGAAGAGTGATGTCTACAGCTTTGGAGTGCTTATTATGGAGATTATCTCTGGGAGAAGTCCCGTTGACTATAGCCGACCGCAAGGGGAGGTTAGACTTATTAAATTTCATCCTTGGCTAGTCTAGTGTCACAGCTCCTAATGTTGCTAAGTTGGAAATGATTTGATAATTGCAGGTGAATTTGGTGGAATGGTTAAAAATCATGGTTGGGGATCGAAAATCCAAGGAGGTAGTTGATCCTAAACTACCTGAGATGCCTGCTTCAAAAGCACTTAAACGTGTTCTATTGGTTGCTCTTCGATGTGTTGATCCTGATGCAACAAAAAGACCGAAAATGGGACATGTTATCCACATGCTTGAGTCTGATGACCTGCTATTCCATGATGTAGGCACCATTTTTTTGCAAACTACAAAGATATTAGCATTTATGGCACCTGAAGAGGGAGGCTTCATGTTATTTTCTTTGTGGACTGACTCTTGTTTTGCAGGAACGGCGGAATGCAAGATGGCATTCAAATGACCAGCAAACGAATAGCAATGCCACAAAATTAGGTGGCAGCCGATTTGACAGGGCCTCTGCTTCTCATACATATGAAGGCAATAGCGAAAGGAACCATCACCAGCCAACTAGGTGGAGATAATGCTATCAATGACTAGGTAACTAGCAAATTTAAGCCTCTCATGAAGCATTTTCTTTCTTTCTTTAT
Source organism: Gossypium australe (assembly GCA_005393395.2). NCBI lineage: Eukaryota > Viridiplantae > Streptophyta > Magnoliopsida > Malvales > Malvaceae > Gossypium > Gossypium australe. The sequence continues at coordinate 11,097,658 of CM016624.1, read as the reverse complement.
TTATCTGTGTATTAGTTCCCCAGTGTTTTGATTGTATATGCTCCATTTAAGCAAACAATAATCTGCATCTATCTATGCCTTCTATACAATATGCATTTGTAAAAAAAAAAAAAGGGATGAACTCATAATTGTTATACCATTTGTAATTGATTGTCTTCATTTATTTATAAGAAAAAAAAAAGGTTTCTGGTTTGGTATTTGCTTTTGTGTGAAGATGAGTTAGTTTGAATGGATGTGCAAATTACTTGCAATGCCTGAAATGAGATGAGGAATTGGTGGCGGACCATTTATTCTGACAGAAATAATATAAAATTAGATTAACCATCAACATCAGTGAGAAATTGACCCAGCAACCAGCTAATTTGATGGAAAAACGACCATATGGGTTTTGTTGCATTATTGGAACTGGCCAAGAAACAGTAAGGGATGACTATGGCCTTTGTTTTCACCATGAACGGCAAAGCATCCTAATAACGACACTACGTCTGATAGAATTTTAACTTGGACTTGAGCAAAAATGTTGTGTTTTGGACGTAGTCTTAGCCAGCCATCGGCCTATGACCTTTTAATATTATCTACCAATCACGCGATGTTCTAATACTTGGGCGGTATTAGACCGGCGAATTAATTATTATTAGAGGGGGAGGCGATGATTTCATATGTTAAAACTCTATTTAATTTTCTTACAAAAGTGGAAGTGAAGGAAAATTTTTACAAAGGAGAGGATGGTAGAACAAGAGAGTAAAAAGAAAGATTTCTAAACTATTTTTTTGATATCTTCTTTAGGCTTCTTCCTTTTCTATTTATAAGAGAATTTTAAAACTCTATTTAATTTTCTTTGAATCTCGCACAGTTTTCTTGTTAAGTATGACTCCTATTTCAATCAAATTTGAGAAATAATCTTCTAGTTAAATTATGTTAATTTGTTTCAATCAAATACTAATTAGTTTAGATTATTTTATTATTATTTGACCTATGAATTTAGCCTATAAATAGGCTCTTTTATAACTTTAGAAAAAACAACCATTAGATATTAGAACTCATAACACATTTAGAGAATTTTGTGTTTACGTTTTGAGGGTTCTTTGTTTTCGGGTTTTCGAGGTTTAGTTTTTATCTCCATCTTTTATACTCTTCGTTCTTTTGCCATTATAGTAAAATTATTTTTGCCCGTAATTTTTTATCCTCTTTGGAGGAGTTTTTCTACGTTAAATTTATGTGTTCAATTTCTCAATTTATTCCGCTATTTTTTTTACTTGTTGTTTAATCGGGTCGATCCTAACAAGTGGTATTAGAGCTAATTCAATTTTCATAGATCAACTCATTCAGATATGGCAGAAAAAATGTTTGAAATTGAGAAGTTCGATGGTGAGACAAATTTCAATCTGTGGCAAGTTCAGATGATGGCAATTCTAGTTCAAATCGGCTTGAAAAAGGTTGTTATCGGGAAAAAGCCTGAGAATCTAAATCAAACAGAACGGGAAGAGCTTGATTAAAAGGCCTTGTCTGCAATCCAGTTAAGTCTTGCGAATACGGTATTGCAAGAGGTATTGATGGAGAAAACCTCATCCGCATTGTGGAAAAGGTTAGAAACTCTTTATGCGACTAAGTCTTCGGCTAACCATTTAGTGTTGAAACGTCTATTTACGTTTCACATGAACGAAGGTGAGCTTCTTAGAGATCACATCAGTCAATTCATTACTCTTTTAAATGATTTAAAGAATGTTGAGGTTTATATTAACGATGAAGATCAGGCTATGCTATTATTGTGCTCTTTACCCCCTTCATACAAGTCTTTCACGGAGACCCTAGTTTATGGCAAAGACAAACTCTCGTTCGAAAATGTGAAGGGTCATTTGTTGAGTAGAGACAAACTTGACAATGAGTTTGGTTTGAATAGTAAGGCAGATAAGCAAGCTTCCGTTTTGGTAGCTTCAAAGAAACGAGACAAAATGTGTCGCTATTGTAAAAAGTTAGGTCACGTCAAAGCAGATTGTTATAAATTGCGAAATAAAAGAGCTGCTGAAAGTAACGAGGAAGATGTAGCTGGTGCTAATTTGGCCGATGAAAGCGGTGATGATTTCTTATTAGTGTCAACGAGCGATAACTCCAAGCTCACGTCCGAGTGGATCCTAGATTCGGGATATTCTTTCCACATGTGTCCCAATAGAGAATGGTTCTCCACATACAGTTCGGTTGAAGGTGGAGTTGTACGCGTATGGGAAACAATTCATCTAGTAAGGTAATTTGTATTGGTATTGTTAAAATTAGGATACACGATGGGACGATTAGGACACTCTCAGATGTCATGTATGTACCTGATTTACGAAAGAATCTCATCTCATTAAGTATTTTAGACTTGAAAGGATGCAGAATCAACATCGAGTCGAGCGGTGGAGCTCTCGTTTTGTTAAAAGGTAAAAAAACTGGCAGTCTTTATACTCTGGAAGGTTTTACAGTGACCGATGAAATCGGACATCCCTTGTCCGTTATAGAGTCGAAGTCAACTCGTTTGGAGCAGAGATGTAACACCCCTCACCCGTATCCAACACTGGGATAGGGTTCGAGGCATTACCGGACTTAAACATTCACAATCATACAAAATTGGGTTATCAAATTTCGCCCAAAATTTAAAACTTTTCAAACACATGCATTTGACCTTGTCATCTATTTAATCACTTATACCACATAGTAAGACATTAACACATACCATGGACAAATAGGCCTACAAGGCAAAATCATTATAAGCCATATCTCATGGCTATAATCAACAAATCAATATAAGCCAATACATTTGGCTAATCACAACTACATCTATCATAGAAAAACTAAGTCCCTATACATGCCACTCACTTGAAAACATTAAACATACACATGCCAATACTCCTAGAATAATGGCTCGATAGTGTGATGCTGCCTCCGACGATCTCCAACCCTGAGCTGACCTGACAAAACTAAAAGAAATGGAAAGGAGGGAGTAAGCTTTACGCTTAGTAAGCTCGCATGAAAATAATAAGCAATGCGATAACATGCTATTTTCATATTCTTTCTATTTATTCAAATTCCAGTTAAGCTGTTTTCACGAGTCACGGTCATTAAATTATTTATATCTGGATCTACGGAACTCCAAATTAAGATCCGTTAATTTTCCCTGAAAATAGACTCACATATCTTATTTCCATAAAATTTTCAGAATTTTTGGTTTATCCAATAAGTATAGTTTATTCATTAAATTCTCCCCTATTATGCTGTTTGACAGTTTCGACCTTTCTTCACTAAAAATTAATTTTCTCATTGTATAGAACTCAAATGATGTTACCATTTGTTTATCTTGAAAATAGACTCATTAAGAAATTCAAGGATATAAATTTTATCCCATGATTATGTTTTTACAATTTTTAATGAATTTACAAAGTCAGAACAGGGGATCACGTAATCATTCTGAACCAGTCTCACAAAAATTTAAATATCTCAAAATATGAAATTCTTTTGTTTACACCGTTTCTTTTATGTGAAAATAGACTCATTCAAATTTAATTTCATATCTTATTCAACCTCTAATTCAATTTTCACCATTTTTGGTGATTTTTTTAAAGTCACACAACTGCTGCTGTCCAGTACTGTCTTCATGCTAATTTCACTTTTATTTTCATGATTTTCTTGTATTCACTTTCATTTCATTTTTTTTTCACATATGCACAAAAACATAGTATAATTTAGCATATAACTATCATTTGATCATAGGCATATCTCACTCATTTGCATCCTTACAAATGATGCATCATAACCCAAACACTTTATTCAACATATAAATCATACAATAGCAATTTCATACTTGCACTTCACTTATACAAACGATTTCATATTCACACTTACACATATAAATGCATTAATTACAATGTTCACTTGCACATTATTATCACATGATTAAATCCTTTTCACATTCAATCACTTGTCTCATGATAACACTAATTCACAATTACTCATAACATTGAAACTTACCAAATTGAATTTTTTTTTTTAAATTCGCATTTACCCTTCCCTTTAATGCTCGTAGTTCAATTTGTGCACTTAAAGATCTTTATCCGATTTCGCACACTTAGTGCTCGGAAGTTAAACTCGCACACTTAGTGCTCAATATCCGATTTCGCACACTTAGTGCTCGGATGTTAAATTCGCACACTTAGTGCTCAATATCCGATTTCGCACACTTAGTGCTCGAATGTTAAATTCGCACACTTAGTGCTCACGTAAAATTTGCTAGGCATAAAGCATAATATAATACACCGGCACAGAGCCTGCTAGGCAATAAGCCTGATATAATTCACCAGCATAAAGCCTGCTAGGCATAAAGCCCGATATCACTGATGTAAAGTCATCTTACACCTGATTCATATATCGAAAATCTTAACTAATCCTTAAGGTTCATACGAAGCTTTTCAAACATCCTATCTCAATTGAATCGAACTTGTTCCCAAATCTCATAAACATTTATACATACATAAAACTTAAATCTCAATTTGTTATATACAAATTCACTTATTTCATTTCTATAATCAACATCACATTCAATTATATCTTTGCTACACATCTGTATCACATTCGAACATATTCACTCCTCAACTCGATATCTCATACGGTTATATCATAGACATATATATACATCACATTCGGTTGCAATTTCAACTCTTAATACCATACCACATTTAACTACATCATTGATATATATATATATATATATATATATACACAACACATTCGGGTATACCAATGACATTTAAGTCTACTTCACATTCAATTATACCATATATATACATAGAAGACACATTCGGAAATATCAAAAACTAATATAAATATTTCCATTAAATTTAAGTACAACTATACAGATAATTCTATACAACCCGATTGATTAATAACTTACTAAATTTGTACTTACCATTCAAATGATAATTTCTCATAACATTTAATTCAACATAATTCAATTAATTCACTAATTTAGCTTTCAAATATAAATCACAACATTATTGCATTATTATTAACACACCAACTTACCTCGAATGCCGAAACGGCTAATTTTCTCGACTTAGTCCACAACTTTGTTATTCCCCGATCTTAGTCCAAATTTCATAATTTCTTGATCTAACATGTCAAATAACACTCATTTAACACATTTGATCAACAAACTAATTAATTCAATTCACATATCAAATTATGGCAAATTTATAATTTTGCCCCCTAACTTTCCAAAATTTTCATTTTTACCCCTAGGCTCGTAAATTAAACTTTATTCCTTTTTCTTATGTTTTATGACATGCTGAACATTTTTTCCTTCTATAGCAACTTTAAATTCTTACTATAACACATACTTATGAACAATAACAACTTTTACCGATTAACTCGTTTTACTCGTTTTCATCGAAAATCACTTAGTAATAATCGTTCCTCTACTCATAAACATGCATAATCCACCATTAATCATCAAAATACACACTTAATCAACCATGGCAAAATTCACAAAATTCAACAGTTTTGAAAATGAAGGTACGGGATAGCTAATTCGAGTTACCACGACTCCAAAAACGTAAAAATAATTAATTACGGGGCAAAAACCACTCACCTATCAAGCTCCCAAGCTTGGCCGAACATGGCTTTCTCCATGGCTTTTCTCACAATCGGCTGGAGAAGAAAATAGAAAAGAAGGGTGTATTTTCACTTTTTTTTTTGTCTTATTATACCCATTTAACTTAACTTCCAAATTTGCCCTTTTTCTTTTCAACTAACTTCAAAAATACCAAACAAATATCTTCCATCAACTTATAAGTGGACTAATTTCTTCATAAGAACCTCCACTTTAAAAACCCATCACAATTACACCCTTTATCATCTGAAACACACACTTCGCACTTATAACAATTTAATCCTACTAACCAAATTAAACACTTTTTTCGATAAAATTTCTCAACGAAATTTTCACACAACAATTCAATCACATTATAGACCTTAAATTGATAATCCAAGCTATTTCATACTTAAAGCTTATAGGACCTCATATTTTGCAACTTATTTAATTTAGTCCAAAAGTCAAATTGGACACTTTATGCCTAAAATTGCTTCATGAAACTTTTACACATGCATACGAACATATCATAAACCTCATAACAGTCATAAAATAATTATTTCTACTTCCGATTCGTGGTCTCAAACTACTATTCTAATTAGGCCCTAATTCGGGATGTTACAAGAGGCAACTTGGTAATAGAAGGGAAAAAGGTATAACCGTTTCGTTGAAGAGAGGTTCTCTTTTGGATGCAGGTTTTGAAAAGTTAGGGCAGTGTGTTCATGAAAATCAAACCCGGGTTAGTTTTGATTTGGCAGTGTACAAGTCGAAAGCTAGTAGTCTTCCAGTTTCTAAATACAGATTCGACTCAGTTAATTCCCTGCATGGTTCAAGATAGACTCGTGGCGGGTTTTGGCAAAGATGGTGTTGTGGAAATATGAGTCAAGGTGGAGATTTGTTAAATATGACTTCTATTTCAGTCAAATTTGAGAAATAATCTTCTAGTTAAACTCTGTTTATTTGTTTCAATCAAACACTGATTATTTAGATTATTTTATTATTATTTAACCTATGAATTTAGCCTATAAATAGGCTCTTTTACAACCTTAGAAAAAAAACACCCATTAGATATTAGAACTCATAACACATTTAGAGAATTTTGTGTTTACGTTTTAAGGGTTCTTTGTTTTTGGGTTTTCGAGGTTTAGTTTTTATCTCCATCTTTTGTACTCTTCGTTCTTTTGCCATTATAGTAAAATTATCTTTGCTTGCTTCCACATTGCATTATCTTGTATTATTGATTTGATGGTTACCTCCACGTTGCAATGCCTTTTTATTCAAGTTACCTTCTTTTGTCCATTTGTTTTCCTTGGACTTTATTTTTCTACGTGGCTTGCCTGTTTTGGCTTTATCCTTCTTGAATGTTATCTAGATTTATTTTTTCTATCTCATCTAGATGTAATGAATTTAGTGAAAGTCTTGGTGAATTCCAAGTTTCCCACGTGTTTTTAATTTCTTCTATTATATGAGATGGAAAATCTTCAATCTCCATTTCAGCTATCTTTTTTAATAGTTGCAAAGATTCTTCATCTCTATCATTCTGGATGTTTCCAGTTTCATATGCCAATATTCTTTTTCCATTGGTCCAGAGTCTATAAATCTGTTGCTGAAGCAAATATTGGACTTTTGTCATCAGATCTATCCCTGCTTGGGTTTGATAATTACTGGGATTATTGTAACACTTGTCAATGTTTTTTGTCAAGTGTTCTTTGTCTTCTTTGACTGCTGACAATTTGGGGCTTCCAATTATTCTTTGAATAATCCAAATTTGATATGGCTGATAAAATTTTTCTTCTTCAGCAATATCAATAAGGCTGCTTATTTCAATATAAAAATAATAGTAAAAGTCATCTTTATTAGATGCAAAAAAATCTCTTAATAGATGAAAAGAAAATTTTTGAACTACTATTTCTTTAACAAAACCCCATTCAATACTGCTTATATCAAATGGTTCATGATCAAGTTTAAATTTTATAGTAGGAAATTTTTCATCTAAATCATTAGTAAAAACATAAGTTTGTAGAAAATATTCTGAAAAAACTTTTTGAAATTGAGCTTGTTAATTGCAAATAGCTCTATTTATTTTTATAAAAATTTCTACTAGTAAAATTTTTCTAACCTTATTATATAAACATAGTCTAAACATTTTATTCATAATATGACTATTTATTCCTTTAGGCTTCTTTCTTTTCTATTTGTTCCTTTAGACATAGTAACGAAGAAAACGATTCATAATAATATAAGACAATCTGACGGTGGAATAGTTTTTATGGATTAATGAGATTAGAAAAAGAAAAAATGCTAATGAAGTTATGTGCAATAATGTAATAATTCACAAATTTTAAAAGAGATGATTATAAAAAATACGATTTTCATAAAAAAATATCATAAATACCATGGTATTATTTTTTAATATATTAAATAAAATTAAAAAAAGACATAACCATATTTTCGGCCCTCCAACTTTACAAAAAAATTATTTTAGCTCTTCATTTATTTTTTTGTTATATTTTAACTTTTAAACTTGCATTGTTTGTCAAATCACCTAAAAATAGATGGAAAAGTTAAGGCTTATTAACCTTGCTAACATGACATATACATGGATTATCACGTGGATAATATACCAACATTTAATTTAATTTTTTAAATTTAAAAAATATTGTTTATATTTCTATACTTTTTTAATTATTTTTAGTTTTAAAAAAAATTTATATTTTTTTTGAATTTTTTAAATTTTAAAAAATTAATTAAATGCTGACGTATATGTCACATGAACAAAGTGAAAAAAAAAACATTAATTTTTCCGTTACTTTTTGGGGTTATTTAACAAAAATGCATGTTTAAGAGCTAGAAAAAGTTGAAAAAAATATAGGGTTGAAATGTTTTTTTTTTTTTGTAAAGTTAGAGGGTCAAAAAAATTATTATACCTAAAAAAGAGAACGGATTGGTAAAAGTTGCATTATATATTAACTTTTGGATTTAAATTTTGGACTCATTAAATGGATCAATTAAAATGAAGTGATTTCTTGCGTATATTATACAAAAATAATAAACGGACATGACATTATTATATATGTGATATCACATAAAATTTTAGAAATAACATAATTTAATAATTTATGGTTTAAAAAAAATATATGAATTATACTTTGTTAGTTAAATTTTAGAATCTGAAAATTGACATTAGTTTAAGTTTAAGGTTTAACATCTTGAGACTATGTTATGGATACTTATATTTGATGAGTTTTTGATGGGTGTGGCTTGACTTAGGTAAAACATTTTGTTTTATTTAGTTTATTTTGGACATCATACTTGTTTGTATTAAGATATTTTTAACTACTTACTCTATACGTGCAATGGTTGGTTGCCCAAGAAATGATCTTTTTTTCTTCACTTGGAATTTAAGGAAAGTAAACATGATAAATGAGTGTGTGAGATATATTATACATAAATTGTCTACAACATTCAATGTGCGCGGTAACATAAAGCATGCATGCTAATCAGCGGAACCGTAGGGATTTAGCGAACCAACGTGCGGCACTGCTGACCATTTCTTCCTCCCTTTTGCTGGAAAAAAGATTACATTGCCGTGTTTTAATGGTTATGTTATGTTTTGGAATAAAGAAGCGTATTCCACCCGTCAAGCTTCGCTTTTCATTTTGACTCTACTTTCTGGAAAGCAATATTTTGCCGTGCTTTAATGGCTATGCCCCCCCCCCCCCCCCCCCTTTTTCCTTTTTTCTTTTTATAGCACGATTTCTTTACCTAACTGTAAAAATAAAACAATTTATATAACTTCTTATTTTTACAGGAATTGATATCAAAACTAAAAATTATTTCCGATATGATATAAACATATATTCGAGAGACTATAAACATATAAAAAAGGGATAAATTTCAAAAGTTTTTATTTTACAACAATCATGGACAAAATTAAGAGGTTGGCATTGATCCGACCCCCTTAAAATGAATAGATATAAAATTACATTTTGATCTCTTCAAAGATATAAAAAATTTAATTTTATCATTTAAAAATATTATATTTTTGTTATTATAAAAATAAAAATTTAATTTTGAATCCTAAAAGAATTTTCTCATTTCGCACCTCACAACAACGGAAAATGAATCAATTTATTAAAAATAAAAGAGATAATTAATACATCTCATTTTCGTAATGAGGAAAATCATAGACTAAATACAGTAATCGCTAGGAAACATGCAAGTGGCATGGCCGCCCATTTTTACCCGTTCATTTTATTTGGTACTAATTACAAACGGCTTTGTGGGTAGCTAGGGCTGACGTGTGGGTGTGGGCTCATTGAGAATTCAATTCCAGCCGACAGCCTTTTTATAATCAAATACGACAACATCCAGTTCTGCTATTCGTAATATAATATCTCTATTTCCCCTCAAATCGTTGTCCTCCACGTACGTGTTCTGTCACGGAATACTCGTGACAGGCAGTGGTTTAATCAACACTCTAATCTACAACTACCACACAAAATAAAGTAAGAGATAAAACCCACTTATTCCAAAGATGAAATTTCAACGAAGATCAAATACACCACGCGTTTGAAGCTTTCATAGAATTTTCCCGATTACCGACTTCTAAATCAGGTATACATCTCTCTTTTCTTTTGTGTTTCGTTTTCCTAATTTCTTGCCATCGTTTTAATTCGCGCTTCTTCGTGCGATTTTCAAGAAACCAAAATCCCCCTCCCCCTTTTTGTTTCTTTTTCTTTAGATCTTTTCGATTTGCCAATCTTTTTAGGATTTTGAAGATACACAAACTTTTTCTTTTGAGTTTTTTTGTAGTTGAAGATTATTAGGTATGGCTTATGAATCTTTAAGCTTCAGTTCTTAACAAAGCACTATCTATCTGTGTAGAATTTTTGCTTCTACCCGATATAGCGGTATTTTGATTTAAGGATCTAATACTGTGTAAGTGTTTTTTTTTTTTTTTTGTTTTCTGTTTTGGATTTTTAAAATCTACGTTTGTTTGACTTTATGTTTCTGGGTGTCTTTGTGATATATATATGCTTGATTCATTAGATCTGGATCTAGTTTACGTGTTTATAACTTTGAATGTTAAAGCTGTGTTTAAAGATGTGATTTTAGTGTATATTGAAATTTCAGGTTCAGAATAATTTGATTTTATTTTTATGTATAAATAACGTAGATGTGGATAACCATAAAGGAAATGAAGGCAACCAAGCTGATCTTTGTTTGCTGCACCATATCTTTTGCACGTATTAGTCATGCTTTTGGTGTTGAATAATTGGTCTTCTCTGTGGTCAATTGTTTGTCTTAATCTACAAAATTCAGCTAATCTAATTGGTTTTCAAGTTTGATATTTATGAGATATTGTGGTGATTAGATCTAGTTGGTATGGTTTCGGAGAAGGGTTTCAGGAGAAACACCCATACCTTATTGTTGTGTCCTGGTACTAATGGTATGTTATTTTTATGGAGATTATGGCTTTAAAACTTTGCCTGCGGTTGTAAATATAAAGATGGTTACTTGTGGAAACTTCCAGGTTTTTTTTCATGATCCGTGGAATTATTAATGTTAATTGAGTTTTGAGATATTGTTTCTATGATGATGGATTTGATTTGTTTTTCTATATTTTGCAGCAAATATCAAGATGAGTCGTCCTCAAGAACCACATCGCCCTTTCTTCCATTTTGCAAATCCTTTCCGTAAGAATTCACATAAGGGTTCTCAGTTTAATCCAAAACTTCGTTCTTTATTGAATGATTTTGAAACCGCCTTATCAAAGAAGCTGCAAAAACTTGTGCCAAATGACAAGGGTGACATCCTTAGCTTGTCATGGATGAAACTAGCAATGGAGTCACTTTCTGAGATTCATTGTGACATAAAAAACCTGATAACTGAACTTGACCTCCCTGTGACCGAGTGGGATGAAAAATGGATGGATGTGTACCTGGATATCAGTGTGAAGTTGCTTGATATTAGTATTGCTTTTACCTCCGAGCTTACACGGCTTAACCAAGGCCATCTCTTACTTCAATATGGTCTGCATAAGTTGGAGTCTGATTCCCCAGAACTGTTCAGTCGGGCCTCTTCCTCACTTGATAGCTGGAAACAGCACATTGGCTCCAAAAATCCCCGAGTTGAAACTTGTCGACCTATCTTGGACAACCTTGCTGAGTCACTAAACTTGCCTAAGGTCAAGAACTCTTCCAAAGGAAAGGTATTGATGCGTGCCATGTATGGAGCTAAGGTGGCAACTACTTATATATGTAGTGTTTTTGCTGCAGCTTTCTCTGGTTCTTCCAAGAATTTATTAGACTTAACTGTTCCTAACACGCTACCATGGGCACAAGTTTTTTCTGATGTCCAAAATACTGTGAATGTAGAGATTAGAAATATATTTTCTTGCGGAAAATTTACAGTTCTAAGAGAACTGGATGCTGTTGATGCATGCGTCAAGGAATTGTCAACTTTGCTCCAGGATGGGGGGGGATCAAGTGAAAGGGAGTCATTCAAGAATTCTGTTTCAGATTTGAGAAAGAAGGAAGAGAAATTATCCCAAGGTCTAGATAATCTTTTGAAGGTGGTAGATAGCTTTTTCAAAATAGTTTTGATGGGGCGTGATGCTTTGCTTTGTAATCTAAGGAAGGCTGGTGGTGCCGTCCCAGATTCAGTGATAGGGAAAAATGTATAAGAGAAGTGTGAGGTGAATCACGAATGTAATGCTCTGTATACAGATGGTTTAGGTATGAGGCCTTGTGTTTTCTGATCAGTAGGCGTATACAACCATGGGGTCATGCTAGTATGAGTGGTGTCTTATGATAGTAATTACTTTGGTTGTACATGTAATCTTATAAATCGAAATTATATACAAGTATCATATTTGGTTGCAATTGTTCAGTACTTGTTGCTCTGAATTTCCATTCCCCTCTGATATCATTGCTTAATGTGTTTCTAACCAATTTTGCCTTTTCAGTTCAGGCAAGTCAATTCTTGACGGATTTTGCTTCCCCTGTTTATATTATCCACTTTCCATGTCAACCGTTATGCCATCATTTATCAGCACTTAACATGTGAAGGGTTTTGACAGAAAAATAAATTCAATTACAAATCATGATTCAAAGGACTCAATATGATACACTTTCTAATGTAAAGATTAACTGATTTTTTAATTATTTTCTAAGGGCTTCTTTGATATTTTAGCCAAATAAAATGTATGAGTTGAATATATATTAATGAACTTTATGTAAAAGAATTGATTATATATATTAATGAGAAGTGTAGACATTTTCAGTGACGAGAGTGTTTTAAAATTATATATATATATACTTATTTATTTATTATGTACTTGTATCTTTTTTCTTTTTCATTTTTAAATATTATATCATTATGTTGATATCATGTCGTATTTATATAATTTTGTTCATGTTTATACTTTATAATTTATTTGTTCGGTGTTCACAATGTAAGGAGGATTATAAATTATAATTTTCACAATGTAAGTCTTACATGTTCGAACGATGATTAGGGTGTTGAAAAACGGGATGTGAAGGGATCACATTTTTAACATGCATGCTTTGTAAACATAGATGACTTGTAAATCCTTTGTGTAGTTCTTTTCTAAATTTGTAATGGCTTATGATCTTGCCAGAATTGACATTGAATGTTGAAAACATACTCTCTTAGGGATATGACGCGGGAATGGAATGGAATGGGGGCAGTTTTAAATTTTTATGTTTGTAAGAAGTCGTCAGAATGGCAGTACAAACAACAACTGTGGTAATGAAGTCCTTGGTATTTCCAAATTCACATATGGTGTTCAATCTGAGATTAGATATTACTGTGGCAGGTGAAGCCACCAGCTATTTCCCTGCTACTGGTACTGCTAGTGTTCTTTTTTCTTAATCACACAGACGTGGCCATGGACTGGACTCTTATGTACTACAGTTCCTCTGATCTTTACTTGTTATGAAGGCTTTTGTATGCTGGAACTGCTGATCCTAAGACTTGTTCGATCTTTACTTGTTATGGAACTACCTAAAATATTTGTAGATGTTGCTGAAATCAAGAAGATACTTCCGACATGTATTTTAGAAGCAGTTTCTTTCATGGATGAGAGTGCATTGGCTTTATATATTTATATATAATGTAACACTTGATAAGATAATTAAGAAACAGAAAACCATAAGATCCCAACTATGAGAGCTCTTGCTACCTCTAGCTACCAAACTTAGTTTTACTTTGCTACTATCAGTCTCATGTATTTCATCCTATAGGTACAACTTTTGAGCACCACTCTATCAATGGACAAAGGCTCTGCAGGAAAGTCACAAGCCGTGATTTTCTCCGGCCCTTGATCTGGTAGTTGGTCACATGGCCGAGGACTTACTCCACTCGTGATCCCCTCGACGTCTGTGCAAGTCCATGGCACCTTCTTAGCCTTAGCTGCCATTCCAATCGTGACATTGGATATGCAGATTTGAGTAAAGGGATCACCTTCAATCCCTTCCAACCTGGCAGCCATCGACACATTATCCGCCATGATGTCTCTGTAATTAATCCCTTGAATCACCGGCAATGCATTGGGATCATAGTGATTATCAGCATGTGCTTTATAGTTCCCTGTCATCCAAAACACCCATTTCATGGTATGCAAAGTCATTCCTTTGACGTATATGTCTTTCACGAATCCCCCTCTTCCTCTAGCAGTCTTGATCCTGACCCCGGATTCCGTATGGAGGGCCGTGATGTCTTCGGCCCTCACGTCCTCGATTCCGCCCGACATCTCGCTCCCCAGCGCAATGGCTGCGCTGTAAGGAGAAATGCATGTCAGCCTCCTAATGACTAATTGTTTGGTGGGCATCCCAAATGAGATCCCATATTCATCCCAACCGCTCTTCACTGCGATACAGTCATCTCCCGAAACTATGTAACTGTCCTCAATTCTAACATTCGTGCAAGAATCTGATCATCAAATTAAACACAAACAGTGATCAGAGCTGAACAACTTATCAGTTTTTGAAAATTACTGTTGGCTTGAAACTTATAAGCACTGTACCTGGATTGATACCATCTGTGTTTGGAGATGTGATAGGAGCAATAATGGTGATGCCTTGTACGAGAATGTTACTGCATCATATAAATGTAAAAACCCCAGAATTCAATTAATCAATGTCATTTCCCACGTGGACGGATGTGATTGAAGAAAGCATATATGATGCTTTTTACCTACTATAAACTGGATGAACATTCCATGATGGAGAGTTGAGAAGGGTTAGGTTGGAAATTTGGATATTGTCCGAGTACATGAATTCGATTAGGTAAGGTCGGGTGTATTTCAATTTGCCCTTGTGGAAATTTTGCCACCAGAATGCACCTTGACCGTCGATTGTACCATTGGCCCCTGATAATTAACACTTAAACAGGCTCATTATTGTCTTGAAAATGAATGTTGATATATAAACAGCGTTCATGAACCTACCTGTAACAACGACATCAGTGAGATTAGTTCCAAATATAAGGCTGGCAAACCTTCCACCAGCTGCATCCCTTCCTCGACCGTACGACGGTAAAGCCTTCAAAACAGGCCATTCGCTCATATCCTGAATCACTTAATCAAGCAATGAGAGTCAGTAGCTGGGTCTGGGATACCTAAGACTATACTAACAATATATTTGTTCAAAAATCACCTACTATACTATGCTATAATAACAATTGCTAGTTGATGCAACGAATCAAACCTGAGAAGCTAGGAGAACAGCATCTTTGTGAAGATAGAGAGTGAAATGGCTGGTGAGGCTAAAGCTCCCAGTCAGCCATTGCCCAGCAGGAACATATAACTGAGCCCCGCCATCATTTGCATACTGGCTCAGATGATTAACTGCATCTTGAAATGCTTTAGTATTTGATGTTTTCCCATCACCAATTCCTCCAAAATCAGTTATTGATGCAGAGTGCGCTCTGCAGCTCATAGCTATGTACTCAAACGACTCCAATATCCTTCCTTTCCTGGCCTCAGCTCCTTTTTGACCCAAAATTAATGCCACCAACACAAGGAGTGTGGCTATCCTAGTCACCTGCAAGGTCAACAAGGCAAAGTAAGTACACATTTTTAGGTGTTTTATTATTAAGGTGAAGTTAGAAGTTTGGTTATAAACAGAAGGACAAATAAGAGTGCAGAAGGGAGCAAGTATGTCAAGGAACAATGGGCGTTTTAGATTGACATAAAAATAGTTTGGTGCAAAGACCCAAAACAGCTTTCTTTTGATTCAAACCAAGTGCGTATATGCATTATTTGTTTTGTTTGTAAGTGAAGGAAAGAAAGCTGGGGAATAAAAGGTGTAAAGGAAATTTACTTGAATTCTCATGGGAATCATCCTTGCCAACTCCATTGTTGGAAGACTTGCTTTGTGATATGGTAGAGAGACAAATGGTGTCTTATATATAAGGTGAGAGCCCCACTGTTCAAATTGGACAGTAACATAAATTCAAGTAGGATTCTAAGTGTTATGCTAAGTTTACAACTCTTAGGAGTTTTACATTTAAGTAGAGATATATTGTCTTTCTTTTTTAAAGTATAGCTGGATAGGGTTTAGTTATAGTTTTATATTATTTAGAAATATATTAAATATTTATTTAATTATGTGTGTATATATATATAAATAAATAAATAATATATATATATATTTACACAGAGTTGAAAAATCCGATATTTTTAATAGGGTTCTTCTTCCTGCTTCATAGACCATATTGAAGTATTGTTTATGCTTTACCATTCAATATTTTCTTGCACTTAAAATGATTTAGCTATTTTTAATTATTTTCAATTTATTATTATTTTTTAGAGATTTATTAATTATATTTTTTTTCCTTACATAAACATCATATTTTTAGTTTAATAAAATATACATATTTTATAAAAAAATATTTCTACACGATGGGGTAGAAAGCAACGTGCGACTTGAAGGACATGATCAAAATCCACCACTTTCCATTATGTAGAAATGAATGTGCTTTTTGCTCGACATCCTTTGTTCTATTATAATCCGTCTTTTTGTTGGGTTGTAATGTAAATATTACATGATAGAGCTCGAAGAGAAACATCCATTTTCCAGGGGCAAGGATCTAGGGTTAGTTAATAGAAATTAATAGGTTGGAACAACTTCGTAAGTCTATTTGTGATATAGAAATTGAAAGGATCCGATTCAAACTATTTTCAAATTAAAAATAAAAATTGTTGGAATTGGTATAATTTTTTCGATCAAAAGCATATCATGCGAGAATTAATCATTTATATGATTCTTTGATAGAAAGGAAAAATGACATTTTACTGCTATTTTTGAAATGATTAAATATTACTGAACTAATGTCTAAACTCAATAATTCTCGAAAAACTCTAACAGAAATAGTTGTAGTTTCTCTTTCTTAAAGATGTGTATTTGTCTCTCTAGTGATTTTGCATTTTTTTTTTTCAAATTTGAGAAATAAATTTGTGGCTAGTATTACATTCTCAACTGAATCGATAAGGAAGAGCACCATTTTCATTGTCTGATTTTGTAGTTAATGGGAGAAACGTGGAGTTGGCACTTAGCACTCTGAGTAGCCTGGGAGTGTGGTATGGAACTTTTATCATCATATATTATTTCCATTTACCAACCAAAAACACCAGCTAGTGGCAAGAACGATGATGGATCCCTGGAGGAAAGCAAGGCTGCAATTAGGGGTGGCTGATTTATTATTTAAAAAAAAGTGCTAGATAGGCTTGTGACTTTATTTGTGACCTTTTTATGTTGTGGACAAAAATAGGATTTGGGTTTATTTGTTTATTTTATTTTAATCTTTTGCTGCTCGGCCAGTTCTGCTAGAAAATAGAAATGGGTCCCCATTGTAGACTCATTGAGGTCACTTTCTTGGAGTTGGCTTAAAAAGTTTTCATCTCGTGAGGTCCTTGCACTCTTGCTGGACCCACCACCATTGCCGACCCATTTCACGGGTGACTATATTGGTAGGTCCCTTTCCCTCCATTCTCTTCATCATTACTGACCTCCTCACCTAGAATATACCGCATTTTCTAGCTTCTACTACTATTAGAGAACCAAACTTTATATCTACATTTCAATTTGGAAGAAGAGATGTATTGACAGGGTTTAATCTTTCTTCCAAATTTACAAATTTCAACCCATTTGCTCTCAAAAAGTTTTTGATCATTGCATTGGCATTAAAGAAAAATGAATTTGTCTTCTGGATTATAATGAATGTTGTTAAATATGTTAATGTGAATGCCACTCCCCTTAAACGAGAAATCCAGAGAGTGGGGGCTTTTATGGTTGAAAACAATAGCTTTTTGGCCTCTTCTTAAATCATTTAGCAAGTCGAAAAAGTTTCACATGAGTCCCATTCCTGTGTGAGAAACACAGTTTGTCTCACTAAATCCATTCTGGTCCAATGGGACTCTTCGAAATTGTGAACTATATTATCTCTTACCCATGCCTTCTCTTACATCAATATTTTTTTAATAATATCCATTTCGACAGAATTGCACATAAAATATCAGTTAGACATTTGGTTGTAAAAATATGTGATTCTTGTGACTACCGCCGGCGGGAAAATAGGTTTGATCTTATATGATATCACATGTATTTGCACTTGACGCATATCATCAGTGTTTAATATTTATATACCAGTTTCTAAACTTTATATATGATAAGAATAGAGTAAATAGTAGCAATACCCAAATTCAGTTCACGTGAGTGGCAATAGTCAGTCTCCGTGAGTGGCAATAGTCAGTCTCCCCATCAGGTTCGGAGTTTGGAGTTTTCTTTATACCAATTGAGAAACGAGAGATTAGGAAGCATTTGCATGTGTGGCAACCCACACCACTAAACAGGACACACTATCCTTTTTAACTTATTAACTATGACAGCCGCTTGTTGATTATTTTTGTGTTTTTGTATTTCAAAAGAAGTTAATTTTTCTATTTATATGATACGATCTTCTAGATAAGACATCTTAAGTAGACCTTTATGTATGACAACACGTATTCTATTCTAAGATTAACACGTGTTCTCCAGACATGAGTTTGCTTGCATGATGATGCGAACATCTCACGTGCGAACCCATACGGAGATGCAAACTATTCATATTGTTATTGTTAGAGTAAAGAGGATCGAGTCGATCTCAGTCGAGTAGCCGAGTAACAGGTTGATAATAGTGAACACCATAACAAAACTATAATAGATTTGAATTTTGTAATGTTATCACGGTCCGATATTTTAAAGTTTTGTCTGTCGAAAATGCATTTTCTAAGTATAAATCTAAAACTTACTTGTGGTCTTTTCACACACATGATTGTGAGAATGATTTCTAGTGGTCTTGATTCAAGTGAACCTTTTAATAACAAAGCTTAACAAGGATTAATCAAATTTCCAAAGAGGCTTATATGCTTACAACGACGCAAAAAATAATTATATTACTTTAGCCGACCACGACTGCACAATTCTTTAAACTCAAAAAAAAAACAAGATTTAGACTTTAGAATAATTGAGATATGAAGTAAAACAATAAATTTTTAGTGTGATTGGTAAAGAAAAAAAGTGAGGAAAAAAAGAGATGAGATGATCATTTTTCATTTTAATGCATAAAAATTAATCATTCCACATTAGAATGATGAGAGGAGAGAAAATGAGTGAAATGTGTAATGTTAATTTAAAATTATGTTTTTTTTTTTTTCAAATGTTTTATTTTTTTTTCCTTCTATTTTTCCATCTTCTTTTTGAGTACACTTACGGAATGGAAAAATTTATTTTCTATCCCTTTAATTTTCTATCCTTCAATTTTACTTTCTACTCTACCAAGTAAGCAAGTAAACATAGTCTAAAATACGTGCATTAAATTTAAAATTGTTTAGGCATACTTTCGACCAATAAAACTGACCCACTTGCAATTACAACCCAACCTAATTAAAGGGAAAAGGGTCTAACCAAACTTTGGTGCCCTAGGCCGAAATAGCATATTTAGATGGGTCAAGTCCAGGAATATTTAACTTAAAATCGGGATCAGACTCAAAAGGCCCATTTAGGGGTTTACTGCCTACATTCAACAGATCTATCTCAACCTTTAATTATTCTTGGCCCACACTTCACACTATATAGTTGTGTAAAATTATAAATTAAAATTTGAATATTAAAATATATTCTAAATACTGATTCTCGTAAATTTAAAATTTAATCTTTTTTTATATTTTTTATTTATAATATTATTTTAATTTATTTATATTTTTATTTATAAGTCTAATTATTATCACTATTGGAATTCTGCTATTAAATTTAATGTTTTGAAATTAAAAAAAAAATATTCACTTAGTAGTTATAAAACAATAAGACTAAAGTTGAAAATAATCATATGAATTTAAAAAAAAAAGAAACTCATTCGAACTTGTTTTGATAAAATATTTCTTTTGTGGAAATAATATTCTTTAAAAAAAATG
The DNA here is from genome assembly GCA_005393395.2 of Gossypium australe. NCBI lineage: Eukaryota > Viridiplantae > Streptophyta > Magnoliopsida > Malvales > Malvaceae > Gossypium > Gossypium australe. Next base: position 11,077,562 of record CM016624.1, on the reverse strand, counting down.
ACACCATCGTTTTAATTTCTGTTGATTATTTATACTAACTAATAACATTACAAAGCAGCGGAACCATGTTAGATTGTTTTATTCTGTTCACTGCTAAAAGAGTAAAAAAAAAAAAAACTCCATAAATGAGTTTAAGATAATGTTGAATGTGTTTTTTAATTATTTAATTATTATTTTATTATACCCTAAAATCAAATAACATAAACCCAACAGCTTACTCGACTAGCAGTATATATTAAAATTCCAAAACATTTGAAGATTTGCTCATTCCCACTAAGTTAAGATATGGTTAACTAATTAAGTTGATTAATTCCTTTTATAACCCCAAATTCCTTTCTTAGTCTAATATCCAATCTTGATATATTCTAATTCCGTACAATTCTATTTCCAATTTTCAATGTTGTTAAAGAAACTAACGGTGAGGGCTAGTTATTATATATTTTTTAAATTTAATTCTAGTTATTATCATAGAAATATAATTTTAAGTTTATGCATCTCACAATATTCATAATTATCAATTACTAATAACAACGATTAAATCTGTCAAACAGTTCGCTCGACCTTGTTTATGTATTTTCAATTTTCATTAATTGATCATACTTTCAAAAAAAAAAAAAAATTATGTTTTAGAAAATTAAAGAAAGTAAAAAGAATTTGTTTTGGAGTGGAAAGAAAACAAAATAATTATTTTTTTCAATTTAGTTTTTTATTTAAATTTGACTTTCAACTTTAAAAAAAATCAAATTTAACCATCAACCTTTCAAAAATAAATAAATCGTTGGTTTTCTAACGGAAATATTGATTAAAACAATTAAATTTTAAATATTGCAGACTGTATAACAATTCGCATGCAGAGATGTTCATGGGTCAGGTCGGGCCTAAGCATGATATTAGCTTATTTTATGTTTGCCCAAGCTTTGCTCAACCCAAATATGGGCTTAAAATTTTATTTAAATCTACTCAGATTTGTAAATAGTTAACCGAAACCCATTTTAGATCTGTCTATATTATTTTTTAAGAAAATTTAAATTAAAAAAATATATTTTTATTTTTTATTTATTAATTATATATATTTTTAGTGTTTACATTACAGTAATATATAAAAATAACGTAATAAAAACATTACATACTTACAAAAACAGGATGATTAGCTCGAGCTTTAACAGTCAATATTTTAATTAGACTTAATTTTTTGCTCAAGCCCATTTTTCGAGCCTAATATTATTGTCTAAACTCTTCTAAATTTCAAACGAACCCTGAAGTTATATCTACACGTACTCTATTATTATTTATAATATTTTCAATTTTTTATAATTTATTTAAATTATAATTTTTATAATATTGTTATATCAATATAAAGTATATATGAATTGTTACTTGAGTTATCATGTTAATATTGCTAAAAAAATATTTTAGTGAATATTTTTATTAAAAAGTTATTTAATTCTTTTTAAATGTTGGTAATTAAATTTAATTAAAAAATAAAAGCTAAATTTGCAAAATTAAGGCCTGAATTTCATTATGCCAAACAAAATACTAAGAAAATTGTATTGAACCGAGAGACGTCTCTTTTTGAGAAAACGCTACCATTTTGGCTTTGGTCATCTACTTCAGCGTCTACTTCTTTTCACCTCACCTCTTCAATTCCTCTGCACAGTTTTCAGATGTGCAAAAAAAAATCCCTCTTCACATCCAACATCAGCTCTAAGTTAGAACTAGGAATCTAGGATTAGAATTGCTGAGCCAGCCTTCAACACCAAATCTCTAATTAAGCTCTTAATCAGTGCAGTCCTTTTCGTTTCTGGGTTTTCATGAGTCCTGAATCCAGACCATGAAAAGCAATCGAAAAGTTGAAGAAAACTTTCTATGGGATCAAATCATGAAAAAACATTTTACTATTGCTTGGACCTTCCCCAAGTTGGTAGTTTCTTCCATTCTTTTGATTTCTATCATCTGCATCTTCTACAATCTAAGCTTCTCCAATGCCTCAAACCCGTCTAATCACAGATCCAATATCATCAACACCCTTCATGTTGTTGACCAAGCGATGCCGCCACCTGTTTCTTCCCCACCAAAACTGAGACCCCCAGAAAAAACTACCCTTCACCACTTAGTTTTCGGCATTGCCGCCTCGGCTCGGCTATGGGAGCACCGGAAAAATTACATAAAACTCTGGTGGAAGCCCCAAGAAATGCGTGGCACCGTCTGGTTAGACAAGGCCGTCGCAAATAGGTCCGACGATCATCTTTTGCCGCCGGTAAAGATCTCATGCGACACTTCCAAGTTCAAGTACAAGAACCTGAAAGGCCACCGTTCTGCCATTAGGATATCCCGCATAGTGTCTGAGACTCTACGGCTTGGCTTTGAAGATGTGAGATGGTTCGTGATGGGAGACGATGATACATATTTTGTGCCGGAGAATTTGGTTAGAGTTTTGTCAAAATACGATCATAATCAGTTGTATTACATTGGGAGCTTGTCGGAGAGTCATTTGCAGAACATACATTTTTCTTATGGGATGGCTTATGGCGGTGGAGGCTTCGCCATCAGTTACCCTTTGGCTAAAGCTCTTGCCAAAATGCAAGATAGGTGTATACAGAGATACCCCGGATTGTACGGTTCCGATGACCGGATACACGCTTGCATGGCGGAGCTTGGAATCCCCCTCACCAAGGAACCCGGATTTCACCAGGTTTGTCTGTTTATTTATTTACTTTTTACTTTTTCTTTATCAGTCATTTTGCTGAAATTTAACGAAGACCAAGAAATTGAACAACTCAAATATTGGAAGATTTTGGTTCCTTTTTGGGTCCAAACTCCAAAAATCTTGATGGTTTTTGTTTGATTCTTCCAGTCTTGAATATATTTAAAAAAAAAAAAAGAGAAGAAAATTAAGTATAATCAAGCTTTTTAGAAATTTCCTTAAAAGTTGAAAATTTGTTTTTAGACAAATCTAGTACTTGGGGGTTTGTTCCCTAATCCTACTCTAATTAATTAAAATAAAAATCCAAATCAAATAATAATATAATCAGATATTTTCTGTGGGTTTATCATGATTTTTGAAATTTATTTTAAAATAAGTAGATGACAGTATTTCCTTTTAAAAAAAAAAATTACAAATAGCTAATGCACCATTTGCGGGTTATTCCCTATTATCTAGGAATAATATGAAAAACCTAATCCACCCATAAAGTTGAATTTAGAGTTGCCGGATTTGGTTTGTTAAAAGTACCTAATATAATCCTACTTCTTTTTCTGTTTTATTTTCATCATGTCCTTTGGGTTTTAATAACGACGGTTTGTACAAATTCAATTTATTGGGTATTTTTCATTATGTCGCATATCACGGCATGCATAGAGGCATAGTTCAAACAAGACGGTGTTCTTTTGGTTCTCATGTTTCAGCCCTTTGCAATGAATCCATTGACTGTGGAACCTAAGCCAATGCTCCGCTCCACAGTTGTTTGTGCAAACACAAATTGGACCCCCATCGTTGCAATTTTGTCGCTTCTCCTTTTAACGTTTTCGATCTTCTTCTGTCTGTCGTAATAAGTCTTTTCTCCTTTCTTTAATACCCTAATTATGTTATAACACACGTGGACGACAAGATCTCGATCTCAGTTTAACTAATGACTTCGATGTCGACACGCGTTTCACTTGAAAAAAAGTGCTTTGACTTGGTTGATGACCCATTTCAACATCTTCACAACTGATTGATGGGAACTTTTGCTTTTTGTCGGTTTTTATACGTCACTGTTTTTTTGAAAAAATCTGGTTTCAAATTTCAAATACGGCTTATCTTTGATTTTATTCAATCATTTTCGGTTTTTAGTCTAAATATATTCTCTCATTTATTAATAATTATTCGAATTACAATCTTAAAAAACTAATCCATGGTTATGATTGGTTTTATATCAGTACGATGTTTATGGGAGCTTATTGGGCCTACTATCGGCGCACCCTGTAACTCCTCTAATCTCCATCCACCACCTAGACGTGGTTGAGCCCATATTCCCAAACGTTAACAGGGTCCAAGCCCTTCAACGTCTAAGGGTTCCAATAAAACTGGACTCGGCCGCAATCATGCAGCAATCGATTTGCTACGACAAAACCCGAAGCTGGACAATCTCGGTCTCTTGGGGCTACACCGTTCAAATATACCGAGGCATATTTTCAGTTAGAGAGATGGAAATGCCGGCCAGAACTTTCTTGAACTGGTATAAGAGAGCTGATTACACTGGCTTCTCTTTTAACACCCGCCCCGTTGCAAGACATGCTTGCCAGAAACCGTTTGTGTTTTACTTGTCTAATGCTTTGTACAACAAGAACACGAACCAGACAGCTAGCGAGTATGTTCAGCACCGGCTTCCAAGCTCTGAGTGTAAATGGAACATGGCGGATCCTTCACGGATTGAGAGAGTCCAGGTTTATAAAAAACCTGATCCCCATTTATGGGACAAGGTAAGTTTGTTGTTTCATGGTTTTGCTTGGTCGAATGTGACCGTAGAGTTATAAGATGGACTGATAACTCTGTTTTATGTTTGTTTTTTAACAGGCTCCGCGAAGGAATTGTTGCAGGGTCTTGCCAAGGAAAAAGAAAGGCACCATGGTTATTGCTGTCGGAGTTTGCGGAGAAGATGATGTCATTGAATTGCGATGAGCAGTTTCAGTCATAATTTGATTAATTTGTCGCTTTTGTGAAATTTAGACGATATAATAGCCTTAGCAAAGGATGTTGAATAGCTTGTAATAGAAAATCGTTACAGCAAAAAAAGCGTTTTACATGATTTACGTCTTACATATTTATAACAACTTAAAGTCTTCATTGAGGACTCGCTCAGAGACTTTAATTAAAGTAATGAGGAATTTGGGGTATCTTCCCCACCGCAAGCAGAGCTGTGGGCTACGTTTGATGGCCTCTCGTTAGCTTCGAATGAAGGCCATCGGAATGTGATTCTAGAGATGGACGACTTGCAAGTGGTTAATATGCTGAACCATGTTGATGTTGTGGACAGTAGCTGCACTGTTATTACGAGCATCATGAGGACTATGGACTGTCAGTGGAATGTTAAGATTGAACGTGTATACAGGGAAGGAAATGTGGCTGCAGTCTGCTTGGCGCATATGGATTCTACCGCTAGTTATGGTTTATTGATTTTAAGGGATGTCCCTTCTAGGCTAGCTTCTATTTTGTCTGAAGATTAATCTGGTTCTGCTCGAGGGCAACTGTGCACTTAAGTTTCATCATTTGTTAGGTAAGGCTGTTTAGCCTCTTTTATTTATATAAAAAGCATGAATTGCAATTTTGCATATGAATTGTTTTGTTTTGACTATGGCGGGTTTTGATCATTTAGATGTATTTATGCTAGTTTCAGTCAATACTAACTTAGTACTAGTTTGTACCAATTCATATAGTTGGTAAAAAATTTGATATTTTAAATCAAATTTTAATTTTTTTTATTTTACCCATATTAATTTTTCTAATATTACATTTAAAATTGATAGCTATTAAATTAAATTATTGAATATAATAAATAATTTTAAAACTTATATTTATATGGATGTAATTGAGATATATTTGCAAATACACAATATGTAATTTATTTTTTGACCTAAATAATATATAATTTATTAAGATACTAAAGGTTAGACTACAAATATATAAATAAAAAATATTTAAATGTATATATAATTCAAAAATAAACTAAAAATTAGACTATAAATATATATAATAATTAAAAATATCAATAAACTCGAAATGATATACTGAAACATGTTGGTATTGGTACGTATACCAATACTAAGATAAAAACAATACGTTCACACTGATACGGTACTAATTACCTTGATTTATACCATCGGATGAGATTTGACAAGGGGAATGTCTAGATGTCTTAGATCAAGGAATAGACTTATTTTACATTTGCTTTTTAGTGGCCAATCTAATTCTTTTTTGTGAGGTGGATTTAGGATAGGCATAGATAATTAAGAATATCTTACGTGAATTTATTATTTTTAGGCAATCGAATAAATAGTTGGAAAATTAAGAAAAGAAATTTCTAAAATGTGGGTGATGAAATTGCTTGCTCCATAAGTGGAATGTTGGGATTTCAAAGAGTTTTAGGTGTTTATTTGGAAGTGTTTTTATTTCATAACATATAAATTTATTATCGATAAGGTTAAAAGAGATTAACTAGGTGGAATGTAAATTTGTCAGTGAGCCTTAATTTGGCGTGGGGTATATGGAGAAAATGGTTAGATGCTTTGTTTGGAGCCCGACTGGCACACGTCGAAAACCAACTTTGATAGCAAATTCTATTGTTTGGAAGTCTCTTACTACTAAGATCTGGGGAGAAATAAAAGAAATCGAATGGTGGACAATAGGTGAGGGGAAAAGTGTTAAATTTTGGTTGGGCGCCTGGGTTCCTGATGTTGGTCCATTGCGGGATCATTGTACTGCTAAGTCCATAGACGTTGATGCGTTAGGATGTTGGAAGTAGAGCTAATTCACGCCTTTTCTTGATCACTCGATTTATTGAGGATTGCAACTGTATTTCCTCCAAGTGAAGTTGCTGGATCCAATAGTTGCATGTGGAATTGGTCTAAAATTGGTAAATTCTGTGTCTAAAAGTTATATGAGTTTAGCGAAGGGAAGATGGGCGCCAATGGGCAAGAGATGGATTATAATATGGACACTCAAATGGTCGCAAAGGGTCAAGTTTTAATTATGGCTAATGTTAAATGATAGATTGTTAACGAACTTGGAAAGGTGTAAACGTGGGATGGCTACAGATGCCTCATTGATACGGGCCGGCTCGGGGTGAGTCGAAACGTATGCGGGTTGCCCAATCGTCTACGAGGAGGGAATAAGCCTTTGGAAAATAATTCGAAAAATATAAATGAGTTTGCGGAAGCTTTAAGTAAATAAATAGGAGTTGGTTCGGTTTGATAAAATAAAAAAATAAAATAAATAAAAATGATAATTGGATGGAGATGGATAAAAGAACTTAAACAAGAATCGATTCAACACTAAAGAGTGTCACCCCGGGTTCTATAATGTTTAAGGTGGAAAATGGTAATCGAAGATGGAAATGGAAATATGAACTTAACTTAAGAAAAGATTCAACACTATATAACAGTGTCACCCCGTTTCTTATATCGTTAAGGTGGATAGATGGAGATAGGTTGATGAACGCCACACCAAACGAAATTTGGTGATAAGTTCAAACAAGTCGAAGACGCCACAAGCAAGCTTGATAAGTCTAACGAAACTTGTACGAAAATGAAGAGGAGATAAACTCACTCATAAAATTTCATTGAAGTCTGAATTGTGTCAAATGAGAATTACATAGCCTTTTTATAGGCTGAATAAAGGCTAGCCAAATAGTCTTCTAATCTTGCCCCTTAACCCTTAAGCTTTTGAAAGGGCACCAGCAACCTTTAACCCTTAACCCTTGAGTTTTTGAAGAGGCACCTAACAACCTTTTAACCCTTAAGTTTTTTGAAAAGACACTAGTAACCTTGTCCCTTAACCCTTAGGTTTTTGAAAGGGCATCAGCAACCTTGTCCCTTCATGTTCACCAAAAGGCACCTGGCAACTTTGTCTCTTCATGTTCACCAAAAGGCACCTGGCAACTTTGTCTCTTCATGTTTACCAAAAGGCATTGGGCTAGTTGAATGCCGAATGAAGATGAACTAAGCTAACACGACTAAATCAGCTTGAAGAAAGGTGCGAATCAAGCTAATTGAGCATGAAGCTGGGAAGCAGTTTAATGTAGAAAAGCCAAGAGATGACCAAGATATGCTGGAGGAGGTAACAATTGTGGGAGAGCCAACTATAGTTGAATTTCCAACATCTTATAGAGCTAACTAATTATACAGACAAGGGCTCGTCTCAGTTAGTATACTTTGTAAAACACTGGAAATATAAGCAAGCAAATGTCGTTTGTCTTCTTAGAGAAGAATTTGACAATCTAAGCAGGCAAAGGCAGGAATCTGAGCTCAAGAGGATTGAAGTTTGAATATTGAGTTGCTCTGGGTGTGCTCGTATCATCCCCTCCCTCTTCAAGACGATTCGTCCTCGAATCGACCCGTTGGTTTTCTCGAACAACATTCTCTTTTGCTCGTCTTTCCTCGATCAAACAGGATGGATAATAATCGTAACACCTGAAAAGAACATTCAAGAATTAGCAAGAACTGTTTTAAACATACTTATAACCCGAAGAAAAAAAACAACACCAAACAAATAAATCGCATGCGGACAGGCATAAGCACTTTATCATACAAAAGGATCAATGCCTTGTCATAATTTTGGAACAAAAACGGATAAGCTTCAAAGCATGCATACAATCTAATTGGATTCCACAAGACAAGATAATCATGCGAGTAGCACACCAAAAGGTAGATATATTCATCACAAACAAGTAGTGGAGAAAGTGCATATGGCACTCAAAGTTGAACATCCAAACCTTGCTTTGTTTGAAATAAGGAACCACTCGCACATGAATTGTAACAAATATCGAACACAAGAATCTTTTTGTCAATCATTAAAGCAAATAGACCATTAATTGGCAGAACAGAACATTTGAACGTATCAAGATCTAAATGCTTTACAAAAACGAATTCAGCACCATGTGTTCTATCAATATCCACAATAGATAGATCATAAAAAAGTAAATTGGAAGGGCTAAGTATATTATGATCTAATTGCTTTGCAAAAGGTAGTTCATCAACATAATGCATATCATCATCCGAAGAGAACAAAAATATATCAACTATTTCAAAAGACTTACCTTTAGGCGCAAAAAGACAGAGACTGTTCTTACCTTGCTTGTCTTCACAAGTTGAAACTCGAAGATCGAATTTACCTTGCTTGATCAAGATGAACCTTCTCTCCTTGGGCATGTAATGTAGTCGATGCTTTATTCGCGAGTCAACATTTCTCAAACACAATGGGGACTCCCTACCTACGAATTGCTTGTACAAACACAAAGTTCGTTTAAGGAACGAATAAAAATTGAAAACAAGGTTGGCAAAATTCGTTACCTTATTTAAAAACCAAGTATCGAATTGATGGGAATTTCTTACACACAATTGTTGAGACTTGATTTTTTTACAAAATATACCAGATGATACAAGACATATTCCCGGTTTAAAAACATGCATTTGATTATCTAAATCAAAATGTAACAACAGTTGAATTAAATCAAACATGTTAAGCCAAAAAGAATTTTCCATACACGACATCATATGTACAAAATTCTTTGTACTCGTCAAAACAAAATTGCACAAATTCAACGAATTTTTAAGAGAAAAAAATTGATTCATTAAATCACCGTATTTGAACAATTTATTTGCTTTTTGTGAAAACTTGTCATTTTGCAAAATCATTGGGTTTTGTCGAGAAGAACAAAAAATATCAACCATATTTAATGAGCAAAAATTGATCGGATGAAAATAAGGAAAGCTTTTAGAAACTAAGTCACCAAAGATTTCATTGACAAATGTCAAATCGAATTTCTGCGACTTGGTTATTAAAATTTCCTTACCTCGCTTACCTTCCGGCTCGTGGGGTTCAACTTCACCTTCAACTTTACCTCTTTCAATCAAAGAAATACGTCGCTCTTTCGGGAGGTATTGAAGTTGTTGGTTCTTGTGTGATACGTCGAGAACCTGAAATGAAGAAGCAGAAGAAGAACAAACTTCAAATGAGTTAGTTAAATCAACACTCACTTCTACTAGCTCATCTCGTTTTCTTGTTTCCCTTTCACACTCTTTTTCGTTTTCTTCTCTCTCTTTTTCTTGTTCTTTTTCAATGATCTTCTCAATGGCCTTTTCAAGCTTTCTCAAAACTTGCTCATTTTCTCTCTTTCTTGCCTCTTTTCTTTCTATTTCTATTTCTTTTTCTTTTTCCTTGTTTCTATTACACGAAGTTACAAAAGATTCATAATAATAAGAATTTCCAAAAGAAGAAAAATTATTTACAGATGAATCACGATAATTGTGTCGGGAATAATAATCCGTGTAGGACTTCTTTGAATCATACGTCGAATAACTCGTGCTTTCCTGTCCGTCGCCTTGAAGAGAATCGAGCTCGCAACTTTCTTCTCTCCGTTTCAAAGACCGCGTTGAGTAGGAGTCTTGGTAATAATCTCTTCTAGAATAGTCCTTGGTCGGGTATTGCCGGGCTGCTCTTAACTCCGTCCTTTGAGTTGAAGAAGTTCGCCCTTGATGATAGGAAGATGGGAGGTACCGTTTGCGCATCACTTCCTTCATTTCGGACCACGTTAATATTGGATACTCTCCATTTCGTTTTCGACCCTTGGTAAACTCATCCCACCAAGTCATGGCATAATTGGTGAAATTATTTTCCGCCAGTCTTACTTTCTTGCTTTCCAAATAATCGTGGTACCCAAAAACCATTTCTACTCGCATTTCCCATTCAAGGTATGCATCCGGATCGGCTCTACCTTGAAACGGTGGAATGTTTGACTTGTTATTCTGCTTGACGTCATTAAAACATCCTTGATCTCTAAAGCTTCGGTTTCTTTAGTCACGACGCCTTTCGCTTTGGTTGTATGATGGATCGAACCAATCGCAATCTACAGTACTTCTTCTTCTTCCGAAATCTAGAGACATGCTATCGTTGCTAGAAAAAAAATGTTAGTGCTCAAACTAAAACAAAAATTAAATACCTTACCACAAAAACCTCACAAGTCACTCACAAAGAAAATTCGCTCACACTCGTATTTTTACTCGTATAAGACTTTTTTTTTTGAATCACTCTTGTCTTTTACCGCTCAATCTCGTCTCAAAATTCGTACTTCGTTTTAAAAAGACTTATTGCGGCTTGAGGGCCGGCTTCAAAATTGGTACAAGGGAAAATTATGTTACGGGGTGGGGGTTGGCTGATTTTTTTTTTTGTATAGTGGCGTTAGGGTGAAGAAGGGTGGCTTGAAGATCGGGAAAGAAATAATGAAACAAAACTTGCAAACTTCAAAAAAAAAAATTTCCACACACTTTTTTTTTTTTACTTCTCTCTTTTTTTTTGTATTCGTATATTTTTTTATATACGATTTTTTTTTGTATCTTTTTTTTTGGACTTCAAATATACTATAATGAAATACAAGAAACAAAAATTACAACTTGAATATTGTTTTTTTTTTGAAATTTTTTTTTTGAACCTTTTTTTTAAACTTACTAACTAACTTCCGGCTTCACGATGGTCGTTGGCAGTCCTCGTTTTTTTTAGCTCTGATACCAGATGATACGGGCCGGCTCGGGGTGAGTCGAAACGTATGCGGGTTGCCCAATCGTCTACGAGGAGGGAATAAGCCTTTGGAAAATAATTCGAAAAATATAAATGAGTTTGCGGAAGCTTTAAGTAAATAAATAGGAGTTGGTTCGGTTTGATAAAATAAAAAAATAAAATAAATAAAAATGATAATTGGATGGAGATGGATAAAAGAACTTAAACAAGAACCGATTCAACACTAAAGAGTGTCACCCCGGGTTCTATAATGTTTAAGGTGGAAAATGGTAATCGAAGATGGAAATGGAAATACGAACTTAACTTAAGAAAGATTCAACACTATATAACAGTGTCACCCCGTTTCTTATATCGTTAAGGTGGATAGGTGGAGATAGGTTGATGAACGCCACACCAAACGAAATTTGGTGATAAGTTCAAACAAGTCGAAGACGCCACAAGCAAGCTTGATAAGTCTAACGAAACTTGTACAAAAATGAAGAGGAGATAAACTCACTCATAAAATTTCATTGAAGTCTGAATTGTGTCAAATGAGAATTACATAGCCTTTTTATAGGCTGAATAAAGGCTAGCCAAATAGTCTTCTAATCTTGCCCCTTAACCCTTAAGCTTTTGAAAGGGCACCAGCAACCTTTAACCCTTAACCCTTGAGTTTTTGAAGAGGCACCTAACAACCTTTTAACCCTTAAGTTTTTTGAAAAGACACTAGTAACCTTGTCCCTTAACCCTTAGGTTTTTGAAAGGGCATCAGCAACCTTGTCCCTTCATGTTCACCAAAAGGCACCTGGCAACTTTGTCTCTTCATGTTCACCAAAAGGCACCTGGCAACTTTGTCTCTTCATGTTTACCAAAAGGCATTGGGCTAGTTGAATGCCGAATGAAGATGAACTAAGCTAACACGACTAAATCAGCTTGAAGAAAGGTGCGAATCAAGCTAATTGAGCATGAAGCTGGGAAGCAGTTTAATGTAGAAAAGCCAAGAGATGACCAAGATATGTTGGAGGAGGTAACAATTGTGGGGGAGCCAACTATAGTTGATTTTCCAACATCTTATAGAGCTAACTAATTATACAGACAAGGGCTCGTCTCAGTTAGTATACTTCGTAAAACACTGGAAATATAAGCAAACAAATGTCGTTTGTCTTCTTAGAGAAGAATTTGACAATCTAAGCAGGCAAAGGCGGGAATCTGAGCTCAAGAGGATTGAAGTTTGAATATTGAGTTGCTCTGGGCGTGCTCGTATCACTCATGCTTAATTTGCGAATGTTGCCGAGAGACGACCTTGCATGTGATCAGAGGTTTTGCAGCTTCGCATTCGACATGGATTTACTTTGTGCCGCAGCAAATTAGAGGTAACTTCTTCAATTTACTACTTTCTTAATATTCAGCATGATACAATATTTCATTTAGAAGAGGTGGATTGGAGTACCTTGTTTGGAGTGGTCTGTTGAAAATTATGGAAACAGATGAACTTTGGGTATTTGCAAATCATAATTTTTGTGCTGTTGCAATACAAAACCAAAGGTTTAGCTGGGCAAGAAGTATCAAACAAGTTGAATAAAAAGATCTTATGATCAGCAACAGCTACTGAGCACTGGTTGGATCAAAGTGAACACGAATGGCGCTGTTAATATAACAACGGAGATGGCAATAGTTGGGGATTTGATTCGAGATGAGAAGGGAGACCGGTTGTTGGGCTTTAATAGACATAATCCAAGCAGAATTATGGTCCATTTATGTTGCTTGGACAAAGGGGTTGAAGAAGGTAGTCATTGAAAACGACAATGCAATGGTGGTGGATATGATTAACAAGGCTGATTTGGATGAAGTTATATCAAATACTTGTGTTGCAGACAATGGAATGTTAAAGTCGTTCATCATGTGTTCCCAGAAGTAAATTCTACAGCGAATTTTGTTGCTAAGTTGGCATCAACTGAAACCATAGGAAAGCAGGAAATTAGAAAACTAAGTCCGATTCTTATCATACTAGTTTATGCTCTGTATAATGGTTTTGGTCTTTTAAGGGCTTAGCCCTTCTCTTTTACTCCAAAAAAAAAAAAAGCCCTTCAAATTTCAAATTTCTAAAAATTCTTCTACATGTCATGAATATTTAATATTTTATCTTTACGTCATATATGAGGTGTATTTAGAGGTGTTTATGAATCGAGTTGAGTTGAATTCAGACGAATCCATGTAAAGTATCTAGATCAATTTTTAAGTTCGAGCTTGGCTCAACCTAAAAGATAGACTTATTTTTTTTCCCACGCCTAGCCCAATTTAAGAAAAGTAAATTCGAACTCAATCGGGTATACCTATATTTGACTTTTTTAGATTAATTTTTATTTAAAAATATTTTTTAAAAATATAATACACTAAATGCACTAAAAAGGTTTTAATAAAAAATTATTATATATATTAAATTATTTTATTTATTAAATGTAATTTTAAAGTTTTATATTTTAGGTTGGATGATTTAATTGGATATTTTTTTTAAGTTACAGGTTTAATTACTATTGAATTAATGATTTAATAAAAATATAAAAATATTTTATAATATTGAGACTAGAGTTAAGTAAAAAAGGTTTTACTCAAGACAAATAAAAACATAAACAAGAGGTTGGAATGAAAGTAAAAGGTCCAAGTGGAGTAAATTATAAACATAAAATTAAAACTGGTATGTGAAGGTTATTATTATTAATATGTTTTGAAATGAAGATTGAGTGGGTGGGGCGGTGTTAAGTTTCATACGCACGTTGCTTACCCCAGCGGCAACGCGCATTTCTTACCTAAATCCCAAAAGATATAAGTATAATCTCCCGCGTCCTGACAACTATCTTGACTCATCAATATTCGCGTTAACTCAGGTCGTCTCCTTTTTGACTCAGTCTCACAAAACCACGCTCAATCATATCTACTTCCCCATTTTTCCTTCACTTTCTGCATGTTCTTTGATCCGTTTTCTCCCATGGAAACTTTGCTTACGAGATTGGGTTTCTCTTTCTTCCTTCTTTATTTCTTGGTCTCTTGCGATCTCTCTTTATCTTTCTCTCCGGTGGACAATTATCTCGTCAATTGTGGCGCCTTGCTGGATACCACCGTAGATAATCGTCGCTTCTTCTCCGACTCGTCCGATTCTTCTCACTCGCATCTCTCTTCACCTCAATCGTTCTCTCTCTGTGCTGGAACTTTGCTGCCAGGTCTGCCTCCGATCTATCACACCGCCAGGGTTTTCAAGGCACCGTCTAAATATGTTTTCGATGTCAAGGATCCAGGGACACACATGTTACGTCTCCATTTTCACCGATTCAGTTCACCACAATTGAATCTCGCTGACTCTAAATTTCACGTTTTGGTTAATGGGTTGGTAGCTTTGACCAATTTTAGTGGTGGTGGTTCGGTGGGTCCTAAGGTTATCGAATATTTGCTTTGGTTTAACTCTGAAAAGGTTGAAATTACTTTTCTTCCTGCTGGAAAATCGAAATTCGCTTTTGTTAGTGCAATTGAAGTGATATCTGCACCTAAAGATTTGATACTTGAAACTGCTCAGTCTGTGAATGGTGATAAAGTTGAGAATTTTGAGGGTTTAAATAAACAAGCATTTGAAGTTATGTATAGGGTAACTATAGGAGGTCCTAAAGTCACTCCATTTAATGATTCTCTGTGGAGGACTTGGTTGCCGGATGACGACTACTTTAAATCGAAGGAAGGATCAAATAGGGTGTATTTTAGTGGTAGGATTAAGTACCAAGAAGGTGGTGCAAGTCGTGAAGTTGGTCCTGATAATGTATATAATTCGGCTCGGTTAATCGAGAGCAAGAATGCTTCGATTCCTAATGTGAACCTTTCATGGGAGTTTCCGGTGATTGAGGGTTATCAGTATCTTGTTAGACTCCATTTCTGCGATATTGCTAGCATATCCCTTGGATTGTTGTTTTTCAATGTTTATGTTAATGGACATTTGGCATATAAAGATTTGGATCCTTCGGCTGTTACCAATTACTTGTTAGCTTCTCCGTTTTATGTGGACTTGGTAGTTGATGCTGATCATTCCGGGATAGTGAATGTAACTGTTGGACCTTCGAACAAGAGCGTGGCATACGCGGTGGATGCTATCCTAAATGGAGTGGAGATCATGAAGATGAGTAACTGGATGGGTAGTTTCGACGGTACTCTGCCTGCAGAGTCAGTTTTGAAGTGTTTGCCAAGGAAAAGAAGAGTTGGTTTTCTGCTTCCTTTGATTGCTCTTGTGTGTTTATTGCTGAGCTTATCAGCAATCATACGTAGGAGGAATGAAAAGGTGGAGTCAGTGCTATGGTCAAAATTGCCAATGGAGGTCCATGAAATTTCTCCAAAGCAAGGTAAACAACAATTATCAAGTGAAGTATAAATACATGGCTATGGATCCACTGGGTTTTGTGATATAATACCGCATACTATTGGTGGCTATCAGTTCCCATCATATTAAATGGTTTGTTTGAGTTTGAAGTTTGTGAAGGAGCTTTGTGTCTGTAAACAGAATAGAATGTTGTTTTCCAGTTTATCTCATCATGTTTGTGATTGGATTGATGCTATTGGGATGGTTTATTTAATGTAATAAATATTTCACCATGAAATCCTAGTTAATTTTACTTAAACCAACCTGAAATCTCATCCTTTCTCTGAGGTCAGTGGACAGTTAAATGCTAAATTTCTCTAATGTTAACCCAATTTACATATTAAAACATTGGTTATGGTGGCTGTTTGAATTTACCTAAAAAATGACTTGTGCTACTCCTTGGATCATGGTTCATATCACACCCGCCATTACGGCCAGATTAAAATTAAAAATTATTAAGGATATTTACTTAGAGTTAAAAATGGAAATAGAAAAAAAGAAAAAGAAAATTGAAGATTAGTATTGTTAAATGAAGAGTCCAGTGCATCCACTAGAATCTCTTATCTTGCGCTGAAAATTGTATAATGGAGCCTACATCTCCAAAGTTAATGGGTGATCAGCATGGCCCTATATATTGTAACGGACATAAACATTTACTATTTAAGAAAGAATATTTAGAGAAAGCCCATATGTCATGGTTTGCTTATGCAGCTTACTCCCTCACCGTATACCTAACGTCGGCTTTTTTCTCATAAGCTATTTGTGCAAAATTTTTTATGAAAATTCTGTTTTTTATCGTATATGTTGGTGCTGGTGATCTCACTGCTGACATCACCTTTATCATCCCCTAATAATTATTCAGTTTATAAAAAATTGATTTTTTTTGTTGATACTGTGTTCGTTGGTACTAGTATGTATTTTTTTAAATATACTTAAAAAATATAAATATTTCGAGATTAAAAAATATCTTTTTTTAATAGCTATCAGCATTTACGTTATCGGTTCAAATTTTAATTTTAATTTTTTTTATTTTTTTGATACTGTCGTTCTCTTTATCAACACCGATGTGATTTTTTTTTTATCGCTGTGCATTGATTGCTGGGACCAATAAAAAAAATAGAAAAAGAGATAAAGCTAAAGAATTAAAGACAAAGTCTTTTAATTAAATTATGGTGCATCAAATTACCGTAACTTTCTTGCATTAATTGTAGTCCATATACATCTTTTTACCATTTAAATGGTTTTTTATATTAAAAATCATATACAACTTTTTATTTGCATGAAATCTTTTTAATTAATAAAAATTATTTTTTAATATGCACTGAAGGTCTCTCTTTGTAGCTGAATGAGGCCAAACATAAAAATATGATGCGGGGGGCTCTGATTGGAAGGGAAAAATTCGCGATTAATCATCTACTGTTTACCGACGGTTGCATCCTCTTTGGTGATGCCTCGGTGGATGGGGCCCATGTTGTTCATAACATCATCAAGGAATATGAATTAATCTCGGGGCAATAGGTTAATTTTGATAAATCACTTATTTATTTTTAAGCGAGTGTGGGTCAAGCTGAGAGGGATGCGGTCACCAACATTTTGGGAGTTAGGGTGGCTACAAACCTGGAGAAATATTTGGGCTTGCCAATGATGGTTGGGAGAAATAAGAGAAGGGCCTTTGCAAATTTTGTGGATAGGTTCAGACAGAGGATTGAAAGTTGGAGTCTTCGGTATCTTTCGATGGGAGGTAAAGGTGTTCATTAAGGCAGTATTACAAGCAATTCTTGTTTATGTTATGCAATGCTTTGCCCTACCGAAAACTTTGTGTCAAAGGTTAGAAATTATCTTGAACAAATTTTGGTGGTCTAATAGTAAATCGACTAGGGGTATTCACTAGAGTGTTTGGAATGATCTATGTACTCCTAAAACTGATGGTGGGATGGGTTTTCGAGACCTCCTTTTGTTTAACAAAGCTTTGCTAGTTAAGCAAGTTTGGCGTTTGCTCTCGCAACCCAATTGTCTTTTTGCAAAAGTTTTTAAAGCCCGTTATTATCCATTTTCGGATGTTATGGCAGCTAGAATTGGTTTTTACCCCTCTTTTACCTGGAGAAGTTTATGCAACGCTCGGGAGCTGATTTCAGACGATTTGCTTTGGCGTATTGGTAGTGTTGAAGCTGTGAATATCTGGAATGAACCTTGGTTGCCTGGCCCTGGTAATAGTAGAGTTTTAGTTCAGGGTATAAATACTAATTGGACTACTATGAACCAATTAATTGATGTTAGCTCGGGTACCTTAAATAAGAAAATAATCTGTCGGATTGTTGATGATGAGCAGGCTACTCGCATTTTTAACATTCCTCTTGCAACCTCTGGAGCACAGGATGTGTTAGTGTGGCGCCACGATGCTACGGGGGAGTACTCAGTGAAGAGTGGGTATCGAGTCTTAATTACAGCAAACAGACAACACTATGGTTCCAATTTAGTACTTACAGCCAGTTACAAAAAATTCTACAAATTACTCTAGGATCTACAGACTCCTTCTAAACTAAAAATCCACATGTGGCGACTAATCAAAGATTATGTGCCTCATTACAACAATTTACTCAAGCGAAGATTGCAAGTTGTCAATGTTTGCCCTCTTTGTAAGGAGGCGTCGGAGGATTCTAGTCATATATTGTGGTCCTGTAGTGTATTGCGGCAATTGTGCCATTCTCTGCACCTTTCATTTGATTGTAGCATATGTACCTCGGATGGTAAAAATCAGTTAGTAAACACTTTTATAATAGTTGATTAGGACACCAGAAAACTATTAGTTATTTCTTTTTGGGCCTTTTGATTTAAACGAAATAAAGTGGTTCATAAAGGTCTGAAATTTTCTCAGCAGGATCTTGTGGGTTTTGTGCAGGGTTATGCCCATGAGTTGAGTTTGAGTAAAGTTTCAGTGGTTAACCCAACACCTACTATGGCTGAGCTGTGGCGACCTCCGGACCCTGGGGTTATTAAATTAAATTTTGATGCCTCTTTTCAGGGCGATTCTAATACCTCTACTGTGGTTGTTCTAGCCTGTAATGAAATGGGTTTAATTATGGGAGCATGTACTTACCCTTATGCCGGCGTTGCAGATGCATTCATCGCGAAAGCCAGGGCCTGTGAACGAGCTCTCTTTTTTGCGATTGATATGGGTTTTCGGATGGTTATCTTGGAGGATGATCCCTTATAGTTATTAATAAGATAACAACTGTTAAGGAAGATAGCTCCATACTCAGACCAATTTCTTAGAATATTCGGAGGCTCGAGGAATTTTTGGACAAAGTGACTTACCAATTTGCTCCGAGAAGTGTTAATCGGGCGGCTCATACTTTGGCATTAGAGGGGCGCAGTGTAATGGCTTAAATTTAAAGTTATCGGAACAATGGTTTCGTAACCATAAATCTGATTTGAAGAGAAGTTTATTTCAATATATTTGCATGAATATTTATATGATAGGAAAATCGTATTAAAATATCGATAAAATTTTTTTACCGATTTAGTGGTTAGTTAGAAAAAGGAATTATTGAAGGAATTGGGTAAAAAAAACAAGGTATCGAGACCTTGATCTCATAAAATTGAGTAGGAAATATTTTTATAAATATTTATAAAATGTTAGTAATGTGGTATTAAAATTTCATTATAAAATTTTAATGTTTGGGTAGGTAATTAAATGAAAATGACTAAATTGAAAAGGGTGTAAAAGTTATTGAAGGATTAAATAGCTCAATTGTCAAATGAGGAGGGACCTAAAGAGAAAATAAGCCCAAAGGAGATATTTTGGGCGGCATAAGCTGAGAAAAATCAGAAGAATTACTGAAATAAGGGCAAAATGGGAAAATAACAAAATTTACTAAATAAAAGTAGGACTAATTTGGGATATCTAGAAATCTCTTCATTTTTCTTCATTCTCATCAGCCAAAAACACCATAGGAGGGTTTTCTAAGCTTTTATTTCATAATTTTTGCACCAAGTGAGTTAATCCTTACATTTTTCTTGTAATTTTTGTGTTTCTAAGACTTTTACAACTAGGTCCTCCTATTAAATTCATTATTTTTTTGATTTCATGGATGAAATTGAAAGTCACCATGGTTGAGTGATGTAAGTTTATTATGAAATAGAACGAAATTGAACTTTAATTTTTTTATGAGATGATTTCATTAGGTAATTTCAATAGAAATTAATTTTTAGGACCTAATTGTGAAAATGTTTGGAATTAAAGTCTATTACTGAAATTTTGATTCCTAAAGGTTATAAAGTAATTTAAAGTGATAGAATAAAGTGTTAATTGAGAAAAATCAGATCAATTGAGAGGCTAATTGAGTAGGGACGAAATTATTATTTATTAAAAGCTTAGGGGAAAAATGGTAATAAACAGTTTGCACTAAAACAGTTTGGACAGCAGCAGTAGACTAACTTTGAAAAATCACCATAAATTGTAGAAATCGAATTAAAAGATGAAAAAAAATATGAAATTAAAGCTTATTGAGTCTAGTTTCTCATAAAAGAAACAATGTAATCAATGGATTTGTAAATCATGAGATATAATGAATTTTGTGAGACAAGGTCAGAAAGAATTCGGGTTCCCCTGTTCTGAATTTCAAAAATCATAAAAAATTTAATAAAAATAATTATGGTCTTAAATTTATATGTTTAGAATCCTGAATGAGTCTATTTTCAAGAGAAATAAATGGAAACATCATCCAAATTCTGTATGAAGAGATAATTAATTTTTAGTGAAGAAGTGTCAGAACTTTCAAACAGCAGAACAGGGGTGACTTTAAAGAATAAACTGCACTTATTGGCTGAACCAAAAATTCTAAAAATTTTATGATAAGAAGATATTTGAGTCTAGTTTCAGGAAAAATTAGCAGATCCTAATTTGGAGTTCTGCAGCTCAAGATAAAAATAATTTAGTAACTATGACTCAAGTAGGCAGCTTTGAATGAACTATAAATAATAATAGAATTATAGAAAATGCTACATGTGAACATGAAATGTATTGAATTGATGATTGAATTTATTTATTTAGATCTGGAAAACTCAAATACGAAGCTAGATCGAAGAGAGGAAAAAGTCCCAGATTAGTAGATTTTGTATACGAACTAGTATCGAGGTAAGTTCATGTAACTTGAATTATATTTTTAAATACTTGAAATGTATGTTATTGATGTGAATATAATTTGAATGTTCATTGTATGAATAAGATGAAACATTGATATATTTGATAAAAAGGAGAAGAAATCCCGGTTGAATGAAAGGAAAGTTCGATGGATCTCTAAAAAAGAATTGACGGTAAAAAGGATCTAGCCCGGACGGGTGATCCTATCCTGATATAGCCCTCCCGAAGAATATGTGGAAAATGGATTTAGCCCGGACAGGTAATCCGAATTAGTGTCTGAATTTAGCCTGGACTGGTAATTCAGATCCAAGCTCATTAGAGTAATTGTCGTTGCAGGGGATTTAGCCTTGACTGGTAATCCCGACAATACTCTATGAGTTTATATTACATGGGATTTAGCCTGGACTGGTAATCCCGCTGTAAAGATGAGGTTCGCGGGAGTGTGCTCTCTGAAATAGAAATGTGCACACATGAATAAGAATTGACGGACCTGAATTTGTACACTAAAGTGTACCTCTGAAAATCCATCGAAATTCCGAGTAATTCAACGGGATAATTATGGAAAAATAAAAAGGAAATGGAAATCATGGTATTGATGAGCTCATCAATCATGGTATATATATATTATTGATACATGGAAATTATTGGACTAACTTGAATGTTGAGTTTGTGTATGTTAGGGTAATAGTGCATTGAATGGATATATGAATGTTTATTGCATTGTATTGAAAATATTAGGTAAGTATAATTCTTGTTACATGGGCTTACTAAGCACAAAGTGCTTACCTTGTTTTCTTTTCCCCTGTTTTGTAGTGTTAAGAGCTCAGAGGTCGGATTCAGTCGGAGACACATCACACTATCAGCCCCAAGATTTCAGTATATAAAGAAACTTTATTTTGGAAATCAATGGCATGTATAAGCTAATAAAGTAAATGTTAATATGAAATGAATGTAAGGTCAGCCATTGGTATGGCTAACAAATCTTGGTTTTGGTATGTGTTGAGGTTATCTTATAAATATGCATGAATCTATTTTGAAAATATGTTGATGTGGATTGGTCTCGGTTTAAAATTTACAGTGAAGGCTAGATATCTATAAAGGGGCTATATTGAGTAAAAAAAAATTCGTAAACTCCAGTAATGCCTCGTACCCTATTCCGACAACGAATACGGGTAGGGGGTGTTACACGCAGGCGGCTTTCACCTTGTTTCTGGGTTGAAGAGGCGCCAGTTTCTGTCGAAAATCTGGTGGCTAAGGACTGGTCAGACTGGAGTCGTCAGTACTGAGAAAGTTTTGTGGGCTTTGAAGTTTTTGAGTAGGTTCCTTGAATCTCTGATGTTGGTTTTTTCAAAGTTGGGTTTTCCTCTTCATTTTTTTGGCTGCTATGGGTTTTGAGGAGAAGAGGAAAGGTGTAACACCCCTGACCCGTATCCGTCACCGGATTAGGGCTACTAGGTGTTACTCGACTAACCACCAAGTTCATTCAGTCACATGAACCATAAAACTTAAGATATAATATTATGAAAATCAAATCATCACAAAAATAAAGTCAACTGCATTATATACAATAAAATAAGTTATCTCATAAAAAAAATATAATTTCAAAGCAATGTTCATTTGAGACAATTTGTATATTATAGCCAAATATAAGTATTACCCTTATTAAACATATACCAATCAAAAACTATAATAATAAAATCACATGCATGTCATTATTAATAATTCACTACTAAATTTTTTTCCATTTCAAATCTCAAAACCGAATATATAAGCATACACATATTGTACAATTTGAACTCCAAAATTAATGTAAATACTTTAGCCAAATACTAGCAAGAAAGTGTAATTCAATTCATTCATTGGTATAACTCACATAACATAACTTAAAATATCCTTCAACTTAAGGTTATGATTTATGCCGAACATATTCAAGAGATTAAGATCATTACCCAATCGAATCTAAACCATATTCAAATACCTACTTTAACAACATTTAGCATATAATTCATTCTTGAACATTCATCCGAAATTAATAGAAGAAATATCCTTTTGAATTCACAAAACTTACATATCAAACATGCTTAAGTCAAGATCTACTATGCCCAAAACACATGAATATATATATGTATTTACATCATTTCGTACATAATCATGTCATCCCAAATATGCAAATTATAGCCATTTTCGCATGGCATCTTCATACAAACATATTTACCCATTTAAAACATTTCCATAAGTAATCCAACCTATACATGCCATAGACCTTAGGTTTAAAAACAAAAAGGTACCAAAACTGATGATAATGTGTTGGACTTTGACAATGATCCCCGAGCTCGAGCTTCGACTACAAAAATCTATAGAACAAAGCAACAAATGCACCAAGTAAGCTATCATAGCTTAGTAAGTTTTAAGCAAGGGTGAAAATATACAACTAAACAATATGCTATTAAATCAAATTCAACCATGGTCATTAACTAATCCATAAAAACAATTATGCATAGTTTGTTCTCATTCAACAACCACTATTATTAATAGATCTCAAAACCGAAAGTTTACATGCCATTTTCCTTTTCGAAACAAGTTCCAAAATAAAAGTTTACATCACATTTCAATAATTTTATAAACATGTATAACTTACCTCAGTGGTACTAAACCATTCATTTATCATACTTTGCTTACCTATATCTCACATCTCGGTTATTTCCATACATTTATATATATCGTTGAGGAAATCGTAACCCCGCACACATAGTGCAATTTGAGTAACGTGTCGCACACTTAGTGTCGTTACTTGAGATGGGATACACATAGTGCAAATTTTAATAGTAATGTATCGCACACATAATGCCATTACTTACCCTTTTTGCACACATAGTGCCATTTTAATAGTAATGTATCGCACACATAGTGCCATTACTTAAATCTTTTCGCACACATAGTGCCACTTTAATAGTAATGTATCATACACATAGTGCCATCACTTAAATCTTTTCGCACACATAGTGCCAAATAACCGGTTCGCACACACAATGCTCATCCATCCAAATTTTCACCTCCTTCATATAAACATAAATAATCACAGTTTAAACATATAAAACTCCCAAAAATATTCATGTTCAAACCCAAGTATCCCTATTATGAAATACCATCATATTCGGCCATAGCAAATAAATATGTACATTCCCCTATTCAATTCAATTCACACATTACAATCCTATGATAAACCATATTTTAACTATACTTAATCATTCAACTTAATTTATACAAAGCATATAAAAATACCAAGCTTATATTCGGCTAACATCTATATATTTTTACCATGTAACATTCGGCAATCTATAATTTAATATACTTATTTATACTTAGCAAATGCACCTCGATATAATTTAATTTCAATTTAACCCAATTACTTAAAAACTTACCTCGAAAATCGACGGATTAAACTTCCCGGCTAGTCGTTCAATTTCGCCTTCCCCCGATCCAAACTCTTTTCTTTTTGTTCTTGATATAAATAAATTCAAATTAAGCTCTTTCATCACTCTTCTCATTCAATTTAATCCGAAAACATATAATTGAGCAATTTACAATTTTACCCCTAGCATTTACAATTTTTACAATTTGGTCCCTATTACAAAACTCACAAAGTATTCAAAATTTTGCCCCCATTCTTTAGAGCCGAATTTTCATCTTCTCACTATAAACCTATACAACTCATTCATTCCACATTCCAACCTCTAAATTTTTTATTTTTATAATTAAATCCAAATAATCTAATTTCATCAAAAATTCAAGAATAATATTTGTTGGTCTAACACAAACAATCAATATTTCATCAATAAACAACAAAAACCTCCAACTCCCTTCAATGGCATCACACGAAAATTACAACCAATTCAAAAATTTACACATGGGCTAGGTAAGGCTCTAAACAACGATCTCAAAAATGTAAAAATTATCAAAAACTAAAACCGAATCATACCTTAATCAATACGTGCAAAGGCCGAATGTCCAATAGCTTGAGTTCTTTCTCTTTTCTTTTGTTTTCGATGATGAAGATGATAATGGGATGAAATAACATGTTTTCTTTATTTTATTATTATATCACATATATTATAATATAATATTTTTTATTTTATTTTTTTAACTTAATTATATAATATATAAAACATGTTATCATGAAATTAAGAACCACATGCCGTCCACTATATGCTAAATGGTAAATTTACCACCTAAGTCCATATATAAAAGAAATCAAAATAATTAAACCACTCAATTAATGAAAGGCTACTTTTTACCACTTATGCAATTTGGTCCTTTTTCTTAAATTAAAATACACAAACAAACAAATTAACCCACAATATTTTAACACATGCTCAAACACACAATATAGATATCAAATAAAATATTAAAATATTTTTCTAACTCGGATTCGTGGTCCTGAAACCACCATTCCGATTAGGGTCATAATCGGGCTGTTACAACTCTCCCCCCTTAAGGGATTTTCGTCCCCGAAAATCTTACCGTTGAATAATTGTGGGTAGCGTTCTTTCATTGATTCCTCAATTTCCCAAGTCGCTTCCTCAACCCAATAATAATTGGACCGAGTTAGGTGAAAGCAAGATACATGGGGTTGATTTAATCAAAGAAACTGAGCAGAAAGTTAAAGTAATTCAAGAAAGTTTAAAAGCCGCGTTAGATCGTCAAAAGTCGTACGCAGATTTGAAGCGAAAGGATATAGAGTTTCAGGTGGGTGACCGAGTATTTTTGAAAGTCTCGCCGTGGAAAAAGATACTTAGATTTGGACGTAAGGGAAAGTTGAGTCCGCAATTTATTGGGTCGTATGAAGTAATTGAACGTATTGGGCCGGTTGCGTATAGACTTATGTTGCCACCTGAGCTAAACAAGATTCATAATGTCTTTCATGTATCGATGCTTAGAAGATACCGATCTGATCCTTCGCATGTGATCAGTCCATCAGAGATTGAAATTCAACCCGATCTGACTTATGAGGAGGAGCCAATTCGCATCTTAGCTCGTGAAGTGAAAGAGTTGCAGAATAAGAAATTTTTGTTGGTTAAAGTTATGTGAGGTGTACGACATTTACGACCGTACAAAGCTTCATAGGGTGCGATTTTGATACTTGATTGAAAGCTGTTGTTGTACGCAAATTCAATCAATGGCAAGTATCGTTCCCACGTCCCCTCAAACTCAAGAACGCAACATCTCAACATATCCTCGAGTATTTGGATAACACGGTCGGATTGACCATCCGACTGAGGGTGAAAAGCTGTATTGAAATGCAACTTGGTACCTAGAGCATCCTGCAGTTTTTTCCAAAACTGTGATGTAAACCTCGGATCTCTATCCGAAACAATAGAAACAGGTACTCTGTGCAATCGTACGATCTGTGATATGTACAACTCAGCTAACTTATCGAGTAAGAAATTAGTACGTACCGGAATAAAATGGGCCGATTTCATCAATCTATCAACAATAACCCAAATTGAATATTTCTTACTCTGTGTCAACGGCAAACCCGATATGAAGTCCATCGTAACTCGATCCCACTTCCACTCAGGTATCATAATCGGCTGAAGTAGTCCCGATGGCACCTGATGCTCAGCTTTCACTTGTTGACATACTAAACACTTCGACACATAGTCTGAGATGTCTCGTTTCATACCATGCCACCAGTAATGCTATTTCAAGTCATTATACATTTTCGTGCTACCCGAATGAATCGGCAATCTACTATTTTGAGCTTCATCACAAATCATTCGAATCAATTCAAGGTTCTTAGGCACACATATCCGATTCTTGAACCGTAGACATCCTTCAGCATCTATCTGAAAATCGCAATCCGCACACGAGCCATAATGACTCATTTTTACTTTTATATCATCATCAACTTCTTGAGCTTCACGAATTTGTTGTACAAACAATGGTCTCGCTTTCAATTCTGCAATGATCACACCATCATCAGTCATAGCTATATCTGCATTCATTGCGCGTAGAGCAAAAAGTGACTTTCGGCTAAGTGCATCGGCAACCACATTAGCCTTTCCCGGGTGATAATCAATCATAAGCTCATAGTCTTTCAACAGTTCTAACCATTGTCGCTGTCTCAAATTCAGATCCTTTTGAGTTATTAAATACTTTAAACTCTTGTGATTCAAATAGAAGTGGCATTTCTCACTGAATAGATAGTGACGCCAAATTTTTAAAGCAAAAACTATAGCGGCCAACTCAAGGTCGTGTGTCGGATAATTCCTCTCGTGCGGTTTCAACTGTCTCGAAGCATAGGCTACAACTTTACCCTCCTGCATCAAAATACAACCCAGTCCATTTAAGGATGCATCGCTGAAGATAACGAACTCCTTACCCGACTCTGGCTGAACCAACATTGAAGCTTCCGTTAGCAAGGTCTTCAGCTGATCAAAACGCTTTTGGCACCTTTCTGACCACTCGAATTTAACGTCTTTCTGTAATAGCTTTGTCATCGGTGATGCTATCATAGAAAACCCTTTCACGAAGCGTCTATAATATCCGGCAAGTCCCAGAAAGCTATGTACCTCAGAAACATTCAGCGGAGGTTTCCAATCCAATATAACCGAGATTTTACTCTGGTCAACCCGAATACCAGATGCTGAAATAACATGCCCCGAAAAGCTAACTTCATTCAACCAAAACTCACATATGCTGAATTTCGCGTACAATTGCTTGTCACGTAGAATCTGTAACACCAGTCTCAAATGCTCAGCATGCTCGGTTTCGTCTCGTGAATAGATCAGTATATCATCTATGAATACAACCACAAACCGATCTAGATACGGTCTAAATACTCGATTCATCAGATCCATGAAAATAGCAGGGGCATTAGTAAGTCCAAACGGCATTACCAAAAACTCGTAATGGTCGTATCTTGTCTGAAAAGCAGTCTTTGGTATATACAAGTCCCTAACTCACAACTGATAATATCCTGATCTCAGATCAATTTTCAAGAACACCGAGGCTCCTTTAAGCTGATCGAATAAATCATCGATACGTGGCAACATATATTTATTCTTTACGGTCACCTTATTGAGTTGTCGATAATCGATGCACATTCTTAAAATTCCATATTTCTTTTTCACAAATAGAACTGGTGCAACCCAGGAAGAGAAACTCGGTTGGGCGAAACCTCTATCTGTCAATTCTTGCAACTGAGCCTTCAACTCTTTTAATTCAGTCGGTGCCATTCAATATGGAGCTATCGAAATCGGAGTTGTCTCTAGCACT
Organism: Gossypium australe; assembly: GCA_005393395.2. Lineage (NCBI taxonomy): Eukaryota > Viridiplantae > Streptophyta > Magnoliopsida > Malvales > Malvaceae > Gossypium > Gossypium australe. The sequence goes on along the minus strand of CM016624.1, from coordinate 11,049,497 downwards.
AGCTCAATACCAAACTCTACCTCACGAACGGGTGGCAATCCCGGTAATTCCTCTGGAAACACATCCGGATACTCACCAACAACCGGTACAGATTCAATCTTTTTTTCGGTTACCTTGCTATCAATCACATACACAAGATAAGCTTCACAACCCTTTCTCAAATACTGTCGAGCCAACATCGAAGATATCACAACTAGTAGCCCATTCAAATCCGCAGATTCAATTTGAATTATCTCGTTATTCTGGCACCTCAAATCAATAGTCTTTCGTCTACAATTCACTACCACTTCGTGTACCGTTAACCAATCCATGCCGAGGATAATATTGAACTCGTCAAATGGTAATAATATCAAATCGGCCGGAAAACATGAGTTTCGAGTCATCAAAGGGCAATTCTTGCACACTTCATCAACTAGTATACATCGACCCAGGGGGTTCGAAACCCGAATCACAAACTCAGTAGACTCAACAGGTAGAGTCTTACTGGATACTAATGTTTCACACACATATGGATGAGTTGAGCTGGGATCTATCAAAGCAGTTACACTAGTATCGAAGAGAGTGAATATACCGGTAATGACGTCTGATGATGAAACCTCCTCTCTGGCTCGAATGGCATAAGCTCTAGTCGGTGTACGAGCCTCTGATCGAATAGCTACATCTGATGTCCCCCTCTGAGCGCCACTCTTACCTCCCATATTACGAGATGGTCTACCTCTAGCTGTAGTGCTGCTTGGTCTCGCACTCTGACTAAACCAGTCATTCATCATACTATAGAGGGCTTGTTTAGCCCCCTCGTCAGGATTACTCGCAACTGGTCGAGATTCCTCTGGTGTGGTCCCTTGCGCGGGAGCAGACGCCACGCTCTCGACATTATCAGCTATAGCTCGTTCGGGATCAGGATCCATTACTATAAAAGAAATGAACACATTTCATTGTCAGAAGTCGTCACATTATCATATCATAAACTATGGCATGTATAGCTAGACTCACACGCACTACGTTAGTCCGAGAATCGACTAAACCGTAGCTTTGATACCAATCAAATGTAACACCCCTGACTCGTATCTGTCGCCGGATTAGGGCTACTAGGTGTTGCTCGACTAACCACCAAGTTCATTCAGTCACATGAACCATAAAACTTAAGATATAATATTATGAAAATCCAATCATCACAAAAATAAAGTCAACTGCATTATATACAATAAAATAAGTTATCTCATAAAAAAAATAATTTCAAAGCAATGTTCATTTGAGACAATTTGTATATTATAGCCAAATATAAGTATTACCCTTATTAAACATATACCAATCAAAAACTATAATAATAAAATCACATGCATGTCATTATTAATAATTCACTACTAAATTTTTTTCCATTTCAAATCTCAAAACCGAATATATAAGCATACACATATTGTACAATTTGAACTCCAAAATTAATGTAAATACTTTAGCCAAATACTAGCAAAAAAGTATAATTCAATTCATTCATTGGTATAACTCACATAACATAACTTAAAATATCCTTCAACTTAAGGTTATGATTTATGCCCAATATATTCAAGAGATTAAGATCATTACCCAATCGAATCTAAACCACATTCAAATACCTACTTTAACAACATTTAGCATATAATTCATTCTTAAACATTCATCCGAAATTTATAGAAGAAATATCCTTTTGAATTCACAAAACTTACATATCAAACATGCTTAAGTCAAGATCTACTATGCCCAAAACACATGAATATAAATGTATTTACATCATTTTGTACATAATCATGTCATCCCAAATATGCAAATTATAGCCATTTTCGCACGACATCTTCATACAAACATATTTACCCATTTAAATCATTTCCATAAGTAATCCAACGTATACATGCCATAGACCTTAGGTTTAAAAAAAAAAAAAGGTACCAAAATTGATGATAATGTGTCGGACTTTGACGATGATCCCCAAGCTCGAGCTTCGACTACAAAAATCTATAGAACAAAGCAACAAATGCACCAAGTAAGCTATCATAGCTTAGTAAGTTTTAAGCAAGGGTGAAAATATACAACTAAACAATATGCTATTAAATCAAATTCAACCATGGTCATTAACTAATCCATAAAAACAATTATGCATAGTTTGTTCTCATTCAACAACCACTATTATTAATAGATCTCAAAACCGAAAGTTTACATGCCATTTTCCTTTTCGAAACAAGTTCCAAAATAAAAGTTTACATCACATTTCAATAATTTTATAGACATGTATAACTTACCTCAATGGTACTAAACCATTCATTTATCATACTTCGCTTACCTATTTTTCACATCTCGGTTATTTCCATACATTTATATATATCGTTGAGGAAATCGTAATCCCGCACACATAGTGCAATTTGAGTAACGTGTCGCACACTTAGTGCCGTTACTTGAGATGGAATACACATAGTGCAAATTTTAATAGTAATGTATCGCACACATAGTGCCATTACTTACCCTTTTTACACACATAGTGCCATTTTAATAGTAATGTATCGCACACATAGTGCCATTACTTAAATCTTTTCGCACACATAGTGCCACTTTAATAGTAATGTATCGCACACATAGTGCCATTACTTAAATCTTTTCGCACACATAGTGCCAAATAACTGGTTTGCACACACAGTGCTCATCCATCCAAAATTTCACCTCCTTCATATAAACATAAATAATCACAGTTTAAACATATAAAACACCCAAAAATATTCTTGTTCAAACCCAAGTATCCCTATTATGAAATACCATCATATTCGGCCATAGCAAATAAATATGTACACTCCCCTATTCAATTCAATCATCACACATTTCAATCCTATGATAAACCGTATTTCAACTATACTTAATCATTCAACTTAATTTATACAAAGCATATAAAAATACCAAGCTTATATTCGGCTAACATCTACCATGTAACATTTGGCAATCTATAATTTAATATACTTATTTATACTTAGAAAATGCACCTCGATGTAATTTAATTTCAATTTAACCCAATTGCTTAAAAACTTACCTCGGAAATTGACGGATTAAACTTCCCGGCTAGTCGTTCAATTTTGTCTTCCCCCGATCCAAACTCTTTTCTTTTTGTTCTTGATATAAATAAATTCAAATTAAGCTCTTTCATCACTCTTCTCATTCAATTTAATCCAAAAACATATAATTGAGCAATTTATAATTTTACCCCTAGCATTTACAATTTTTTACAATTTAGTCCCTATTACAAAACTCACAAAATATTCAAAATTTTGCCCCCATTCTTTAGAGCCGAATTTTCATCTTCTCACTATAAGCCTATACAACTCATTCATTCCACATTCCAACCTCTAAATTTTTTTATTTTTATAATTAAATCCAAATAATCTAATTTCATCAAAAATTCAAGAATAATATTTGTTGGTCTAACACAAACAATCAATACTTCATCAATAAACAACAAAAACCTCCAACTCCCTTCAATGGCATCACACGAAAATTACAACCAATTCAAAAATTTACACATGGGCTAGGTAAGGCTCTAAACAACAATCTCAAAAACGTAAAAATTATCAAAAACTAAAACCGAATCATACCTTAATCAATACATGCAAAGGCTGGATGTCCAAGAGCTTGAGTTCTTTCTCTTTTCTTTTGTTTTCGATGATGAAGATGATAATGGGATGAAATAACATGTTTTCTTTATTTTATTATTATATCACATATATTATAATATAACATTTTTTATTTTTTATTTCTTTAACTTAATTATATAATATATAAAACATGTTATCATGAAATTAAGAACCACATGCCGTCCACTATATGCTAAATGGTAAATTTACCACCTAAGTCCACATACAAAAGAAATCAAAACAATTAAACCACTCAATTAATGAAAGGCTACTTTTTACCACTTATGCAATTTGGTCCTTTTTCTTAAATTAAAATACACAAACAAACAAATTAACCCACAATATTTTAACACATGCTCAAACACACAATATAGATATCAAATAAAATATTAAAATATTTTTCTAACTCGGATTCGTAGTCCCGAAATCACCGTTCCGATTAGGGTCATAATCGGGCTGTTACAAAAGGTTTGTTGGTATTCGTTTGGTGCTTTCGTTTTGGGGTTTGTGGTGCCTTCTCATTTCTGGTTTTAGTTTTGCTGTGTGCTTTTGTTCCTTGTTTTGTGTGGTTTTTTTTTTTTGCTTTATGCTTTCTTTTCGTGTGCTTTTGATCTGTTTTGTTGTCAGACTTTTGCCAACCCCTTAATTAATGGATGCCGATTTTTTTCGAAGAAAAAAAACATTTTAATTAATGTTTTTTAATTAATGCAATTAAATCATTTAAATGTTTAAAAAAATTGTAAATGATAAAATAATTGTATATGATTTTTATTCTAAAGAAACTATTTGAATGGTAAAAAGTTGTACATGGACCACAATTAATGTAAGAAAACATGCAAATAAGATAACAAGAAGCCAAGGAGAGAGTATTAATAAACATTCGACTAAGGTGAGAAATATCAACCACCCCTGCTTAATTTTTATCGCATACTAATGCACTACAATTTTTTATTAATTAAAAAAATTCATTAATTAATTTTTATTGTAATTGTCTATGCAATTTAATTGATGCACCACAATTTAATTAAAGGGTAAACTATAAAAATAATCACTTTTGTTTGCCTTAAATTACATTTTAGTCACGGTTAATTTACCTTAATAATATAAAATATATTTAATTTATGAAATAGGATGTCAGTGGGATTAATTACGAAAATGGTATGTTTTTTGGGTGGAGCCTTTCTCATAGGCGTCACCACCTTTTTTATAATATATATATTTTTTAAATATTATTTTATTAGTGGTTCCTTTTTCATAGGCGCCACTACTTGTATTATTTTTTCCCGATTCAGTACATGACCCGTGTATATGTACGAGTGTGGTATGGAATAGGTGGTGCCTATCTGGTAGGCGCCACTGGTGACTCCTATCTAATAGGCGCCACTAGTGACTCTGATAAACCGTAAAAGCAACATATTTTAAGCCCACATTTAGTATGCTTTTGGATGATTTAAGCCTTGAATTATGTAATTTGGTGCTCTTAATCCTTTGTTTTCATATTTTATACTCAGGAGAGCACCGGATGACGAAAAGAATGAAAACCGGGCCCAAAACGGAGTAAATGGGCCAATTCACGAAATCCACACGGCCGGGCCCAAGACCACACGGTCGTGCCTCATTCAACAGGCTCAAATACGGCCTGGCCACGACTTACACGGGTGTGTGCCATGGGCGTGTCCCTGTCGTGGGAAAGAAGAGTTTCACTCAGATTTGGATACTTAGGGGCAAAGAAACATAGTCAGAAGCCTATATAAACACCCTAAGTATGACCAGAAAAGGGGGAACCAAAGGCTGTAGTCAGGGGGCGCCCCGCTAGGCCAAAGAAGGCAGGTTTGTGGGGATTTACTCGAAGATAGCCAGTTGATCCATCTCAAGAAGCCAGAATTCTACGCAAGACGGAGGATCTCTCCTTCAATTCCTTCAGGGGGTATAAGAGATTTCTTATGTTTTGTTTTATCTTTTCTTTTGAGATGTTTTCTTTTATTGTTATGAACTAAACCCTCAGATACCTGAGGGGGATGAAACCTAAGATTAATCTTGTTATCATTTGCTGAACTATATGATAAATATTTGACTTGTTCTTAATTATGTGTTCTTAATTCTTGTGTTCATATTTCCAGGATATTAATTCAAGTGTGATGTGCTTAGGTGGAGGAGCAAAAGTCCCTGCTTAAGAGTAGATCTAGCATAATTAAGCGGAGTTGATCGCACGCCTAGAGATAGGGTGACGAGATTTTGCCGGATTAGGGTGAAACCTAATATGGGAGTCCATGGATTGAGTTAATGCGATTCTAGGGGTTTTAATTAGAAAGAGATTTCAATTAATCAACCTAGGGTTATACGTTATTCGCCTCGAGAGAGGGTTTACTATAACTTAGGGAATCTTACGGATCAAGTCAAATGAATAAATCGTCTGGTTCTGAGTTAGATAACAAGTGAAGTCTAGGTGGATTCTTCCTTGGGTGTCGTCTTAATCAATTGGTTTTTCCTCAAAGTATTTTTTTCAATTTCATTCTTCTTTGTCTTAGAGTCTTTAGTTTAGTAGTTAGTTAATTTTAGATTAAATAAAAATCACTTTAATTCTTAGGCTAAATAATAAAGAGAGAGTTAGTATTAGTACTTTTGGTTCCTTTGGGTTCAACAATCCGATCTTGCCTTAACTATACTACTGTTCGATAGGTGCGCTTCCCTCAAATCGCTGTCATAGTTAGTTTCCAGGTTTGATCATTCTTTTTATAAATTTTAAGACTTTAACATCGCGAAAACAACGATCAAGTTTTTGGCGCCGTTGCGGGGGAACTGAAATATTAAGAAAGCTTAATTTTTATTACTTTAGCCATTTTTTTTTATTTTTTGCAATTCACTTTTATTTTTTTACTTTGCTACTTTTCTTTCTTTTGTTCCTTTCAGGTACCTCTAGTTTATGACTAGAAGGAACCCGACAGGACCCCTACTTTACGATAGTGATATTGAAGGTACCATTCGCAGAAATCATAGAGAGACAAGGCGAAGCTTAAACTACATAGAAGAAGAGCAAGAAGCCGAAATAAATACCACCGAAGAGATGACAGAATAATCCGCCACCTCCGGAGATAGCCGAACATCATGCTCCACGTACTATGTATGATTATGCTAAACCTAGTTTAACAGGAATTGAGTCTAGTATTGTTAGGCCTACTATTGCTGCAAATAATTTTGAACTGAAACCTAACACTATACAGATGATACAACAGTTTGTTCAGTTTGATGGTTTGCAGGATGAGGATCCTAATACACACTTAGCGAATTTTCTAGAATTCTGTGATACCTTCAAAATAAATGGCGTTTCTGATGATGCCATCCATCTTCAGTTATTTCCCTTTTCTCTAAAGAATAAAGCCAAACAGTGGTTGCTTTCTCTTCAGCGAGGGTCAATCACTATATGAGATTAAATGACCGAAAATTTTTTATTAAAATATTTTCCACCAGCCAAAACGGCCAAGTTAAGGAATGATATCTCTTCTTTTGTGCAGATGGATTTAGAGACACTTTACGATGCATGGGAGAGATACAAAGATTTGTTGAGGAGGTGCCCACACCACGGATTGCCTTTGTGGCTACAGGTCCAGACTTTTTACAACGGGGTGAACCCTTCAACAAGGCAACTAATTGATTCAGCTGCCGGCGGGACTCTGAACAATAAAACTCCTGAAGCAGCCTATGAATTTATAGATGAGGTGTCACTAAATAACTATCAGTGGCAAGTTACAAGGACAAGGCCAGCCAAAGCAGCCGGAGTTTTCAACATCGACGCAGTGACCGCGCTATCAAATCAGGTAGAGTTACTACATAAAAAATTTGATGGTTTATATGGTTCTACGCAGGCACATCCGGTTATGCAGTGCGACACAAGTGAATGAGTGGCGAATCCTGAGTACCCACCCTACAGACAAGGCATGGAAAGCGAACAGATGAACTATATGGGTAACAATTTTCGATCTAATAATAACCCTTATAGTAATACTTATAATTCAGGTTGGAAGAACCACCCCAGTTTTTCATGGGGCGGTCAAAGAAATCAAAGGCAACAACCATCTCAAAACTTCCAACAACAACCTTACCCACAGGAAAAGAAGCCGAACCTTGAAGAGATGCTGACAAATTTCATAGCAGCCTCAAAAATACGGTCCCAAAATACAGAAACACGTTTCCAAAATATAGAGACAAAACTTGAGGCATTGACACAAGAGTTCAAGGATCAAATCGGGCAACTTGCTAAGAAGATCTCTGAGAGACCACAAGGAAGACTACCGAGCAACACCGAAACTAACCCAATGGAGCAAATTCAAGCCATAATAGCTCAAGATAATGAAGGGTTAGACGAGCTTAATCCAAAGCAAAAGAATGCGGTAGAAGAAAATATGGTTGAGGTCAATAACAAACCGAAACCGGTAATCAAAGAGTACAAACCTCACATACCATATCTAGAAGCGATAACGAAAGACGACACAGAGGAACAGTTCGGTAAGTTTCTTAAACTTTTAAAGAAATTACATATTAACTTACTGTTTCTTGAAGCTCTTTTGCAGATGTCAGATTCCAGGAAATTTTTAAAGAAGCTATTGACAAATAAGAGGAAGATAGATGAGGAATCGCATGTGGAACTGAACGCAGTGTGCTCAGCAATGTTACAAAATAAACTACCACCGAAATTAAAAGATCCAGGGAGTTTTACAATTCCATGCTTAATTGGTAGTTTATCTATTGATAATGCGTTAGCTGATTTAGGGGCAAGCATAAATGTCATGCCTTATAAAATGTTTAAACAACTAGGTCTAGGGAAGCCCAAACAAACTAGGATAAGCATTTAGTTAGCTGATAAAACTGTAAGAATTCCTAGGGGCATAATTGAAGATGTACTTGTAAAGATTGATAAATTCGTATTCCCAGTAGACTTTGTCGTTTTAGACATGGATGACGACAACACGATTCCCCTAATTTTAGGAAGATCATTCTTAGCAACTGCCAGAACTAAAATCGATGTTGATGCAGGCTTACTCATACTTTGTGTAGGCGAGGAGACAGTCACTCTTCAAGCCCTCGATTCAGCTAGAACATTGAACAACCAAGGTGACAAAGTAGATTCTATTGATAACCATTCGGTTAACCCTTCTTTTCAGAAAACACCATAAAAGAACACAACTGAATCCGATTCTAGACCCTGTGCCAACAAAGAAATAACTCATGAGGAACAAAGAATTCAGGTCGATGGAGTAGAAGAGGGGAAGACGCATCTTAAAGAAGAACTAGGGATACATGAGGAAGAACCAAGGCCACCCTACGAGACAAACAAGTTTAAAATCGGAGATCAGGTATTGCTAGATAAAGAAGATCCACGAGTGTCCCCTCCTGATCCTAACACCAGCAAGGAAATCCCTTTCAAAGTAATCGACGTTTTCCCGTACGGAAGAATGGAGGTAAGTAACCCTATATTTGGCCCTTTGAAAATAAATGCCACCCGTCTTAAACTTTATCATGATAATGGAACTGCTAGCACGAGGAAGGACTTTCAACTCCTCAAACCACCATGTATATACACATGAGAGGAGAGTCTAGCTTAAGACCATAAACGAGCGCTTCTCGGGAGGTAACCCGAGTACTAACCCCATTAACCTCTCCATTTTAAACTAACTAAAGGAGCAGATTTCTAGGCCACACGGCCTTGCACACGGCCGTGGCCGTGTGGACCTCCCGAATCTCCGTACTGACATGGCAGAAACGGTACGAGTATGAATAAATAAAATTTGCGAGTCACGGACTCCAACCACCACACCACGGGCACCGACAAAAACCCACGGCGGTGCGACGCGGCCGTGGACAACACTGTTAAATCGTATACGGGAGAAACGAACATAGCATAAACACGACCATGCGACACGGCCGTGTGACTCAACACGCTCATGGTACACGGGCGTGGGCAAGCACCAGGACCCAAAATTCTATTTAAACCCCTACCCGGCCTTCTTCTCACCCAACCCCCCATTCTTCTTCTTGCTTTACACCCCCTTTACACTCTCCATTCTTAGTTATCCTTGTTCTCATAACTATAGCTCTAATAATACCTATGTCGAAGAAGCGGAATGATTCAAGTACAGCCTTCCTGTGGGAGACCGATCTACATAAGTTCATGTCGGTCGCTTCATCTACTCGACAAGCCAAGGGTCTTTGAGACCATTTAATTTTCCTTCTTCTTTACTCTTCTCCTTTATTTCCCTTCTCTTTGACTATCTTATGCTTAATTTAGTTTATTTTATTTTAGTTTCTTAGTGTCAGGTTCAAAAGGCTACTAGGGAATCATACCGGAACCACGACCACTACCTCAATGCAGCCTTAGAGGTTCTAAAGGCTGTTTGGGAATCACGCCACTTCCGCCACCGCCAGCACCCCCGCAGTTTTAGAGGTCACACCCACCTCGCAAACCATCCAACAACAAGGACTATGTGGTCCATTAATCTTTAATTTCAATTTTATCTACACTTCAATTTTCTTTCTTTTTATCTTTCCTGTCTTTAATTATATATTTAGTTTATTTTAAATGTGTCTTAATAATTCCTGGCTAATTCTCTACGAGCTCCCCAATTTTTTCATCTAGCGCAGAGCTCGGCAGCAGCCACCACCCCTATCGACTTCTAACTCCAGGAAACCATCCAAATTCAGGAAGTCTCACCTCCCTCTCTCTCTTAAAATGCTTATACATCTTTATACATTGAGGGCAATGTACATCTTAAGTGTGGGGGGTGAATAATTATTTCAAGAAAGTGCCTAACTTTCTGCATTATTCTCAAATCCCTGAATGATATCTTGTCTTGAAGTAAGTTTTTCATATAATGATTAGAATGAAATTTCCTTTGATTTATGATTTTTTATTGATATGTTTTAGATTAAGTCATTGATAATTATGCATTGATGATTAAATTTGAAGAATACTAAAGAATCAAGCATGATAAGTCTATTTTTCAAAAATTAAAAAGTTTGTTAGGTTGTCTACCTGAAACTGAATGTTACCTTGAAATTTGAAATTTATGAAGTTTGATAGACCGTAATTATAACATATTTTAATCCCACATTTAGCTTGTTTTTGGATGAATTATTCCTCAATTTATGTAAAAGGGTGCTCTTAATCCTTTCTTTTCATGTCTTATACCCATGATAGCACCCGAGGATGAAAAGAACACAAAACGGGTCCAAAACGGAGTAAATGGGCCATAACACGAAATCAACACGGCCTGGCCCAAAGAACACATGACCGTGCCTTATCAAGTATCTAGAACACGGCCTCAACCCCGATTTACACGGTCGTACCTCAACTTAGAAATCCGAACACAGCGTGAAGATGAGTCACACGGGCGTGCCCCTGTCGTGGCTTTAGACAATTTTAGTCGGAAAAGGATACTTAGGGAGAAAGAATCGCATTCTAAGAGCCTATAAATAACCCCTAGGCACCACCTTTGAAGAGGCGTCGAGCTAGGCCTAGAAGCCAAGCCGGAAAGGTCAGAATTGTGGGAATCACTCAAAGTTAGCCAGTTGATCTGTAACATCCCAAACCCGGCCCAAACATTACGATCGAATTTGGTTTGCTACAGAGAAAACATTTTGAAATCCCTTTTAAAACCGATTTAAAGTTTTGTCGGAAACCCTTCAATTTCGAGTCTCTTGTTAAAAACCATACTTAGTGTTGTTTAAAAAAAATATATTTATTAAGTCGGGTTGTTTATAGATTTCGAATGTGCCCGATGACACCTAAAACTTTTTTTTTTCGTTTGATTTGAGAAAACATGTGAACCCGTTTTAACATCATTAAATAATTTAAACAAAATATTCAAAACATGTAACAATAATAAGAATAATTCTAGGAGGCCTTATTACAACTTGATTAAAATAAAACCAATAGTAAAATAAAATAAGCCAAAGTTTAGAGTTCATTTATATCAAATATCCACTGCATGGCCACCTCGAGTCCATCCGGCTCCACATCCGCGATCTACATGTCACCTGAAAATGTAAAGGAGAAGGTGAGTCACCAAGACTCAGTATGTAACCCTTCCCCCGGTTAAATACCATATCATACACAATTTATAACAAATTAACATGCATTAAGTCATGCACCCAACCTAGCCATCCAAACGCCTTTCTCTACCCCGTGTGGTACCAAACCACTGGTGGTGCCAAACCACTGGTGACTTAAAGTCACAATTGTGATACCAAATCACTGGAGGTGCCAAACCTCTGGTGTCCGAAGACACAAATCGAATGACGGGGCCAACCCATCGTGTGATACCAAATCACTGGCGTCAATCCCTTAATATCATCTGTGGGGCTAACCCACTGTGGTGCTAAGCCACTGGGACGAGACGCAATGAGGTGCCAAACCTCTGGAGGTGCCAAACCTCTAGTGACCAAAGTCACAATGTGGTACCAAACCACTGGTGTCCGTCGACACTAATATCACTGCCCCCTCCACTCGGTTAACCCATATCAGTCCATGATATATAACAGAATTCATGCCAACATATATTTAAATCACATATATTAAATATGCCATGCTTTCCAAAAGCATCAAATAGTAAACTCATACTGACAGGGACTTACCTGAGTCATCGCTTATACCGTTATGGTATTAAATCCAAGCTACATAAACCAGGTTTAGCATACACAATATTTAGCACAGTTAATAGTTATAAAGTGTGTATGTACACACCTGTCACTAACGATAGCCCTAAATCCCGGAGAAACCAATCGGCTACCCACAATATCCTTGCTCCTACACGCTTTTGAGTACTAACCACGGCACACGATACACGAATTTGCTTCGTCAAACTTTTAAAACGAATCCCGAAAGCTTTCCCTACTGGTTATGGCTTCCCTTGATAATTATTTCGACCAATTTGACTTTCATGTCAATTAACCACAACATTTAATTATAAACCTTCTTACTAAAGCCCAGCATCGCATATAAAAGGAAAAATAAAACACCCTTGTTACCGCCTGGAATCGAACCCAGGCCCTCTTTAGCGCTGTTTCCAGCCGTTAAGCAACGCATGAAGCCACTTTGCCAACTGGACTTTCATGTCCATTTCCTCGGCTATTTATCTTTAAGGCATACCTGGCCCAGCTCCCCTAATTGACGCAAAATAAAACCAAAATGCTGCCTTTGCAGCTTGAACTTGAGACCCCTAGCAAGCTCTTAGGCGCACCACGCCACTTATACCAAGCCCATCCTTTGTGCCTTAACTCGCCCAAAATTTTATTAAAGCCCTAACTAACCTAGCTCCTTCCTTTTACACACTTAAAAATAAATTTTTAATACTGGGTCAGGCTTAGCTCGAGTTATTTTCTAGACCCCAAAACATGCCAAGTAAATCATAAATTTTATTTCCTGAAGCCCACATGGAATTTATTTAAATTACAAATAACCCCTAATTCAGGGTGTTACATTCTACCCCCCTTAAAAATAATTTCGGCCTCGAAATTACCTGATCGAAAGAGGTGGGGGTATTGCTGCCGCATCACATCCTCGGGTTCCCACGTAGCTTCTTCTACACCATGGTTCCGCCATAGCACTTTCACCAAAGGTACTGACTTCCTACGTAGAACCTTGACATCTCGATCCAAGATTTGAACTGGCTCCTCCTCGAAAGATAAGTCCGAGTTTACCTCAATCTCCGCCACTGGCACAACGTGTGTTGGATCTGACCGATACCGTCTAAGCATCGACACATGAAAGACGTCATGAATCTGACTCAACTCTGCCGGCAGTTCGAGCTGATAAGCTACCGGTCCCACTCGCTTTACTACTGTATATGGGCTGATGAACCTTGGGCTTAGCTTCCCTTTTCGTCCAAATCTTAATACCTTTTTCCAAGGCGACACTTTCAGAAAAACTTTATCTCCTACTGCATACTCCATTTCCTTGCGCTTAAGATCAGCATAGGACTTCTGTCTATCCGTCGCTTCCTTGAGACGAGCCCGAATCACTTTCACTTTCTCTTCAGTCTCTGTCACCAACTCTGGACCTAAAACTTTTTGTTCACCCAACTCCGTCCAACACGTAGGAGTACGGCATCTTCGTCCATACAGTGCTTCATATGGTGCCATTTGGATACTCACTTGATAACTATTGTTATAAGCGAATTCTGCCAACGGTAGATACTCTTCCCAACTACCACTGAAATCCAAAACACAACCTCTTAGCATATCTTCTAAAATCTGTATGACCCTTTTCGACTGCCCGTCAGACTGTGGATGGAATGCTGTACTGAAATCCAATCGTGTACCCAAAGCCTGATGCAACGCTTTCCAGAACCTTGACGTAAACCTCGGATCCCTATCTGAGATGATTGATACTGGCACACCATGCAATCTTACTATCTCAGCCACATACAATTTTGCTAGCCTCTGAAGAGTATAATCCACCCTTACCGGTATGAAGTGAGCTGACTTGGTCAGACGGTCCACAATCACCCAAACTGCGTCCTTCTTGCTGGGCGTGAGGGGTAGCCCACTGACGAAATCCATAGTGATCCTCTCCCATTTCCACTGAGGAATCTTCACTGGTTGAAGTAACCCTGATGGCAACTGATTTCAGCCTTTACCTGCTGACACGTCAGACACCTTCCCACGAATTCGATTATCTCACGCTTCAACCCCGGCCACCAGAACTGCTTCCGCAAATATCCATACATCTTGCTACCTCCAGGATGCATAGCGTATGGGCTGCTATGTGCATCCTGAAGAATTCTTTGTCTCAATTCCACATCCTTCGGCATACAAGGCCGCCCTTGAAAACACAACATACCATCACCAGTCAAACTATACCCTTCCAAACCACCATCTTGAACTTGCAACCTCCGTGCATTTAAACTGTCATCCTCTAATTGCTTTTCCTTAATCTCCTCGATCCAAGTTGGCTAAACTTGCAGCTCTGCCAAAAGACTTCCTTCGTCGTATAGACTGAGATGAGCAAACATCGCTCTTAAGTCTGTCACGACTTTTCTGCTCAAAGCGTCAGCTACCACGTTCGCCTTACCCGGATGGTACTCAATCGAACAGTCGTAGTCCTTTAACAGTTCAATCCAACGACGCTGCCTCAAATTCAAATCCTTCTGAGTTAATAGATACCTTAAACTTTTGTGATCCGTGTAGACTATCGACTTTTCCCCATACAAGTAATGCCTCCATATTTTCAAAGCGAAGACTATTGCCGCTAACTCCAAGTCGTGAGTCGGATAGTTAACCTCATGCGGTCTTAGCTGACGGGATGCGTAGGCCAGTACCTTCCCTTCCTGCATCAACACACATCCCAAACCAGTATGGGACGCATCACAATAAACCGTGAACAACTTCCCTGCCTCAGGCTGTACTAAAACTGGAGCTTCCGTCAGAATTTTCCTTAGCTTATCAAAACTTTCTTGTTGTTTCTCTGACCGAACAAATGGGACTTCTTTTCTTAATAACTTAGTTAACGGCGCTGCGATTAAAGAGAATCCTTCCACAAATCTTCGATAGTACCCTGCCAGACCCAGAAAACTTCGAATTTCTGCCACTGACCTAGGCGGTTTCCAATCCAACACCGCTTCAACCTTGCGAGGGTCCACTCTAATCCCTTCAACGGATACTATGTGACCTAAGAAAGCCACCTCCCTTAGCCAAAATTCGCACTTACTGAATTTGGCATATAACTGCTTCTCCCTCAATACTTGTAGAACTATACGCAAATGCCTATCATGCTCCTCCTCCGTCTTTGAGTAAACCAATATGTCGTCTATAAACACCACGACAAATTGATCCAAGTACTGCTGAAACACTCTATTCATTAAGTCCATGAATGCTGCCGGCGCGTTGGTTAACCCAAATGGCATCACTAGGAACTCGTAATGCCCATACCGAGTACGAAATGCCGTCTTGTGCACATCAGCCTCCTTCACCTTAAGTTGATGATAACCCGACCTAAGATCTATCTTCGAGAACACCGATGCACCTTTCAGTTGGTCAAACAAGTCATCAATCCGGGGCAACGGATACTTGTTTCTGATCGTTAACTTGTTTAGCTGACGGTAGTCGATACACATCCGCATTGACCCGTCTTTCTTCTTGACAAACAGCACAGGTGCTCCCCATGGAGATATACTTGGTCGAGTAAACCCTCTATCCAAGAGCTCCTGAATTTGAGCTTTCAGCTCCACCAACTCCTTTGGTGCCATTCGGTAGGGTGCTATAGACACAGGTGCCGTTCCGGGCAACAAGTCTATACCAAACTCAACTTCCCGATCTGGAGGCAGACCCGGGAGTTCTTCTGGAAACACATCAGCGAATTCTCCTACAGTTCGAACCTTATCAACTGCTGACTCTTTAGTCTCCAAGGCACAGATTTGAACCAAAAACGCCTCACAACCTTTCTTGACCATCTTCTCAGCCTTCAAAGCAGACACTACATTGGATAGATAATCTCTTCTATTACCTATCATGACCACTTCATCACCCTTAGCCGTCTTTAGAACCATGCGCTTAGCAGCGCAATCCAACCTTGCCTGATACTTAACCAGCCAGTCCATTCCAAGAATTAGATCGAACTCCCCAAACGGCAGTTCCATCAGATCAGCCACAAACACTACCCCTTGGAGTTCTAGGGGTACATCTCTATATAGCTTATTCACTACAACAGAGTGTCCTAGAGGGCTAATTACAGTCATCTCCCTAGAAGCAGTCTCAAAGTCTAAGTTCATAGTCTCTACCACACTACTAGCAACGTATGAATGCGTCGAACCCACATCAATTAATGCAACATATGGAAGACCAAAAATTAGGAACGTACCGATTATGACATCCGGTGCGTCACCCTCCTCGCGACGCCTCGCTGCGTAAACTAAACCAGGCTGCCTTGCTTCTGTGTTGCCTGCACCTCTGCCTGGAACCCCGCGACCTCGATTAGGACTATTGTTTCCCCTATCATTACCACGACCCCTCTGTGGTGGTCTTACATTTCTAGCCTGAGTACGGTTCTGACCCTCTGGCTAACTCTTAGCTAGCTTCCGAGGACAATCCCTTACATGATGATCCAAAGATCCACATTCAAAGCAACCCCTCTCACCGGTCCAACAACTTCCCCAATGTGACTTCCCACAACGATTACACTGAGCCTGTCTCTGATTAGTAGCCATGGGCCTTCCTGCCTGATTCGGCCCACTCTGGCTAGCCCTTTTTTGTGCATTATTACCCGATCCAGACGACCCAAAACCTCTTTTCTGCTTGTTCCTATCATAGTTCTGTCTCACAGACTCCTTGACCTCTTCGGCTACCTTAGCCTTCTCTACCAGAACAGCAAACTCACGCACTTGCTGTGGAGCAATCAACAACCTTAAATCATCCCTAAGTCTGTCTTCAAAGCGGACACAACGATCATGCTCAGTTGACACAATTCCCCGAGCATAGCGGCTCAGCCTCAAGAATTCTGCCTCATACTCAGATACCGACTTATTTCCTTGTACCAATCCCAGAAAAGCTTTCCTCTGAGCATCAGTGTAGCTGGTGCCCGCATACTTCTTCTGATAAGCAGCTTTGAAGTACTCCCAAGTAAGGCCATCTGCCGTAGCACCATCCCGAACCGTGAGCCACCACTGGTATGACTCATCCTTTAGAAGCGACACTGCTCCTTTCAGCTTCTCCTCATTCGTTAAATCGAGATCGTCCATGATCCTCTCAGTCGATTCTAACCAATATTCCGCTGCACTGGGTGCCACGCCCGACACACCCCGGAATACCTCAGCTCCGTTGGATCGAAGTCGCTCGGGTACAGATTTTCGAGCTCCCATACCTCCACTAGCCCCAGCCACTATCTCAAGGACTCGCAACACAGCTTGCGATACTGCCTCTCCTCCCGTCTGATCCTGTTCCTCAGCTCCAAAAGTTGGGGGTGGTGGTGGTACTTCATTCTCCGACCCCTGACCCGTCCTAACGGGTTCTGACACAATCATCCTGCCCCTACCGCGTCCACGACGGCCACGTCCTCTAGAGCTCATTTCTAGTGATTGAGGCTTAGTCTGTTTAAGAAATTTTGTGAAGAAAGTTTAATAGAGATTCTTTCGAGCAATCAAGTTTCGAGTTTTCTATCCTAATTCACAGAAAACACATCTATTCCATAGTATCTCCCATACACATTCACTCTTCGAACATTTCTGTCCGTTCCTATCCTAGGGGTATTTTGGTAATAATCCGAAGAATTTTTTTTTTAAACTCTAATAGATCAGGACATTTTGAAATTTCCAAGACTGGAGGGTTAGTTTCAAAAATTTCCCAAATTAAAGGTACGGCAGAATTTTGGAAACCAGGGGTAATTTGGTAATTTTGTCAATCAGAGGTAATTTTATAAATTTCCAAAGACAAGGTATTATTTTGAAATACAAAATTTTTGAGTACTTTTGTAAAATAAAAATTTGATCAAAATTGGGGTAATATGGTAATTTTAGAAACCAAGGGCATTTTCGTAATTTTGCCACTAAGGGCATTTCGGTAATTTTGGTAAATTGAAGAATATTTTGAAAATTTTACAAAAATATATTTTTCATTATTACTAAGAAGAGATGCTCTAATGATTTTAAAACTAGCGTTTTCATCAAAACATGACTAATCCCTTTCGGGTTTTATTTAATGTGTTTAGCCTATGACCGAGTCCTCTTGGTTAGGGTGAACCGAAGCTACACACCAGGTAGGATTCCTGCGAAGAGGAGGTGAGTCACGAGGACTGCTTAAGTACCAAGCTCTTCCGGATCCAATCCTAGACATGCGCACCAAGGTTACCACACCCTAACTCGACGACTTGGTCACGGGTTGGTTTTAATTAGGCCATTAAAATCTTATGAGTTTTGTTAGGGTGGACTATTCCTAAGGTTCAACACCTATCATACTAACTACGTTGCCTACCTACCCTTCTACAATAATAATCCACACAAAAAGTTAGAGGTACTTACCTGGGCGGATCGGTGCCGGAGACTCGGTGCCATGCTTATTCAAAACCAAAATATTTCAAAAAGGCCTACCAAAAACATTTTGGGCCTTGGGCCCCCACAGCCGAGCTTTGAACTGGGCTCTGATACCAATTTGTAACATCCCAAACCCGGCCCAAACATTACGACCGAATTTGGTTTGCTACAGAGAAAACATTTTGAAATCCCTTTTAAAACCGATTTAAAGTTTTGTCGAAAACCCTTCAATTTCGAGTCTCTTGTTAAAAACCATACTTAGTGTTGTTTAAAAAAATATATTTATTAAGTCGGGTTGTTTATAGATTTCGAATGTGCCCGATGACACCTAAAACTTTTTTTTTTCGTTTGATTTGAGAAAACATGTGAACCCGTTTTAACATCATTAAATAATTTAAACAAAATATTCAAAACATGTAACAATAATAAGAATAATTCTAGGAGGCCTTATTACAACTTGATTAAAATAAAACCAATAGTAAAATAAAATAAGCCAAAGTTTAGAGTTCATTTATATCAAATATCCACTGCATGGCCACCTCGAGTCCATCCGGCTCCACATCCGCGATCTACATGTCACCTAAAAATGTAAAGGAGAAGGTGAGTCACCAAGACTCAGTATGTAACCCTTCCCCCGGTTAAATACCACATCATACACAATTTATAACAAATTAACATGCATTAAGTCATGCACCCAACCTAGCCATCCAAACGCCTTTCTCTACCCCGTGTGGTACCAAACCACTGGTGGTGCCAAACCACTGGTGACTTAAAGTCACAATTGTGATACCAAATCACTGGAGGTGCCAAACCTCTGGTGTTCGAAGACACAAATCGAATGATGGGGCCAACCCATCGTGTGATACCAAATCACTGGCGTCAATCCCTTAATATCATCTGTGAGGCTAACCCACTGTGGTGCTAAGCCACTGGGACGAGACGCAATGAGGTGCCAAACCTCTGGAGGTGCCAAACCTCTGGTGACCGAAGTCACAATGTGGTACCAAACCACTGGTGTCCGTCGACACTAATATCACTGCCCCCTCCACTCGGTTAACCCATATCAGTCCATGATATATAACAGAATTCATGCCAACATATATTTAAATCACATATATTAAATATGCCATGCTTTCCAAAAGCATCAAATAGTAAACTCATACTGACAGGGACTTACCTGAGTCATCGCTTATACCGTTATGGTATTAAATCCAAGCTACATAAACTAGGTTTAGCATACACAATATTTAGCACAGTTAATAGTTATAAAGTGTGTATGTACACACCTGTCACTAACGATAGCCCTAAATCCCGGAGAAACCAATCGGCTACCCACAATATCCTTGCTCCTACACGCTTTTGAGTACTAACCACGGCACACGATACACGAATTTGCTTCGTCAAACTTTTAAAACGAATCCCGAAAGCTTTCCCTACTGGTTATGGCTTCCCTTGATAATTATTTCGACCAATTTGACTTTCATGTCAATTAACCACAACATTTAATTATAAACCTTCTTACTAAAGCCCAGCATCGCATATAAAAGGAAAAATAAAACACCCTTGTTGCCGCCTGGAATCGAACCCAGGCCCTCTTTAGCGCTGTTTCCAGCCGTTAAGCAACGCATGAAGCCACTTTGCCAACTGGACTTTCATGTCCATTTCCTCGGCTATTTATCTTTAAGGCATACCTGGATGAGATATTGATTTAAATCTTATTGAGTCTATTTTCATATAAAAGAAATATAGCAAACAAACAATTCATATATTTTGAGATATTTGAATTTCTGTGAGACTGGTTCAGAATGATTACGTGATCCCTTGTTCTGCATTTGAAAACTCATTAAAATTTGTACAAAAATAATTATGAGATATAAATTATATGCTTGAAATCCTTAATGAGTCTAGTTTCAAATGAACTAAACAAGGAGGCCATATAAATTCTGTACAAAGAGAAAATTGATTTATAGTGAAGAGAGGTCAGAATAGTTGAACAGTGAAATAGAGGAAACTTTAATGAATAAACTGTACTAATTGGATAAACCAAAAATTCTGAAAATTTTATTGTAAAAAGATAAATGAGTCTAGTTTCAGGGAAAATTAACGGATCTTAATTTGGAGTTCTATAGCTCCAGATATAAATTATTTAATGACTATGACTCAGAAAAACAACTTAACTAAAATTTGAATAAATAGAAAGAATATGGAAATAGCATGTTATCGCATTACTTATTATTTTCATGCGAGCTTACTAAGCGTAAAGCTTACTCCCTCCTTTCCATTTCTTTTAGTTTTGTCAGGTCAGCCTAGGGTTAGAGATCGTCGGAGGCAACATCACACTATCGGGCCATTATTCTTGGAGTATTGGCATGTCTATGTTAAATGTTTTCAAGTGAGTGGCATGTATAGGGACTTAGTATTTGTATGATGGATGTTGTTGTGATTAGCCAAATGTATTGGCTTATAGTGATTTGTTGATTATTGCCATGAGATGTGGCTTATAATGATTTTGGCTTATAAGCCTATTTGTCTATGATATATGTTAATGTCTTGTTATATGGTATAAGTGATTAAATAGATGAATAAGGTCAAATGTATGTGTTTGAAAAGTTTTAAATTTTGGGAAAAATTTGTTAACCCAATTTTGTATGATTGTGAATGTCGAAGTACGGTAACGCCTCGAACCCTGTTCCGGCGACGGACCCAGGTAAGGGGTGTTACATTTAGTGGTATCAGAGCTATGGTTTAGTCGGTTCTCGGACTAACATAGCAAGTGTGAGAGTCTAGTTATACATGCCACCAATATGTGATAGTGTGATGCCTTCCGATGCGATTGAGGACAATCTTATTAAAAGAGAAGTACTCTCCAACCGAGCTATATCCGATTATTTGATAGTGATACTGAAGTATTTGAATAAAGTGTAGCTATGATGAGTTAAACTCAGAAAAGTATGAATAAGAATTCGTAATGTGTATATGTGGTAATGTGTGAAATGAAAGTTTATGCAGTAATATGTCTATTCATATTTTTCTGACCTTCACATACTATATCATGCTTGAAAAAAAAATTGTTTTAATTAGACAGATATGCTTTCTAACCGAACTAAATTTCGATAGTATGGAATGTGTACTTAAATGTTAGAGTGAAAATATATTGGTGATGAGTTGACACTCGTAAAAGTATGGATCAAAGTGTATGACATTTTTGTTATTGATAAATGTTATAATGAAATCTGTAAGATTTGGGTTGAATAAGCTCACGAGTGTGGAGTTACAGAAGTCCGTGTTTGGAAGATTAATAATGCGGTCAAAAAATAGATTGAATCAACAAATGAAGAGAATATTAAAAGAGATATTGGATAGTTCTAAGAACTATTTAAATTATGTTAAGTCACGTTACAGAAGAAGTTAACTTCGATTAAATGACCTATTCAGGTATGTTATCTAAAGAAAGTATTAACTAAAAGCTTATCTGGATTGATTTCTGTTATTGATGGGATAATATGAACCTAATGGTGACAGAATTAGACAGTTGAATAATGTTTGAATTGTATTGGAGGCTGAGTGCAGTGGTTATGTTATAATCGGGCAGTTACTATGTGTACGTTTATCCTCGGAAGTATATGTGACTGTTTAATTTCAAAAAAAGAAAAAAAAAGAGAAGTCATATCATATGAGAACATTAGCTAAACATATTAATAGACGAAAGCATCGTTGATCTGTTTGGGTTATGTTCGACATTGTTATGTCTTTCTCTGATATTTTATTCCATTGTGTGGATATAAAAGTCGACGATAAAATTTGTATGAAGTTAATATTTTGTTTCTACTGGTTATTGTTCTGTTGAATATACGTGAATATTATATTGCTTCTGTTACTGAGGATTTCAATATTTATGCATGACTTTGTTTTTCCTGGACATTTTCTGGGATAGCATTGAAATTGATATCATTCTATATGGGTTGTAATTTTCAGATATCCTGTATAGCTCCATATACTGAGATCTCACTATTTCGGTTTTCTTATGATTCTATGTGATTATCTGTATGAGATCTCTATACGACAGAGATGACTATGTTTATTATAATTAAAATTTCTAGCTTGAAATGTGAGAGTACAGTGGTACCGTCCTCAAAGTTATAGAAGTTGTGTCTCTGCAATGGTTGCTACTAAAATCATACTTGATTCTTTTCTGTGTTCAAATGCTTCCTTAACAGCTAGGATAATATTTATTATAGGGTTGAGACACTGTTCCTAGTAAGTCCCAATGATTTCTATTTGGTTAAGGTGATTTCAGTATAATTCAAAGTTTCGATGATTAATATATGAGACAACTTCATTATAGACTCTTTTCTAGTTCTCGTGAAGGTTCGACATTGATAATAGTAAAAATGATAGAAGATCAGTATAATTTGTATAATGATATGTCTGGGGTTATCCTTTTAACAAGAAGAAAAGATTTCTTTGAAAAGAGTTATGTGATATATATGATGACTATAAGAGTTTAAAATGTTTAAGGTCAGAGAAAGATCCGAACTTGGTATAGCAAAGTTAGCTCGAATCATTGAAAAACTTTTGATTCTGTAAGTGATTCTTATCCGAGGAAATGATTATAGTTTCGGATGTTTTGAATGGGAAAGCTCTTGTGTGCTTTTTGAGCGATGAATATGTGATTGATCTTATCAAGTAATGGACTGTTGTTAGCTAAATTAAAGGCTAAATAAATGTTTATTTAGTAAAGTTGTGAAATTCAGAAATGTGTCAGTGAGTTATAAGTTAAAAAGGGGTTCAGCATAAATTGAATTTTGATTCAGAACTTCAAATGTGGAATCGATGATTATTTGTTGCTTCAAGATAAAGTGTCTATACCGAGAAGCTCTGAGATTGTATAACCATTGTTATAGGTGGTCCATAGTGTCAATTAGTCTAATCGTACGAGAATAACATGATGCACGACATTTCGAGATATGATATTGATGAACGAGTGTGAACTATGATATTACTGACCTTGTTTATTTTAGAAATAAAGTGTTGATGAATTTTGTATTGAGATTATCCTTATTATTGAAAGTGATAGATTTATCTGTTCCTGAGATGATAAGTCTACATATGGTACCAATCAACATTGTTTCAGATTGATATTTGAAACTCATATTGTGATACTGAGGGAAATTACAATAATCTGTGAGTATGAGATTGCATTGAAATCAGGAAATGCAATTCAAACTCTCGAAATATTTATTTGTCACTGTGTTTCAGGGTTTCAAAGTAACTAAGAAAGACTATTGTTGTTATAAGCAGTTATCGAACTCTGCTATTTCAAGATCGAGCTCTGTGAAAATATGATCCACGGGATTAATATCGTCAAAGAAATTTAACAGAAAACGAAAACAATCTAATACAGTTATAAACAGTCTCAGCTAGAGATGATGTACAGCGAAACTCAGATCAAAATTTCAATTATAAGATTAAAGATATTTGAAATCTGAAGCTATGTGTGAATTTGAAATGTATTGTATGGAAGCAAATCCTTAATCTACATTCCAGTAAGATTTTCGGGGACGAAAATCCCTAAGGGGGGAGAGTTGTAACAGCCCGAATTAGACCCTAGTCAGAACGGTGGTTTCGGGACCACAAATCCTAGTCAGTAAAATATTCTAATATTATATTCGGTACCTATGATATATGATTGAGCATGTGTTAAAGTTTCGTGAGTTAATTGGTCCGTTTGTGTGTTTAATTTAAAGAAAATGACTAAATTGCGTAAGTAATAAAAGTAGTCATTTATTAAATTAAGTGGCTAAATTGATTTGTCTTCTTTTTTATGAGTACTTCAGTTGCAAATTGACCTTTTTATGTGGATAGTGGACGGCATTGAGCCTTTATAATACGTTAATATAATTGTTTTATATGTTAAAATATATTAATGATTAAATAAATATTATAAAGGCATATTATTAATAAAACAAAAAGACAAAGCATTTGGCATGTTCATCTTTTTGTTCTTGGGACAGAAACTAGAAAGAGATAAGAAGAGAAAAAGTTTCAGAGGGTTTCGGCACTTCTTAAGCTAGATTAAGGTATGATTTGGTTTTAGTTTTTGATAATTTTTACGTTTTTGAGATCGTTGCTAAGTTATCTACAAAACCCATCCTTAAATTTTTGATTTTGGTGAATATTTTGAATTATGCCATTGTTGAAAGCTTGTGAATTTTGATGTTTGATGGTAGATTATGCATGCTAATGAGTACAGAAACGATTTTTACTAAGTGATTTTCGGTGAAAACGAGTAAAATGAGCTAATTGGTAAAAGATGTTATTGTTCATAATTATGTGTTATAGTAAGAATTTGAAGTTTCTATAGAAGGGAAAAATGTTTAGCATGTCATAAAACATAAGAAAAAGGAATAAAGTTTAATTTTCGAGCCTAGGGGCAAAATCGTAATTATGTAAAAGTTTAGGGGCAAAATTGTAATTTTTCCAAAGTTTGAGTTAGGGACTGTTTTGAGCAGTACATTAATTAAATAAGTGAAATGTGATGTTTTAGACCCCGAAAGACGAGATTTGGACTTAGAACTGGAGGAAAATCAAAAATTGGGAAAGTTGGTAAAATGGTCGTTTCGGCATTTGAGGTAAGTTCGTGTGTTAATAATAATGCAACATCGTGCTTGAATTGTAATTTTCTATTGATATGGCATAAATTGTATGATTTAATATGTTTAGGAGAAGTTGATGTATGATATGGAAAATGTGATGTTTGTTGTGTTATGTGAAATTGAATTGAGAAATGATTTGAATACCCTATTAACTTGTCGGACTAGATTTGATACAAATGGCATGCCATTGGATTTGTGATGTGATGAGGAGATTTGTAGCTCGGCTGAGAAGATGATTCTGTTATTATATGCTTCGGTTTATCCGAAGAGGCATTTAATGCCTTATTGGTGTGTTTGGGAGGATATGATATATTGGTGTGTTTTGGAGGTTATATTATACTGGTGTGTTATGGAGGATTTATATTATTCCGGGTGTGATTGGGTTGGATATTTTGGTGTGCTTGGGTGGAATCCACGTATCTGTCAGAGTCCGAGCATTGTTAATAGGGTAAGTAATTGAAATGGAACTTTGAAAATGAGATGGATTGATTTGGCTTTATTGGCCAATTAGGGCTTAAACCGAACCCCCAAAAGAAGGTGCAGTCTGTGGCGTGGGTCGGTAAGTGTACTTCTTTAACATGCAATTTCTTTTCTTCTTTTTTTGGGGTGCCGAAAGCTTGAGTTAAAGCATTGGTAATGATTGGCTGATTATGCGTGAGTGTCTCAATAGGTAACTTTTGAGTTTACTCGACACCATGGAGCTAGGGGAGCTTCTCAGGAATCTACTTTTTGAGTCAGGTGCGTAATTGAAGGGCCTAGCCGAACCTTTTTGTAAGTGAGCTTTCCCTCAACTTCGGTTTTGTTTTATCTTCCCTAGTGTATGCCGAGAGCATAAGTCAAGGCCTTGTAAGGATCGGCCGAATGAGGTTTTGGCCATATTAATTTGTAAATTGTTTGCATGTGTAGCCGACACCAAGAAGTACTTTGGATTTTGTTTCTTCTGAGGATCTCAACGAGTCAAACAATAACTTGGGATTTCGGTAAGCTTAGCAATAGTTAAGCACTTTCGGCCAAAGGCCATTCTTAGTATTTTTGAGTAACTGATTTATGCACTATGATTTTAGGAGGGGACTAATCGGCTAGAAATCAGAAGTTTCAGGTTTTCAATCACGTTGGTTCGTGTTAATAAAGGTTCGGCCTAGGGCCCTATTTTGGTTATGTTACGACCGATCCTTTGGGATTTGTTAATAAATCAAATGAGACCCCTTAATACTAACCTAAAGTGGCCGAATATAGGTGCAATACGGGATACGGTTCGAGACTTTTGTGATATCGGATAGATTCGCGATTTCTCTTTAGATCTCCGATTAAATAGGTGTGTAAGCTCTTACACACTTTATTAGTATAGATTGTTGTTATGATGATATTTATAACCTCTCATGTAGTAATTTTTCCTTGTGGGCATAAGCTTGGTTTTCGGGTAAGTCCCCTATTACTCGATCTATGATATATGTTGTGTATGCCATCATATGCTGTTAAATGCTATGCTATATACAAATGCATGATATATGGGATCATGATACTTGTTATGTGAGCATGATGATGGTGGGATTGATGAGAGGAAGTAATAATCGTGTCGACGGACACCAGTGGTTTGGTACCACATTTCGTGACTACGGTAACCAGAGGTTTGGCACCTCCAGAGGTTTGGCACCTCATAGCGTCTCGTCCCTGTGGATTAATTCCACCGTGGGTTGGCCCCACATTTGAGATTCGGGATCGACGCTAGTGATTTGGTATCATACGATGGGTTGGCCCCATCATTTGATTTGTGACTTCGGGTCACCAGTGGTTTGGCACCACCAGTGGTTTGGCACCACAAGTATTGACGGATACCGTGACTTTAAGTCACCAGTGGTTTGGCACCACCAGTGGTTTGGTACCACACGGGGTAGAAAAAGGAGCATGGGTGGCTAGGTTGGGTTGCATAATTGCATGTCATACTAATATCTTGTGTATGAGTGGTATTTTCGGGTTGGGGATTTACACACTGAGTCTTGGTGACTCACCCCTTCCCGTATTATTTTGTAGGTGAGTAGATCGCGGAGATGGAGCCGGGGAGGACTCGAGGCGGCCATGCTTATTCCGTGGACTTGAAATTTTATTTTGCCCCGTTTTAAGTTTATTATTTACTAAATTTCGATTGGGTTGTAATATGGCCGCTTATTATTTTGGATGTTTAGGTAGTTGTTTTTACTTTATTATATGAACTGTTAAGCAAATCGGCTAAAAAGTAACGTTTTCTCAAAATTATACTCGTACTCGGTTTCAAAGATGTTACCATCGGGTAACGGAATTCTCAAAAACTTTGATGGTTCAAAAATTTTAAATGGCCAAATGTTTTCAAAAGAAAAAGGTTTCAACTCAACCGTATTTATCAATAAATCTCACCTAAGTTTTAGCAAACACCGTTTTAATACTTTAACAATATTTTCAGATTTCCACTCAGTGACATACCAGATCCGGTCAAGGCTTATGGGCCGGGTTTGGGGTGTTACAAGTTGGTATCAGAGCCCGGTTCAAAACTCGGCTGTGAGGGCCCAAGGCCCAAAATGTTTTCTTGGTAAGCCTCTGTGAGATTTTATGAAAATGGTTTTGTTTTAAGCGGCATGGCATCGAGTCTCCGGCACCAATCCGCTCGGGTAAGCGTTTTTGACTCTTGTGTGAATAATTATCTGTAAAGTGGGTAAGAATGGGACGTAGATAGTATAAAAGGTATGTGAACCCTAGGACTAGTTACCCCAACAATCGCATAAGATTTTAATTGCCTAATTAAACAAACCTATGACTAAGTCGCCGAGTTAGGGTGTGGTAACCCTTGTGCGCATGTCTAGGATTGGATCCGGAAGAGCTTGGTATTTAAGTAGTCCTAGCGACTCACCTCCTCTTCGCGAGAATCCTACCTGGTGCGTAGCTTCGGTGAACCCTAACCGTGAGGACTTGCTCATGGGCTAAACCCTATTATTAAAACCCGAAATGGAATTAGCTGCGTTTTTATAAAAACTCTAGTTGTAAAGAATTCCCTCGAACTTGTGAGTTTTATATTACAAAATTTTCTTGATTTATGGACATTTTAAAATACCCTTAGTGGTAAATTACAAAAATGCCCCTAGTTCTAAAATTTACTAAGCTACCCTAAAAATTTAACAAAATTTTTCTTATTTTACAAACATACCCAAAATCCTTAATTTGCAAATATCAAAATGCCATGATTTTGGAAATTTACAAAATTACCCCTAATTTGCAAAATTTCCAAAATAACCCCGGTTTTCAAGAATCTTTACAACACTACCCATTAGAGAACGAATTTTCCAAAAAGGAACCCTCAAAGTTTTGCAACTTTTGAAATGCCTCGGAGTTATTGAAACCTTACAAATTTACCCCGGTTATTACCAAAATACCCCTGTAGGGCAAATTACGAAAATACCCCCGGGATAGAATTTGGACAAAAAGGTGATGGAATATGTGAATGTGTGTCTTTGAATTAGAATAAGAGACTTGAAACTTGTTGATCGAAAGAACAACTTCTATACTTCGTTCATAAAAATTTATTCGCTTATAATCAGTGGAACATTGACTAACTCATAAAACTTTTTAGCCAGATCGCGTATTAAGAAATGAGTTCTAGAGGTCGCGGCCATCGGGGACGCGGTAGAGGCCGGATGGCCATGTCAGAACCAATTAGGTCGGGCCAAGGATCGGATAATGAGATACCACCTCCACCACCACCCCCAACTTTTGGTGTTGGACATCAGGATCAGACGGGGGGCGAGTCGGTATCGCAGGCTATGCTGCGTGTTCTAGAGATGATGGCTGGGATCGGTAGAGGTTCGGGAGCTCGGAAGTCTGTATCCGAGCGACTCCGATCCAACGGAGCTGAGGCATTTCGGGGTATATCAGGTGTCGCACCCAGTACGGCCGAATATTGGTTAGAATCGACTGAGAGGATCATGGACGATCTCGATTTAACGAATGAGGAGAAGCTGAAAGGAGCAATGTCGCTTCTAAAAGATGAGTCATACCAGTGGTGGCTCACGGTTCGGGATGGTGCTACGGCAGATGGCCTTACTTGGGAATACTTCAAAGCTACTTATCAGAAGAAGTATGTGGGCACCAGCTACACTGATACTCAGAGGAAAGCTTTTCTGGGGTTGGTACAAGGAAATAAGTCGGTATCTGAATATGAGGCAGAATTCTTGAGGCTGAGCCGCTATGCTCGGGGAGTTGTGTCAACTGAGCATGATCGTTGTGTCCGCTTTGAAGACGGACTTAGGGGTGATTTAAGGTTGTTGATTGCTCCACAACAGGTGCGTGAGTTTGCTGTTCTGGTAGAGAAGGCTAAGGTAGCCGAAAGGGTCAAGGAGTCTGTGAGACAGAACTATGATAGGAACAAGCAGAAAAGAGGTTTTGGGTCGTCTGGATAAGGTAATAATGCACAAAAAAGGGCTAGGCAGAGTGGGCCGAATCAGGCAGGAAGGCCCATGGCTACTAATCAGAGACCGGCTCAGTGTAATCATTGTGGGAAGTCACATTGGGGAAGTTGTTGGACCGGTGAGAGGGGTTGCTTTGAATGTGGATCTTTGGATCACCGTGTAAGGGATTATCCTCGGAAGCTAGCTAAGAATCAGCCAGAGGATCAAAACCGTACTCAGGCTAGAAATGTGGGACCACCGCGGAGGGGTCGTGGTAATGGTAGAGGAGGTAATGGTCCTAATCGGGGTCACAGAATTCCGGGCAGAGATACAGGCAACACAGAGGCAAGGCAGCCTGGGTTAGTCTACGCAGCGAGGCGTCGCGAGGAGGGTGACGTACCGGACGCCATCACCGGTACGTTCCTAATTTTTGGTTTTCCATATATTGCATTAATTGATGTGGGTTCGACACATTCATACGTTGCTAGTAGTGTGGTAGAGACTATGAACTTGGACGTTGAGACTGCTTCTAGGGAGATGACTGTAATTAGCCCTCTAGGACACTCTGTGGTAGTGAACAAGCTATATAGAGATATACCCCTAGAACTCCAAGGGGTAGTGTTTGTGGCTGATCTGATGGAACTGCCGTTTGGGGAGTTCGATCTAATTCTTGGAATGGACTGGCTGGTTAAGTATCAGGCAAGATTGGATTGCGCTGCTAAGCGCATGGTTCTAAAGACGGCTAAGGGTGATGAAGTGGTCATGATAGGTAATAGAAGAGATTATCTATCCAATGTGGTGTCAGCCTTGAAGGCTGAGAAAATGGTCAGAAAAGGTTGTGAGGCGTTGTTGGTTCGAATTTGTGCCTTGGAGGCTAAGGAGTCTGCAGTTGAGAAGGTCCGAACTGTAGGGGAATTCGCTGATGTGTTTCCAAAAGAACTCCCGGGTCTGCCTCCAGATCGGGAAGTTGAGTTCGGTATAGACTTGTTGCCTGGAACGGCACCTGTGTCTATAGCACCTTACCGAATGGCACCAAAGGAGTTGGTGGAGCTGAAGGCTCAAATTCAGGAGCTCTTGGATAGAGGGTTTATTCGACCAAGTATATCTCCGTGGGGAGCACCTGTGCTGTTTGTCAAGAAAAAAGATGGGTCAATGCGGATGTGTATAGACTATCGACAGTTGAACAAGCTGACGATAAAGAACCGGTATCCTTTACCCAGGATTGATGATTTGTTCGATCAACTCAAGGGTGCATCGGTTTTCTCTAAGATCGACCTTAGGTTGGGGTATCATCAGCTTAAGGTGAAAGAAGCTGATATCCATAAGACTGCATTCCGTACTCGGTATGGGCACTACGAGTTTCTGGTAATGCCTTTTGGTTTGACGAATGCACCAGCCGCGTTTATGGACTTGATGAACCGGGTCTTCCAACCCTATCTGGATCGATTCGTCGTGGTGTTTATAGATGACATATTGGTTTACTCACTGACGGAGGAGGAGCATGATAAGCATTTGCATATAGTTCTACAAGTATTGAGGGAGGAGCAGTTGTATGCCAAATTCAGTAAGTGCGAATTTTGGCTTAGGGAGGTGACTTTCTTAGGTCACGTGGTGTCAGCTGAAGGGATTAGAGTGGACCCCCGCAAGGTTGAAGCAGTGTTGGATTGGAAACCGCCTAGGTTAGTGGCGAAAATTCGAAGTTTTCTGGGTCTGGTCGGGTACTATCGAAGATTTGTGGAAGGATTCTCTTTAATCGCAGCACCGTTGACTAAGCTATTGAGAAAAGGAGTCCCATTTGTTTGGTCAGAGAAACAGCAAGAAAGTTTTGATAAGCTAAGGAAGATTCTGACAGAAGCCCCAGTTTTGGTACAGCCTGAGGCAGGGAAGTTGTTCACGGTTTATTGTGATGCGTCCCATACTGGTTTGGGATGTGTGTTGATGCAGGAAGGGAAGATAGTGGCCTATGCATCCCGTCAGCTAAGACCGCATGAGGTTAACTATCCGACCCACGACTTGGAGTTAGCGGCAGTAGTCTTCGCTTTGAAAATATGGAGGCATTACTTGTATGGGGAGAAATCGATAGTCTACACAGATCACAAAAGTTTGAGGTATCTCTTGACTCAGAAGGACTTAAATTTGAGGCAGCGCCGATGGATTGAACTGTTGAAGGACTACGACTGTTCAATTGAGTACCATCCAGGCAAGGCTAACGTGGTGGCTGATGCGTTGAGCCGGAAGGTCGTGACAGACTTAAGGGCGATGTTTGCTCATCTCAGTCTATACGATGATGGAAGTCTTTTGGCAGAGCTGCAAGTTAAGCCAACTTGGATCGAGGAGATTAAGGAAAAGCAATTAGGGGATGACAGTTTAAACGCGCGGAAGTTGCAAGTTCAAGATGGTGGTTTGGAAGGGTATAGTTTGACTGGTGATGGTATGTTGTTCAAGGGTGGCCTTGTATGCCGAAGGATGTGGAATTGAGGCAAAGAATTCTTCAGGATGCACATAGCAGCCCATACGCTATGCATCTTGGAGGTAGCAAGATGTATGGAGATTTGCGGAAGCAGTTCTGGTGGCCGGGGTTGAAGCGTGAGGTAACTGAATTCGTGGGAAGGTGTCTCGCGTGTCAGCGAGTAAAGGCTGAACATCAGTTGCCATCTGGGTTACTTCAACCAGTGAAGATTCCTCAGTGGAAATGGGAGAGGATTACTATGGACTTCATCAGTGGGCTACCCCTCACGCCCAGCAAGAAGGACGTAGTTTGGGTGATTGTGGACCGTCTGACCAAGTCAGCTCATTTCGTTCCAGTAAGAGTGGATTACTCGCTTCAGAAGTTAGCTAAGTTGTATGTGGAGGAGATAGTGAGGTTGCACGGTGTGCCAGTATCGATCACCTCCGACAGAGATCCCAGATTTACGTCGAGGTTTTGGAGAGCGCTACATCAGGCTTTGGGTACAAGGTTGGATTTCAGTACAGCATTCCATCCACAGTCGGACGGGCAGTCAGAAAGGGTCATACAGATTTTAAAAGATATGCTAAGAGGCTGCGTTTTGGACTTCAGAGGTAGTTGGGAAGAGTTTTTGCCATTAGCTGAGTTCGCATACAACAATAGTTATCAGGCAAGCATTAAGATGGCACCATATGAAGCGTTGTATGGTAGGAGGTGTCACACACCTACTTGTTGGACAGGATTGGGTGAGCGACGGATGTTAGGACCGGAATTGGTTGCAGAAACTGAGGATAAGTTGAAGAAGATCCAAGCTCGATTGAAAGAAGCCTCGGATAGGAAAAAGTCATATGCCGATCTTAAGCGGAGGGACATAGAGTTTCCCGTGGGAGACGAAGTTTTTCTGAAGGTCTCACCATGGAAGAAAGTGTTAAGATTTGGGAAAAAGGGCAAGTTAAGTCCAAGGTTCATTGGACCGTTTAAAGTATTGAGACGAGTGGGACCAGTAGCTTATCGGCTCGAGTTGCCAGCAGAACTGAGTCAGATTCACGATGTGTTCCATGTCTCCATGCTTAGACGCTATCGTTCTGATCCATCACACGTCTTGGTAGTTGAGGAAGTTGAGGTGAGTCCAAATTTGACGGTGGAAGAGGAACCTGTACAGATCCTAGATCGGGATGTAAAAGTTTTGCGTAGGAAGTCAGTTCCTTTAGTGAAAGTGCTATGGCGGAACCATGGCATGGAGGAAGCTACGTGGGAGCCCGAGGATGTGATACAGCAGCAATACCCCCAACTCTTCTGATCCAGGTAATTTCGAGGACGAATATATTTTAAGGGGGTAGAACTGTAACATCCTAATTTAGGGGTAGTTCACAATTTTATAATTATTTTCACATGCTTAAAGAAAGAAGGCTTTAAATAAAATTTTGGTGCGAATCATGACATAGGAAATGATTTGGTAGGATGGTTGAGGCGCTAGGGTGTTGAAATGGTGCAGCAAGTCAGGGGTTCGAGCCACTGAGTTCGTGCCTGGGAGTTTTAATTTTTGCGTTAAGTAGGGTGTGAGCTAAGAAGGGTTAAGAATTAATGGTGAGGAATACGAGCATGAAAGTTGGCCTGGCAAAGTGGCTTGGGCGCGCCACTTAGGGGCCTGGGGGTGTTGGACCCAGGTTCGAGTCACCACGGAAGCTCAAGGTGAGTTTTTAATTTTGGCGATGACGAGGGGGGAAAGCTTAAAAGAAAAGTGTGACAAGTTATGTCACAAAAGTCGCCTTGGCCGAACGGCTAAGGGCGCTGTAGGAGATTTCGGCATGAAGGACTCGAGTTCGAGTCCTGACAGGAGCGTAAAAGGGTATTTTATTTTTTTGCTTTGGCGCTTATACATGAGGGAGCTAGGGAATGAAAGCTTAAAGGAAATTTTTAATGCGCTTATGACATGAAACACCCAGTAGTCGAGTGGTTGAAGCGTGGGGGATTTTGCCTCAGGTCTCGGGTTCGAGACCTGGGGGCTGCAACTTGTTTTGTTTTATTTTAGCCGGCATGGAAAAGGCCTGCATGGGGCATGCACGCATGCTCAAGGCCGGTGGGACTAATTGTTTATTACTATTATATATATTTCTTTTTTTTTATTTGGAGTATGGGTTTATTTATTTTATGTTGGTATGGGGTGATTTTTCCCTTTTATTTTTTTTATTATTATTAGTTATTGAAGGATGGGAAGTAATGGGTAAATGAATAAACATTTTCTTATGGGAAATGTTTTATTTTATTCTATGCTGATGGGGGTTAGCACATGGTGGGAGAGGTGTTGGCCGGCCTTGTAATTGGCAAAAGAAGCATGGCCGAATTTTGGGATCTTGGGGTAGGGGCTTGATGCTCACGGCTTTGAGGGAGTATTAGGGAGTAATACATTTTTTTTTTCCTTTTCATATTTTTCTTCTTCTTGCGATTCAAACCAAAACCCCTTTCCTCTCCTTTGATACATGTCATAAAACTTGTGCCAAAAACCCTTCAACCTTCTTGACCGAGAACACCCTAAGTCTTTCCTTTCCTTGTGGCCGAATGTCCCTTGCCAATTAGGGCTTAAACCGAACCCCCAAAAGAAGGTGCAGTCTGTGGCGTGGGTCGGTAAGTGTACTTCTTTAACATGCAATTTCTTTTCTTCTTTTTTTGGGGTGCCGAAATCTTGAGTTAAAGCATTGGTAATGATTGGCCGATTATGCGTGAGTGTCTCGATAGGTAACTTTTGAGTTTAGTCGACACCAAGGAGCTAGGGGAGCTTCTCAGGAATCTACTTCTCGAGTCAGGTGCGTAATTGAAGGGCCTAGCCAAACCTTTTTGTAAGTGAGCTTTCCCTCAACTTCGGTTTTGTTTCATCTTCCCTAGTGTATGCCGAGAGCATAAGTCAAGGCCTTGTAAGGATCGGCCGAATGAGGTTTTGGCCATATTAATTTGTAAATTGTTTGCATGTGTAGCCGACACCAAGAAGTACTTTGGATTTTGTTTCTTCTGAGGATCTCAACGAGTCAAACAATAACTTGGGATTTCGGTAAGCTTAGCAATAGTTAAGCACTTTCGGCCAAAGGCCATTCTTAGTAGTTTTGAGTAACTGATTTATGCACTATGATTTTAGGAGGGGACTAATCGGCTAGAAATCAGAAGTTTCAGGTTTTCAATCACGTTGGTTCGTGTTAATAAAGGTTCGGCCTAGGGCCCTATTTTGGTTATGTTACGACCGATCCTTTGGGATTTGATAGTAAATCAAATGAGACCCCTTAATACTAACCTAAAGTGGCCGAATATAGGTGCAATACGGGATACGGTTCGAGACTTTTGTGATATCGGATAGATTCGCGATTTCTCTTTAGATCTCCGATTAAATAGGTGTGTAAGCTCTTACACACTTTATTAGTATAGATTGTTGTGAGCTTACACACTTTATTAGTATAGATTGTTGTTATGATGATATTTATAACCTCTCATGTAGTAATTTTGCCTTGTGGGCATAAGCTTGGTTTTCGGGTAAGTCCCCTATTACTCGATCTATGATATATGTTGTGTATGCCATCATATGCTGTTAAATGCTATGCTATATACAAATGCATGATATATGGGATCATGATACTTGTTATGTGAGCATGATGATGGTGGGATTGATGAGAGGAAGTAATAATCGTGTCGACGGACACCAGTGGTTTGGTACCACATTTCGTGACTACGGTCACCAGAGGTTTGGCACCTCCAGAGGTTTGGCACCTCATAGCGTCTCGTCCCTGTGGATTAATTCCACCGTGGGTTGGCCCCACATTTGAGATTCGGGATCGACGCCAGTGATTTGGTATCACACGATGGGTTGGCCCCATCATTTGATTTGTGACTTCGGGTCACCAGTGGTTTGGCACCACAAGTATTGACGGATACCGTGACTTTAAGTCACCAGTGGTTTGGCACCACCAGTGGTTTGGTACCACACGGGGTAGAAAAAGGAGCATGGGTGGCTAGGTTGGGTTGCATAATTGCATGTCATACTAATATCTTGTGTATGAGTGGTATTTTCGGGTTGGGGATTTACACACTGAGTCTTGGTGACTCACCCCTTCCCGTATTATTTTGTAGGTGAGTAGATCGCAGAGATGGAGCCGGGGAGGACTCGAGGCGGCCATGCTTATTCCGTGGACTTGAAATTTTATTTTGCCCCGTTTTAAGTTTATTATTTACTAAATTTCGATTGGGTTGTAATATGGCCGCTTATTATTTTGGATGTTTAGGTAGTTGTTTTTACTTTATTATATGAACTGTTAAGCAAATCGGCTAAAAAGTAACGTTTTCTCAAAATTATACTCGTACTCGGTTTCAAAGATGTTACCATCGGGTAACAGAATTCTCAAAAACTTTGATGGTTCAAAGTTTTAAATGGCCAAATGTTTTCAAAAGAAAAAGGTTTCAACTCAACCGTATTTATCAATAAATCTCACCTAAGTTTTAGCAAACACCGTTTTAATACTTTAACAATATTTTCAGATTTCCACTGTTAACCCGAATCTTTCAAAAAAAAATGTTTCTACTCCGTGACATACCAGATCCGGTCAAGGCTTGTGGGCCGGGTTTGGGGTGTTACATGTATGAGATCTCTATACGACAGAGATGACTATGTTTATTATAATTAAAATTTCTAGCTTGAAATGTGAGAGTACAGTGGTACCATCCTCAGAGTTATAGAAGTTGTGTCTCTGCAATGGTTGCTACTAAAATCATACTTGATTCTTTTCTGTGTTCAAATGCTTCCTTAACAGCTAGGATAATATTTATTATAGGGTTGAGACACTGTTCCAAGTAAGTCCCAATGATTTCTATTTGGTTAAGGTGATTTCAGTATAATTCAAAGTTTCGATGATTAATATATGAGACAACTTCATTATAAACTCTTTTCTAGTTCTCGTGAAGGTTCGACATTGATAATAGTAAAAATGATAGAAGATCAATATAATTTGTATAATGATATGTCTGGGGTTATCCTTTTAACGAGAAGAAAAGATTTCTTTGAAAAGAGTTATGTGATATATATGATGACTATAAGAGTTTAAAATGTTTAAGGTCAGAGAAAGATCCGAACTTGGTATAGCAAAGTTAGCTCGAATCATTGAAAAACTTTTGATTCTGTAAGTGATTCTTATCCGAGGAAATGATTATAGTTTCGGATGTTTTGAATGGGAAAGCTCTTGTGTGCTTTTTGAGCGATGAATATGTGATTGATCTTATCAAGTAATGGACTGTTGTTAGCTAAATTAAAGGCTAAATAAATGTTTATTTAGTAAAGTTGTGAAATTCAGAAATGTGTCAGTGAGTTATAAGTTAAAAAGGGGTTCAGCATAAATTGAATTTTGATTCAGAACTTCAAATGTGGAATCGATGATTATTTGTTGCTTCAAGATAAAGTGTCTATACCGAGAAGCTCTGAGATTGTATAACCATTGTTATAGGTGGTCCACAGTGTCAATTAGTCTAATCGTACGAGAATAGCATGATGCACGACATTTCGAGATATGATATTGATGAACGAGTGTGAACTGTGATATTACTGACCTTGTTTATTTTAGAAATAAAGTGTTGATGAATTTTGTATTGAGATTATCCTTATTATTGAAAGTGATAGATTTATCTGTTCCTGAGATGATAAGTCTACATATGGTACCAATCAACATTGTTTCAGATTGATATTTGGAACTCATATTGTGATACTGAGGGAAATTACAATAATCTGTGAGTATGAGATTGCATTGAAATCAGGAAATGCAATTCAAACTCTCGAAATATTTATTTGTCACTGTGTTTTAGGGTTTCAAAGTAACTAAGAAAGACTATTGTTGTTATAAGCAGTTATCGAACTCTGCTATTTCAAGATCGAGCTCTGTGAAAATATGATCCACGGGATTAATATCGTCAAAGAAATTTAACAGAAAACGAAAACAATCTAATACAGTTATAAACAGTCTCAGCTAGAGATGATGTACAGCGAAACTCAGATCAAAATTTCAATTATAAGATTAAAGATATTTGAAATCTGAAGCTATGTGTGAATTTGAAATGTATTGTATGGAAGCAAATCCTTAATCTACATTCCAGTAAGATTTTCGGGGACGAAAATCCCTAAGGGGGGGAGAGTTGTAACAGCCCGAATTAGACCCTAGTCAGAACAGTGGTTTCGGGACCACAAATCCGAGTCAGTAAAATGTTTTAATATTATATTCGGTACCTATGATATATGATTGAGCATGTGTTAAAGTTTCGTGAGTTAATTGGTCCGTTTGTGTGTTTAATTTAAAGAAAAGGACTAAATTGCGTAAGTAATAAAAGTAGTCATTTATTAAATTAAGTGGCTAAATTGATTTGTCTTCTTTTTTATGAGTACTTCAGTTGCGAATTGACCTTTTTATGTGGATAGTGGACGGCATTGAGCCTTTATAATACGTTAATATAATTGTTTTATATGTTAAAATATATTAATGATTAAATAAATATTATAAAGGCATATTATAATAAAACAAAAAGACAAAGCATTTGGCATGTTCATCTTTTTGTTCTTGGGACAGAAACTAGAAAGAGATAAGAAGAGAAAAAGTTTCAGAGGGTTTCAGCACTTCTTAAGCTAGATTAAGGTATGATTTGGTTTTAGTTTTTGATAATTTTTACGTTTTTGAGATCGTTGCTAAGTTATCTACAAAACCCATCCTTAAATTTTTGATTTTGGTGAATATTTTGAATTATGCCATTGTTGAAAGCTTGTGAATTTTGATGTTTGATGGTAGATTATGCATGCTAATGAGTAGAGAAACGATTTTTACTAAGTGATTTTCGGTGAAAACGAGTAAAATGAGCTAATTGGTAAAAGATGTTATTGTTCATAATTATGTGTTATAGTAAGAATTTGAAGTTTCTATAGAAGGGAAAAATGTTTAGCGTGTCATAAAACATAAGAAAAAGGAATAAAGTTTAATTTTTGAGCCTAGGGGCAAAATCGTAATTATGTAAAAGTTTAGGGGCAAAATTGTAATTTTTCCAAAGTTTGAGTTAGGGACTATTTTGAGCAGTACATTAATTAAATAAGTGAAATGTGATGTTTTAGACCCCGAAAGACGAGATTTGGACTTAGAACTGGAGGAAAATAAAAAATTGGAAAAGTTGGTAAAATGGTCGTTTCGGCATTTGAGGTAAGTTCGTGTGTTAATAATAATGCAACATCGTGCTTGAATTGTAATTTTCTATTGATATGGCATAAATTGTATGATTTAATATGTTTAGGAGAAGTTGATGTATGATATGGAAAATATGATGTTTGTTGTGTTATGTGAAATTGAATTGAGAAATGATTTGAATACCCTATTAACTTGTCGGACTAGATTTGATACAAATGGCATGCCATTGGATTTGTGATGTGATGAGGAGATTTGTAGCTCGGCTGAGAAGATGATTCTGTTATTATATGCTTCGGTTTATCCGAAGAGGCATTTAATGCCTTATTGGTGTGTTTGGGAGGATATGATATATTGGTGTGTTTTGGAGGTTATATTATACTGGTGTGTTATGGAGGATTTATATTATTCCGGGTGTGATTGGGTTGGATATTTTGGTGTGCTTGGGTGGAATCCACGTATCTGTCAGAGTCCGAGCATTGTTAATAGGGTAAGTAATTGAAATGGAACTTTGAAAATGAGATGGATTGATTTGGCTTTATTGAAAGGTATGTGAAAGAAAATACATGTGATTGTGTGATGATTAAGTGTAATTGAATACGATCATGTTATGAATAAGTGCAAGTGTGAATGTGACCAATTGAGAAATGTGGCAAATGTACGTATGAACAATATGTTCAATATGTAATCGGAAATTGAAAAGATTGGTATAAGCAAGTGATGAACACAACTAAAGTGAAAGAGAGCAAAAATTTACAATAGAACTGCTTTAGACAGTAGCAGTGATGTAAATTTGAAAAATCACCAAAAATAATAGAAATTTAATTATAAGCTGGATGAGATATTGATTTAAATCTTATTGAGTCTATTTTCATATAAAAGAAATATAGCAAACAAACAATTCATATATTTTGAGATATTTGAATTTCTGTGAGACTGGTTCAGAATGATTACGTGATCCCTTGTTCTGCATTTGAAAACTCATTAAAATTTGTACAAAAATAATTATGAGATATAAATTATATGATTGAAATCCTGAATGAGTCTAGTTTCAAATGAACTAAACAAGGAGGCCATATAAATTCTGTACAAAGAGAAAATTGATTTATAGTGAAGAGAGGTCAGAATAGTTGAATAGTGAAATAGAGGAAACTTTAATGAATAAAATGTACTAATTGGATAAACCAAAAATTCTGAAAATTTTATTGTAAAAAGATAAATGAGTCTAGTTTCAGGGAAAATTAACGGATCTTAATTTGGAGTTCCATAGCTCCAGATATAAATTATTTAATGACTATGACTCACAAAACAGCTTAACTAAAATTTGAATAAATAGAAAGAATATGGAAATAGCATGTTATCGCATTACTTATTATTTTCATGCGAGCTTACTAAGCGTAAAGCTTACTCCCTCCTTTCCATTTCTTTTAGTTTTGTCAGGTCAGCCTAGGGTTAGAGATCGTCGGAGGCAACATCACACTATCGGGCCATTATTCTTGGAGTATTGGCATGTCTATGTTAAATGTTTTCAAGTGAGTGGCATGTATAGGGACTTAGTATTTCTATGATGGATGTTGTTGTGATTAGCCAAATGTATTGGCTTATAGTGATTTGTTGATTATTGCCATGAGATGTGGCTTATAATGATTTTGGCTTATAAGCCTATTTGTCTATGATATATGTTAATGTCTTGTTATATGGTATAAGTGATTAAATAGATGAATAAGGTCAAATGTATGTGTTTGAAAAGTTTTAAATTTTGGGAAAAATTTGTTAACCCAATTTTGTATGATTGTGAATGTCGAAGTACGGTAACGCCTCGAACCCTGTTCCGGCGACGGACCCAGGTGAGGGGTGTTACATTTAGTGGTATCAGAGCTATGGTTTAGTCGGTTCTCGGACTAACATAGCAAGTGTGAGAGTCTAGTTATACATGCCACCAATATGTGATAGTGTGATGCCTTCCGATGCGATTGAGGACAATCTTATTAAAAGAGAAGTACTCTCCAACCGAGCTATATCCGATTATTTGATAGTGATACTAAAGTATTTGAATAAAGTGTAGCTATGATGAGTTAAACTCAGAAAAGTATGAATAAGAATTCGTAATGTGTATATGTGGTAATGTGTGAAATGAAAGTTTATGCAGTAATATGTCTATTCATATTTTTCTGACCTTCACATACTATATCATGCTTGAAAAAAAAATTGTTTTATATTAGACAGATATGCTTTCTAACCGAACTAAATTTCGATAGTATGGAATGTGTACTTAAATGTTAGAGTGAAAATATATTGGTGATGAGTTGACACTCGTAAAAGTATGGATCAAAGTGTATGACATTTTGTTATTGATAAATGTTATAATGAAATCTGTAAGATTTGGGTTGAATAAGCTCACGAGTGTGGAGTTACAGAAGTCCGTGTTTGGAAGATTAATAATGCGGTCAAAAAATAGATTGAATCAACAAATGAAGAGAATATTAAAAGAGATATTGGATAGTTCTAAGAACTATTTAAATTATGTTAAGTCACGTTACAGAAGAAGTTAACTTCGATTAAATGACCTATTCAGGTATGTTATCTAAAAAAAGTATTAACTAAAAGCTTATCTGGATTGATTTCTGTTATTGATGGGATAATATGAACCTAATGGTGACAGAATTAGACAGTTGAATAATGTTTGAATTGTATTGGAGGCTGAGTGCAGTGGTTATGTTATAATCGGGCAGTTACTATGATTTCTTCTGGGCATTCTATGTGTACGTTTATCCTCGGAAGTATATGTGACTGTTTAATTTAAAAAAAAGAAAAAAAAAGAGAAGTCATATCATATGAGAACATTAGCTAAACATATTAATAGACGAAAGCATCGTTGATCTGTTTGGGTTATGTTCGACATTGTTATGTCTTTCTCTGATATTTTATTCCATTGTGTGGATATAAAAGTCGACGATAAAATTTGTATGAAGTTAATATTTTGTTTCTACTGGTTATTGTTCTGTTGAATATACGTGAATATTATATTGCTTCTGTTACTGAGGATTTCAATATTTATGCATGACTTTGTTTTTCCTGGACATTTTCTGGGATAGCATTGAAATTGATATCATTCTATATGGGTTGTAATTTTCAGATATCCTGTATAGCTCCATATACTGAGATCTCACTATTTCGGTTTTCTTATGATTCTATGTGATTATCTGTATGAGATCTCTATACGACAGAGATGACTATGTTTATTATAATTAAAATTTCTAGCTTGAAATGTGAGAGTACAGTGGTACCGTCCTCAAAATTATAGAAGTTGTGTCTCTACAATGGTTGCTACTAAAATCATACTTGATTCTTTTCTGTGTTCAAATGCTTCCTTAACAGCTAGGATAATATTTATTATAGGGTTGAGACACTGTTCCTAGTAAGTCCCAATGATTTCTATTTGGTTAAGGTGATTTCAGTATAATTCAAAGTTTCGATGATTAATATATGAGACAACTTCATTATAGACTCTTTTCTAGTTCTCGTGAAGGTTCGACATTGATAATAGTAAAAATGATAGAAGATCAGTATAATTTGTATAATGATATGTCTGGGGTTATCCTTTTAACAAGAAGAAAAGATTTCTTTGAAAAGAGTTATGTGATATATATGATGACTATAAGAGTTTAAAATGTTTAAGGTCAGAGAAAGATCCGAACTTGGTATAGCAAAGTTAGCTCGAATCATTGAAAAACTTTTGATTCTGTAAGTGATTCTTATCCGAGGAAATGATTATAGTTTCGGATGTTTTGAATGGGAAAGCTCTTGTGTGCTTTTTGAGCGATGAATATGTGATTGAGCTTATCAAGTAATGGACTGTTGTTAGCTAAATTAAAGGCTAAATAAATGTTTATTTAGTAAAGTTGTGAAATTCAGAAATGTGTCAGTGAGTTATAAGTTAAAAAGGGGTTCAGCATAAATTGAATTTTGATTCAGAACTTCAAATGTGGAATCGATGATTATTTGTTGCTTCAAGATAAAGTGTCTATACCGAGAAGCTCTGAGATTGTATAACCATTGTTATAGGTGGTCCACAGTGTCAATTAGTCTAATCGTACGAGAATAACATGATGCACGACATTTCGAGATATGATATTGATGAACGAGTGTGAACTGTGATATTACTGACCTTGTTTATTTTAGAAATAAAGTGTTGATGAATTTTGTATTGAGATTATCCTTATTATTGAAAGTGATAGATTTATCTGTTCCTGAGATGATAAGTCTACATATGGTACCAATCAACATTGTTTCAGATTGATATTTGAAACTCATATTGTGATACTGAGGGAAATTACAATAATCTGTGAGTATGAGATTGCATTGAAATCAGGAAATGCAATTCAAACTCTCGAAATATTTATTTGTCACTGTGTTTCAGGGTTTCAAAGTAACTAAGAAAGACTATTGTTGTTATAAGCAGTTATCGAACTCTGCTATTTCAAGATCGAGCTCTGTGAAAATATGATCCACGGGATTAATATCGTCAAAGAAATTTAACAGAAAACGAAAACAATCTAATACAGTTATAAACAGTCTCAGCTAGAGATGATGTACAGCGAAACTCAGATCAAAATTTCAATTATAAGATTAAAGATATTTGAAATCTGAAGCTATGTGTGAATTTGAAATGTATTGTATGGAAGCAAATCCTTAATCTACATTCCAGTAAGATTTTCGGGGACGAAAATCCCTAAGGGGGGAGAGTTGTAACAGCCCGAATTAGACCCTAGTCAGAACGGTGGTTTCGGGACCACAAATCCTAGTCAGTAAAATATTCTAATATTATATTCGGTACCTATGATATATGATTGAGCATGTGTTAAAGTTTCGTGAGTTAATTGGTCCGTTTGTGTGTTTAATTTAAAGAAAATGACTAAATTGCGTAAGTAATAAAAGTAGTCATTTATTAAATTAAGTGGCTAAATTGATTTGTCTTCTTTTTTATGAGTACTTCAGTTGCAAATTGACCTTTTTATGTGGATAGTGGACGGCATTGAGCCTTTATAATACGTTAATATAATTGTTTATATGTTAAAATATATTAATGATTAAATAAATATTATAAAGGCATATTATTAATAAAACAAAAAGACAAAGCATTTGGCATGTTCATCTTTTTGTTCTTGGGACAGAAACTAGAAAGAGATAAGAAGAGAAAAGTTTCAGAGGGTTTCGGCACTTCTTAAGCTAGATTAAGGTATGATTTGGTTTTAGTTTTTGATAATTTTTACGTTTTTGAGATCGTTGCTAAGTTATCTACAAAACCCATCCTTAAATTTTTGATTTTGGTGAATATTTTGAATTATGCCATTGTTGAAAGCTTGTGAATTTTGATGTTTGATGGTAGATTATGCATGCTAATGAGTAGAGAAACGATTTTTACTAAGTGATTTTCGGTGAAAACGAGTAAAATGAGCTAATTGGTAAAAGATGTTATTGTTCATAATTATGTGTTATAGTAAGAATTTGAAGTTTCTATAGAAGAGAAAAATGTTAAGCATGTCATAAAACATAAGAAAAAGGAATAAAGTTTAATTTTCAAGCCTAGGGGCAAAACCGTAATTATGTAAAAGTTTAG
This sequence comes from Gossypium australe, assembly GCA_005393395.2. NCBI lineage: Eukaryota > Viridiplantae > Streptophyta > Magnoliopsida > Malvales > Malvaceae > Gossypium > Gossypium australe. The sequence goes on along the minus strand of CM016624.1, from coordinate 11,004,515 downwards.
GGGCAAAATTGTAATTTTTCCAAAGTTTGAGTTAGGGACTGTTTTGAGCAGTACATTAATTAAATAAGTGAAATGTGATGTTTTAGACCCCGAAAGACGAGATTTGGACTTAGAACTGGAGGAAAATCAAAAATTGGGAAAGTTGGTAAAATGGTCGTTTCGGCATTTGAGGTAAGTTCGTGTGTTAATAATAATGCAACATCGTGCTTGAATTGTAATTTTCTATTGATATGGCATAAATTGTATGATTTAATATGTTTAGGAGAAGTTGATGTATGATATGGAAAATGTGATGTTTGTTGTGTTATGTGAAATTGAATTGAGAAATGATTGAATACCCTATTAACTTGTCGGACTAGATTTGATACAAATGGCATGCCATTGGATTTGTGATGTGATGAGGAGATTTGTAGCTCGACTGAGAAGATGATTCTGTTATTATATGCTTCGGTTTATCCGAAGAGGCATTTAATGCCTTATTGGTGTGTTTGGGAGGATATGATATATTGGTGTGTTTTGGAGGTTATATTATACTGGTGTGTTATGGAGGATTTATATTATTCCGGGTGTGATTGGGTTGGATATTTTGGTGTGCTTGGGTGGAATCCACGTATCTGTCAGAGTCCGAGCATTGTTAATAGGGTAAGTAATTGAAATGGAACTTTGAAAATGAGATGGATTGATTTGGCTTTATTGAAAGGTATGTGAAAGAAAATACATGTGATTGTGTGATGATTAAGTGTAATTGAATACGATCATGTTATGAATAAGTGCAAGTGTGAATGTGACCAATTGAGAAATGTGGCAAATGTACGTATGAACAATATGTTCAATATGTAATCGAAAATTGGAAAGATTGGTATAAGCAAGTGATGAACACAACTAAAGTGAAAGAGAGCAAAAATTTACAATAGAACTGCTTTAGACAGTAGCAGTGATGTAAATTTGAAAAATCACCAAAAATAATAGAAATTTAATTATAAGCTGGATGAGATATTGATTTAAATCTTATTGAGTCTATTTTCATATAAAAGAAATATAGCAAATAAACAATTCATATATTTTGAGATATTTGAATTTCTGTGAGACTGGTTCAGAATGATTACGTGATCCCCTATTCTGCATTTGAAAAATCATTAAATTTGTACAAAAATAATTATGAGATATAAATTATATGCTTGAAATCCTGAATGAGTCTAGTTTCAAATGAACTAAACAAGGAGGCCATATAAATTCTATACAAAGAGAAAATTGATTTATAGTGAAGAGAGGTTAGAATAGTTGAACAGTGAAATAGAGGAAACTTTAATGAATAAACTGTACTAATTGGATAAACCAAAAATTCTGAAAATTTTATGGTAAGAATATAAATGAGTCTAGTTTCAGGGAAAATTAACGGATCTTAATTTGGAGTTCCATAGCTCCAGATATAAATTATTTAATGACTATGACTCAGAAAAACAGCTTAACTAAAATTTGAATAAATAGAAAGAATATGGAAATAGCATGTTATCGCATTACTTATTATTTTCATGCGAGCTTACTAAGCGTAAAGCTTACTCCCTCCTTTCCATTTCTTTTAGTTTTGTCAGGTCAGCCTAGGGTTAGAGATTGTCGGAGGCAACATCACACTATCGGGCCATTATTTTTGGAGTATTGGCATGTCTATGTTAAATGTTTTCAAGTGAGTGGCATGTATAGGGACTTAGTATTTCTATGATGGATGTTGTTGTGATTAGCCAAATGTATTGGCTTATAGTGATTTGTTGATTATTGCCATGAGATGTGGCTTATAATGATTTTGGCTTATAAGCCTATTTGTCTATGATATATGTTAATGTCTTGTTATATGGTATAAGTGATTAAATAGATGAATAAGGTCAAATGTATGTGTTTGAAAAGTTTTAAATTTTGGGCAAAATTTGTTAACCCACTTTTGTATGATTGTGAATGTCGAAGTACGGTAACGCCTCGAACCCTGTTCCGGCGATGGACCCAGGTGAGGGTGTTACACTTCATCTAGCACAGGTTCGTCATCCAGACCGACCTCTTCAAGGACACCACCCAAAATTCAGGGAGTATTCTTTCCCCTTCTCTTTTGATTTATCCCATAAATGTTATACATATCCTTGTACATTAAGGGCAATGTACATCTTAAATGTGGGGGGTGAATATTTATCTAAAGAAGGGCCTAACTTTCTGCATTATTCTTAAATCTGGCCAAACTTTTTTCATTATTCTCAAATCCCTGAATTTAACCTTGTTTTTTTAAGTAAAATTTTCATATTACTAATTAGGATGAAATTTCTGATGATTTATGATTTTTATTGGCATGCTTTAGATTACGTCATTAATAATTGTGCATTGATGGTTGAATTTTAAGATACTAGAGAATCAAGCATGATAAGTCTATTTTTCAGAATAAAAATTTTTACTAGGTTGTTAACCTAAGTTTGAATATTGCTTTGAAATTTGAAATTTGTGAGATTGATGTCAAAACACCCATAATTTTTGTGAGATTTTGAGCCTTATAGAGCATATATTCTTTTTCGTGCTCACTTTTTGATTATGAGTGTGTCAACTTTGAACTGTTATTCTAGAACTTGCCTCGTTTATACATGTTGAGACCACATTCATGATTTGATACACAGAGATGATAAAGGCACCTAGGTTTTAACCCACTCACTCCACTAAATAGCCTACCTCCATAAACTAACCCCTAGTGAACCCTGTTAATCCTAACTACCCTCTTTATTGACTCACCCATTAATAATCCAAAACCCCCTTGTATTTGTTATCACCATTTCTTTTGACCACCCTTTAATCGAGATATGATTTGATTAGTTACCGAATTATATTATGCTACGAGTTGAATTCATCCATTATTATTATTAGTTTGTTCTTAATTAAAAAAATCGAAGTATATTCAGTATTAGTAGTGAGCTTATACAGTTAAAGTTTGTTCTCCGAAAGAAAAGCTCGTATTGTTAGGATTATTATTTTCAGTATTATGCCAGTATTCTTAGGTAGGTACTTGTCAATTCAATCTCGATTCTAACCTTCTAATTTCAGCCTTTATCCACACCTTAACCCTAGCCCCGTTACAACCCTAACAAAGACCTTTTGATCTGTTTATCATCTCATTTTACAGTGGTGGAGAGATTTTCAGGCAAGCCTATGGAATTAACTTTTCAGGTTCGACGTATGAGTGCTTCTTTTTATGAACCTTAAACACTTTGAGTGATTTGAGCGAATCTATAGTGAGGATGTCAACTCTCGTCTATTTCGAATTAAAGGTAATTATTTAGGTAAGGGGGGACACCTACGTTTTCGAATTACAAAAGAATGACTTATCATTGTTTGAATCTTTAGGACTCTTTGAATTGAATTATCCATGTATAAATTATCTATGAATTATGATAAGGCATTGTCAGTAGGAATTGTGAATTATGGAAAGATCGTTTTAATTATATATTGAGAATTTTGCTTGAGGACAAGCAAAAGCTTAAGTGTGGGGGGTATTTGATAAACCGTAATTATAACATATTTTAATCCCACATTTAGCTTGTTTTTGGATGAATTATTCCTCAATTTATGTAAAAAGGTGCTCTTAATCCTTTCTTTTCATGTCTTATACCCAGGATAGCACCCGAGGATGAAAAGAACACAAAACGGGCCCAAAATAGAGTAAATGGGTCATATCACGAAATCAACACGGCCTGGCCCAAAGAACACACGGCTGTGCCTTGTCAAGCATCTAGAACAGGCCTCAACCCCGATTTACACGGTCGTACCTCAACTTAGAAGTCCAAACACGGCGTGAAGACGAGTCACACGGGCGTGTGACATGGCCGTGCCCCTGTCGTGGCTTTAGACAATTTCAGTCGGAAAAGGATACTTAGGGAGAAAGAACCGCATTCCAAGAGCCTATAAATAACCCCTAAGTACCACCTTTGAAGAGGCGTCGAGCTAGGCCTAGAAGCCAAGCCAGAAAGGTCAGAATTGTGGGAATCACTCGAAGTTAGCCAGTTGATCCATCCCAAGAAGCTGGAATTCTACTCAAGACGGCAGATTTCTCCTTCAATTCCTTCAGGGAGTTTTAGGGATTTCTTATGTTTTGTTTTATCTTTTCTCTTGAGATGTTTACTTTATTTGTTAAGAACTAAACCCCTCAGATACCTGAAGGGGATGAAACCTAGATGAATCTTGTTATCGTTTCCTGAATTATCTGATAAATACTTAGTTTGTTCTTAATTATGTGTGCTTAATTCTTGAGTTAATATTTCACGGATATTGATTCAAGTTTGATGTGCTTAGGTGGAGGAGGAATAGACCTTGCATAAGAATAGATCTAGCATAATTAAGTGGAGTTGATCGCACGCCTAGAGATAGGGTGACGAGATTTTGCCGGATTAGGGTGAAACCTAATATGGGAATTCATAAATCGATTTACTGCTATTCTAGGGGGTTATTATAAGAGAACGAGAGTTCCACTAATTAACCTAGGGTTAGACGTTATTCGCCTCGAGAGAGGGTTTAATATATGTTAGGGAGTCCTACAGATCAAACTAAGTGAATAAATCGTATGGTTTAGTGTTAGATAACAAGTGAAGTCTAGGTGGATTCTTCCTGAGGGTATCGTCGTGATCAACTGAGTTTTTCTTCTAGTTATTTGCCAATTCGTTCCTTTTTGTCTTTGAGTCTTTAGCTTAGTAGTTGTTAATTTAGATTAAAGGAACTTCACTTTATTTTAGGCTAAATAATAAAACGAAAGTTAGTATTAGTACTTTTAGTTCCTTTAGGTTCGACAATCCGGTCTTGCCTAAGCTATACTACTGTACGATAGGTACACTTGCCTTTAATCGTTGTCAGAGTTAGTTTCCAGGTTTGATCATTCGTTTTATAAATTTTAAAGCTCTGATTTCAGCGATCAAAGTTGATATCAAATATCCATAATTTTTGTGAGCTTTTGAGCCTTTTAGAGCATACATTCTTTTTCGTGCTCACTGTAACAGTCCGAATTTGACCCTAATCGGAACGATGGTTTCGGGACCATGAATCCGAGTCTGAAAAATATTTATATATTATTTTCTGTGTTTGTTTTATGTGAATTATTATGTGTGAAAGTTTCGTATGAAAAATTTGATTGTTTGTGTGCTTAATTAAATAAAAGGACTTAATCGCGTAAAATGAAACTTTGATAGTTTTATATGCAAGGGCTGAATTGTTGTTTTCTTTTTAAATGGGAGTATTTAAAGGGCAATTAGCCCATTTTAGGAGTTAGTGGACGGCATAGGACAACTTTGTCCATATCATTATGTTTTATAATTAAAACATTAAAAAGGGTAAAATAGTAAACTTTTTATAAATTATAATATATGTTAAAATAACATAAAATGAAAACATGTTGTCATCTTCCTTACTTAGCCGAATTTAACAAAAGAAAAAGAAAGAAGAAAACCTAGCATATTTGGCACTTGGGAGCTTGAATTTAGGTATGTGTTTTGTTCGATTTTTGATAATTTCTACGTTTTTGAAATCATTGCTTTGAATACTTCAAGACCCATGCTTGAATTTTTGATTTTGGTGAATATTTTGAAATGTGCCATTGACGAGTTCATGAGTTTTATGATGATAGTTGATGAATTATGAAAGATATATGTTAGGTTAATATGTTTTGTATTGAGATTTTTGGTGAATTTGAGTAATTAGGGCTAAATTGAGAAAATAAATTTTTGAGGGGTTAAAATGAAAAATAAATGAAATGTAGGGACTTATTTGTTTGAGGGGAAGATTCGGCCTAGCTATATTGTTGTGAAATTTTGGTTAATTTGTGTTTTGTGCAAATAGGACCAAATTGTAAAAGTGTGAAATATTAGGGGCAAAATGATAATTTGCCCATTTAGGTGTTTTTGGATTAAATTGAAATGAAATGTACTTGAATGAGCTTATTTTGAATTTGCTTAGATCGAGAACAAAGAAAAATGGACTTGGATCGGGGAAAGGCGAAAGTTAATGAATAGCCGGTTCTCGATGTCCGACGATATCCGAGGTTAAGTCTTTAAGCAATTTAACACCGTTAATATCATTTATAATCTTGATTACATGATGAATTTTGGATTTAATAGTGTGGTATTGACCAAGGCTGAATATGATAAGTGAATTTAATAGTCTAATGTAGTTAAATTTATATAAATTTGATATGTAATGGTAATGTGAAACTTTATGTGATATCGGTAATATGAAATGTGTATGAATTGGTTCAATTATTATGTCGGGCTTATTGCCTAGCAGGCCTTGTGACGGTGAAGTATTTCGGGCTTATTGCCTAGCAGGCCTTGTGCCGGTGAATTATTTCGGGCTTTGTTGCCTAGCAGGCTAAATGCCGGTGATCAAATTTTAGACCTCGGGTCTAGCAGGCTTAATGCCGGTGTGTATTTCAGGTTTTGATGCCTAGCACACTTAATGCCGTTGATGTGTTATAAATAGAGAATTCATGAATCAATTACAAGGTAGAACATATTTATTGCAATAAGCTAGATGCTCGGGTAAGTACAAATCTTTCATGTTTGCAAGGAATAAGGTAAGTTAGTATATTACCATTTAAATTAAGTAAGATGTGATATAGTTGAAGCTTCGGTAAGAGTGTTAATATGTGCAATTGATCTTACCATTGATGAGTATGATTTATATTATAATGTAATTTAAGCTTGAATATACTTTTGGAGAATCGAATATATGTGAGAATGCTAAATGTGAAAGAGATTGGATATGTCTGCATATGTGTATAAATGAGTATATGTGATTGATATGTATGTTTTATTTATTTGATTTGGAATATTCGAATACCTATTGAATTTAGGCATTTCGATGAGTTTATATGCTATTGGTAAGAAAACGATAATTGTTAGGCTAAGTGAAATGATAGCATTCAACCATGGTGAATTTTCAAATTGAATTGTTTTTATTCGATTCCATAAACCAAATGTTTAAAATGCTTGAACATTTGAATGTTATATTATAATTGGTTAAGACTTACTAAGCTAGTATGCTTACTCTATGTGTGTTCATTGTTCTGTTTTATAGATTTTGATCAAGCTACGAGCTCAGAGGATCGTCAGCAAAGTCATCCACACTATCAATCTATTTTGGTACCTTTTTGGGTTTGGCTTTGGACTAAAGGCATGTATAGGCTAAACTATGTTTTGAGACATAAATTTTGGTTCTTGTATATATATTAAAAGCCATGCGAATATGGCTTATTTTCTTTGCTAGTTTGGTAATGAGACATATGGTTTTAAATGGTCAAATGGTGTACATGTTTATGTCATTACTGTGCATGGGTTGTGGAGGTTTTAGTTAGCATATATTCGGCCATTGTGCATATATTTATAATAGGTATAGTTTGGTTTTATGGTCTATGGTATTTTGGGCTAAGATAATGCTTTGGTAATATTCAAGTTGTATATTGTTTCATGGTTTATATGTGCAGCCGGTTACATATATATATATATATATGCATGTATTTATAATGGTGATTTACTAGTTCATTTTGCTATAGGGATTCGGTGTACCATGATAACTAATAAAGATGTACATGACATATTTGTGCATAAGTTGAATTCGAAAATAGTATGTGCTAAATAGGTAATTGCTATTATTACATATGTATGGAATGTTTTGAAAGTTTGTTTGATCAAATATGTAAGCGACTATTAGGTTTTACTTGGTGTTTGTGTGATCGGTGAGTAAATGATATTTTTCATATATGATATTGCTATAGTGAGCATGCATGTTTATAAATAAAGAAACTAATGTATTATATGTTTAATAATAATAGTGTATGTTTGAATGTATCGTTGATAATAGAAATGAAATAAATGTTTAAACATTATATGCTTATTCGGCCATTGTTTTTAAATGACCATGTGAATCGTATAATGCAAGTTGTTGTATTAAGACCTGATAGAATTCATATGCATATATTCATTTGTGATAGCATGAAATGATATGAATTTATCAAGTGTTAGTTGGATGAGTGCTATGTCTTGGTAATTGTTACAGTAATGCCTCGTAACCCTAATCCGGCGACGGATATGGGTTAGGGGTGTTACACTCACTTTATTGACTATGAGTGTGTCAACATTGATTTGTTATTCTAGAACTTGCATTGATGATACATGTCGAGACCACACCTTTAATTTGATATACAGAGATGATAAAGGCGCCTAGGTTTTAACCCACTTACTCTACTAAAAGCCTACCTTCATAATTAACCCCTAATGAACCCCGTTTAATCCTAACAACCCTTTTTATTGACTCACCCACTAATATTAATCCAAAACCCTTTGTATTTGTTATCACCATTCCTTTTGACTACCCTAATATCGAGATTTGATTTGATCAGTTGCCTAATTAATTTATTTCAGTAGTAAATTCATTGTTTGACTTGTTCTTAAAAAAAATTGAATTATATTCATTATTAGTTGTGTGATTGAATAAACTTATATGTTTGAATGCCAATTATTGAAGAAGAAAGCTCGTATTAGGGTATTATTATTAGTATGACAAGTTTTCAATTGATGTAATTATTCATTATTAAGTTCTTTATTTCCAGTTAGGTAACTTATCAGGTCAATCTCGATTCTAACCCTCTAATTCAGCCTATATCCATACCCTTGAACCTAAGCCCCGTTACAACCCTGTAAAGACCTTTTGATTTGTGTATCATCTCATATTTTAGTGGTGGAGATTTGATTTTCATGCAAGCATATGGGATTAACTTTTCATGTTCGACTTTTGAGTACTTAATTCTGAACCTTAAACACTTTGAGTGGTTTGAGTGAATCTTTACTGAGGATGTCAACTCTTGTCGATTTCGAATCAGAGGTAATTATTTAGGTAAGGGGAAACACCTAACGTTTTCAGGACTATAAATGTACGATTTTGATTACTTGAATCTTTAGGACCCTTTGAGTTGAATTATCCATGTATAAATTATCTATGAATTATGATGAAACATTATTGATGAATAGTATGAATCAGGGAAGTTCGTTTTAATTATGAGTTGAGAATTTTGCTTGAGGACAAGCAAAAGCTTAAGTGTGGGGGTATTTGATAAACTGTAAAAGCAACATATTTTAAGCCCACATTTAGTATGTTTTTGGATGATTTAAGCCTTGAATTATGTAATTTGGTGCTCTTAATCCTTTGTTTCATGTTTTATACTCAGGAGAGCACCAGATGACGAAAAGAACAGAAAACAGGCCTAAAACAGAGTAAATGGACCAATTCACAAAATCCACACGGCCGGGCCCAAGACCACACGGCCGTGCCTCATTCAACAGGCTCGAACACGGCCTGACCACGACTTACACGGGCGTGTGCCATGGGCGTGTCCCTGTCGTGGGAAAGAAGAGTTTCAATCGGATTTGGATACTTAGGGGCAAAGAAACATTTCAGAAGCCTATATAAACACCCTAAGTATGACCAGAAAAGGGGGAACCCAAGGCTTTAGTCAGGGGGCGTCCAGCTAGGCCAAAGAGGACAGATTTGCGGGGATTTACCCGAAGATAGCCAGTTGATCCATCTCAAGAAGCCAGAATTCTACGCAAGACGGAGGATCTCTCCTTCAATTCCTTCAGGGGGTTTAAGGGATTTCTTATGTTTTGTTTCATCTTTTCTTTTGAGATGTTTTCTTTTATTGTTATGAACTAAACCCTCAGATACCTGAGGGGGATGAAACCTAAGATGAATCTTGTTATCGTTTGTTGAACTATATGATAAGTATTTGACTTGTTCTTAATTATGTGTGCTTAATTCTTGTGTTGATATTTCCGGGATATTAATTCAAGTGTGATGTGCTTAGGTGGAGGAGCAAAAGTCCCTGCTTAAGAGTAGATCTAGCATAATTAAGCGGAGTTGATCGCACGCCTAGAGATAGGGTGACGAGATTTTGCCGGATTAGGGTGAAACCTAATATGGGAGTCCATAGATCGAGTTAATGCGATTCTAGGGGTTTTAATTAAAAAGAGATTTCAATTAATCAACCTAGGGTTAGACGTTATTCGCCTCGAGAGAGGGTTTAATATAACTTAGGGAATCTTATGGATCAAGTCAAATGAATAAATCGTCTGGTTCAGAGTTCGATAACAAGTGAAGTGTAGGTGGATTCTTCCTTGGGTGCCGTCTTAATCAATTGGTTTTTCCTCAAAGTATTTTTCCCAATTTCATTCTTCTTTGTCTTAGAGTCTTTAGTTTAGTAGTTAGTTAGTTTTAGATTAAATAAAAACCACTTTAATTCTTAGGCTAAATAATAAAGAGAGAGTTAGTATTGGTACTTTTGGTTCCTTTGGGTTCGACAATCCGGTCTTGCCTTAACTATACTACTGTTCAATAGGTGCGTTTGCCTCAAATCGTTGTCATAGTTAGTTTCCAGGTTTGATCATTCTTTTTATAAATTTTAAGACTTTGACATCGCGGAAACAACGATCAGACTCCTACCAGATAGGTGGCACCAGTGCTTAATTTTTCTCCTCTTTAAACTCACCTAAAAATCAAATGAGCAAGAGATATCCAAAAAATTTAGCAAAACAGAAGTAAGAAGATAGGGAGAAGAGAGAAAGAAAGGAAAACAAAAAGAAGGATAATGTATTTTACTTTATTTCTTTTTAAATAGAATGGAGAGTTTTGTTAGTAATTTTGTTATTTGAGAGTTATTTTGTTAGGTTATTAATTTTGTTAGCTTCTGAATGAAAAATTTTGTATTAAAAATTTTATGTAACTTTTTTGTTATTCGAAACTGTTTTGAAATTTTGAATTTTTTTAACAGATCTAGTATTAAAGATGAAGAATCAGTTTTTCGTATGCGTTTATTTCGATGGAGAAATTTTGACAACAATCGTGGGATTTATATTTGAGTGTCACAAACAAGTAGCAATGAGATTTAACAGAAATATCTCGTTTGATGATATGAAGGAAAGGATTAGTGAAAAAATTGATAGACGTTCTGGGAGAAGGATCTCAAAACTTTTCTACAAGTTTCCAGTTTCGACGGATCCCATAAAATTCACTGAAATGGAACTTGTAGACGATAAAGACGTGGAGACAATGGTTGCTCTTTATTGTGGGACTCGGAGCAACCAAAATATACTGATTCAGTTATTTGCTGAATTAGCTGTTGTGGAGCCAACTGAAAATTTCACTCCATTAGGTGAAGAACATGGACTCAAGAGCCGTGTATAGTGGTTCCGATATCGTACGTTGATAGTCAATCAACTATACGCGGGATAGACATTGATCTTAATGCTACACTCGAGACTAATGTAGTTGGTGATGATGTAGACCATAGTAGTAATCCCGATGTGGACGAGGTCCTGGATGATATTGACGACGAAGGGGTGAATGACAATGGAAACGTTAATGCGTCTTCAGTCGGGAACCGGATTCGTCGTATTGAGATACACAATAATCTTGTGGCACACATATTGCGGATAAACCCCGATGCGGTGCACACGATCGAGTTCACGGAGTACCCTGAAATACTACTTGCTAACTGGCTGGTCGTAGATTTTGATCTTGAGGAGTTGTTCTTAGGCCACAGATTCGAAAGTAAGGAAAAGTGCGTATTTTCCATTAAGTGGTATAGCATGAATATATCAGTGGACTACAAAGTCACTGTATCCAAACCGAAATTATATATTGGGGAGTGTTGGAGGTCGACGGAAGGCTGCAATTGGCGGATACAAGTTGCATTTATCCAGAAGTTACAGATGTGGGAGATACAAAAATTTCTTGGGCATCACACATGCACTTTAACACATATGATAGAAGATCATTGAAAACTTGATTCCAAAACTATCTATACGTGCATCATGTCAATGGTGAAAGACATGCCGACCATTAAACTTTCAGTACTGATTGCCGAAATGCAGGCACGATTCTAGTATCGAGTATCATACCGGAAGACATGGATGGCTAAACAGATGGCAATGGAGTATTTGTACGGAGATTTTGATGCGTCGTATAATGAGTTACAGGGATGGATAGCTGCTATGTGGGAGTATATGTCGGGGACTGTCATTGAGTTGCAGACACGACCTTATTATGGCCCAGATGACCAACTACAATCGGCAAAAGAATTTTCCAACAGATGTTCTGGACGTTTGATCCATGCGTGCGTGCATTTCCCCACTGCAAGCCATTTGTGCAAATAGATAGGATATGGCTATACAGTAAATATACACAGATTCTACTTCTTACGGTTGCTAAAGACGGGAACAAGAACGTGCTTCTGATAGCCTTTGCCATCATAGATAAGGAGAACATGGAGTCGTGAGAATTCTTCCTTACAAACCTACGGAGGTATGTTATTAGTAACGACAATATTTGCATCATCTCCAATATAGTGAAAGGATTAATTGCCGCCATTAGACATTCCGGTATGTCATGGAGATCCGTTTACTGCATCTGGCACATTGTGGCTAATTTTCACCGAAATTATAAGAATGCAGACTGGCGGAGACAAGTTGTGAAAATGGGTAAAGAATAACATTATCCTTTCAGTATATAACCTAATGTTTTAGGACAAGATTGTAATTTATATTTTCTTAATCATACACAGCGCACGACCTAGAGCCACACATTTTCCAGCAAAGGATGACTCGACTTGAGAGTGACATGGAGGGTCACATGAACACATCTTTCTGACAGTGGTTGGGTACCATGTATCCGTTGCAGTAGGATCAAAGTTTTGAAGAGGGCTTTCGCTATGGTCATATGACCACTAATTTGGCGAAGGAGGTTAACTCCGTGTTGTTAAAAACTGTAACACCCCTTACCCGAGACCGTTGCTGGAGTCAAGTATGAGGCATTTCTAGACTTGACTACTAATTCGGGGCATAAAAATTAAAACTGTCTAACTGCATCATGTTGACTAAATTGACCATAACTCGAGTTAAAAAACTCAAAATTTAGATCCGTAAATTTTCCTTGAAACTAGACTCATATATCTTCTTACCATAATTTTTCTAGAATTTTTCATATGGCCAATTAGTACAGTTTATTCATCAAAGTTTCCCCTATTTCACTGTTTGATGGTTCTGACCTATCTTTACAAAAACTCAGTTATCTCATTGTACAGAATTTCAATAATGTTCTTGTTTATTCCAATAAAAAATAGACTCATTAAGGATTCTAAGCATATAAAATATGATCCATTTTTATTTTTTTACAATTTTTAACAATTTTTCCAAGACAGAACAGGGAATCACGAAGACATTAAGAACCAGTCTCACTAAAATTTAAATATCTCATAATATAAAATTCCTTTGCCTATCTGTTTCTTTCATATAAAAATAGACACAATAAGCTTTAATTCTATATCTTATTCACTTTCTAATTAAATTTCTCCTATTTTTGGTGATTTTTCAAAATCACATCACTGCTGCTAACTAAAAACTATTTCATTGCAAAATATGGTTAACTAGTTTATAACCTCCTTACTCCATTTCATTTAAACTCTATACATTAACCATATATATATATATATATATATATATATACACTAAAACCAAATCAACCAAAAACACAACCAAACATAATCATCAAGCCAAAATATAAATTCCAAGATTGACAATATGGACAAGCCATTTTCGCTTGGCTTATATTTACAACATCAAAACATCATCCAAGTATTAGGCTAGCCTATACATGCCTTAAATTCAAAATCCCAACTTTTAAAGTACCAAATTAAGTCGGTAGTGTGGATGACTTTGTTGACGATCCCCCGAGCTCGTAGCTTGACCAAAATCTATAAAACAGAGTAAAAATCACACAGAGTAAGCTAACTTAGCTTAGTAAGTCTTAAGCAAACTTAACAAATCAATTGGATATTCAATCAAATTAAACCGAATAATTTATAATATTAATTTAATTACATAACCCGTATAGATTATCATAGCCGAATGACTATGTCCTTACATTACAAAATATTTATCATTATTTACTTTAATTATAAAACTTATCAATTGCTCCTCAATTAACAAATATATACATACATATATATATATATATAAATTACCACATGGCCGAATTCACATATGTATAAATACTCTCATGTTTGTAAGTAAACAATATCAACTCATTATCATTTTATTCACATATCCAAATTGCTGAATACACAAACTCATTTCTAACAACTTACTTATCCAATAAGCATCACATATAACATATACTTATGTCAAATACATACCTTACGACCGAATAATCTAATTCATATAAATAAGCTTTAGCTTGTTCAATTGCCATCATGACTCAATCATTTCTAAGCGTAAATTCGTATTATAAATCACTGGTATAAAACCTGCTAGGCATAAACCTGAATCACGCACTGGCACTAAGCCTGCTAGACTCGAGGTCTGATAATCATTCACCGGCAATAAGCCTGCTAGGCATAAAGCCCGATAAGTTCACCATCCCAAGGCTTGTTAGGCTCAAAGCCTGAATAGAAACATTTTAAGATTTCTCACACAAATCATCTCATATATCGAACCTTTTACTCATCGCAATCTCATCGTACGAACATTCAAATAACTTCTATCATTCAAATAATTTAACTAAAACTTATATTTTACTTAGCCAAATTAGGCTAATTCGTATATAGTTATAATGGTTCCAAATTTCAGCATGTACAAGTTACATAAATAATTTACGACATATATTTGCTTAGAGACTTACCTCGGATATCGACGGACGAAGAAAACTGGCTATTCAATAATTTTCGCTTTTCCCCGATCCAAGTCCGTTTTCTTTTGTTCTTGATCTAAACATGTTCAAATTAAGCTCATTCAAATACATTTACATTCAATTTAGTCTTAAAACACATAAATGGGCAAATTACCATTTTGCCCCTAATATTTACAATTTTTGCAATTTAGTCCTCAAGGCATAAAACACAAAATACATGAAATTTAATTTAATTTCTTATGAGCCGAATTTCCTTCATCCATGTATAAATCTATACAAGCTATTTATTTTGCATTTTAGACCCTCAACTAATTATTTTCACAATTTAAGCCATCAAACTCTATTCCATCTAATTTTTCATACTCAAATCATATTGATTTCAAACATATGCTTAGGATTCTTCCATCAAACACAACAAAACCAAAGTATGCATCCATGGCCGAACCTATGACATGCTTCAAACTCTAAAATTTTCACATGGGTTTGATAATATTTAGAATAATTAACTCAAAAATGTAAAAATCTACAAAAACCAACTCAAATACTAACCTAAAAAATGACATGCCATAGCCGAATGTAGAGAGCTTAAGTCCCCCCCTCTTTTTCTTTGTTAAATTTTGGCAGTGAAGAACAAGAAAGATGAAAGATGAATATTCTATCCTTCTTTTATGTTTTTTCTTTATTTGAAATCAATTATAAAACATTAATATAATACCACTTGTTAAAAGAAAAAAATTTAAAAGTAAGAAACATTCACCATGCGTCCACTTGCTTAAGTTTTGGGTAATTTGACATGCAAGTCCATACATACAAGAAAACAGTCAATTAAACACTTCCAATTTAATAAAGGCTACTTTTACTGTAACATCCTGAATTTTTGGGCCTATGTGTTTAATGGGTGAACATGTGTAATGAGTTAATTTAAGTGTTAGGGGTCCAAATTGGGCTCAGGCTTAGGCAGAGGCCTTGGTTAAAATTATTTGTTGGGCATTATAGGGTTTAAAAGGTGATATCTGTGTTTAAAATATCAAAATGGGCTTGTGGCCTAGTGGTCAGTGGCGCCACTTAGGGAGCAAGGAGGTGACGCCACACAAGGGAGTAAGGGGCCCAAATTTAAGTTTCATGGAGCCCAATTCTTCTAATTTAAGTTAGCTAATTTTCGGCATTAGGGTTAGGTGGAGTGGACGGCAACAAGGCTCAAAAATAGGAGGATTTATGTGAATGAGATAATGTAGATATTATAGTTGATAATATGGAAGATAAAGGAGAAAAGATAGGAATTATCTACAAGGCTAAGTGGTGGCCAAATTTCAAACTCTGAGGGGGAGGAGAAATCGGTTTCTGATATGGCTAAGGGGTGTCGAAATTTCCCTTGCTAATTAACTGGTTTTAGTTTTCAAAAGAGGGCAATTCCGGCTTTTGGTTAGTAGGAGTGCCGAAACTTTAAATAGTCAGGTGAGGGTTCTCTTATTTATTTTTCGGCATTTAGGGTTTCCATCTTTTCTTTCTCTTCTTCTCTGAGTAAAAGCCGAAATTCCTAACCCTATTCCCTCATCTTCACTTTGATTCAAAAGTCGAAACTCCATTGTTCTTTTCTCTTCTTTCTTCTAAAAGCTCAAACCTCATAATCCTTTTTCTACATTCTTTTCTTTTGATCTTTGCTAAAGCCGAACCTACCTTTGGTCTGCCGAAATTCTCTTTTCTTCTTCCTGCCGATTTCTTCATTAAAAGCCGAATCTACATAGACTCATTCCTATCATCTTCTGATTTTCTCAAAAAGCCGAAATCTCAAAGGGGTAGTCGAATTCTTTGTGTTAAGGTGAGTGCCGATTTTCCTATCACTTCACTTTCTCTTTCAATTTTTGGAAGACAAAGTCGAAAAGCTAATGGTTTAATGGTTTTATGTATTTTCTTGTTGGGCGACATCGGGAATTGAAGTAGATCTCTTAGATCTAAAAGCCGGAAACATTAGTCCCTGAATCTCATATCACTTTTCAGGATTTCAAGGTAAGGATTTCAGTTCTCCTCAAGATGATCAACCGTATTCTTTTCGTTAGTTGTGCCTTAACCTAATGTTTCGTTATCGGCTTCTGAACAACACCTTAGACAGATAGCGGTGGTGTTGGCTACGGATAGCGTCGACTTAGAGGGTCTCGTTCTAACGGTAATCAGGTGTGTAGATCTCTAACACACTTTTTAACTGTAATTCATGTGTTATGGGCTAAAAAATCGGAAAGAGGCTGTGTAGATAGTCGAATGAAACCCTAAAAGGGTTAGGCAAGGATGCCAGGTACATAATCATAGAAATTCTCTATGTGTATCGAAATATATGAAAGCCTGTATGATGTTTTCTTTATGTGTGTATGCATGGGGTGGGATTATGATATTGAAGGGGAAGTGCATGATAGGTCACTTGGTGATCGGTGGTTAAACCACAAATTCAAATGTTAGGTCACATAGTGATCGGTGGCTCTGCCACGTTCAATGATTCCTGATTAATAGGAATAGGCAGTACGGCTGTCGTTATGGTGTGTAGCGGATGGAGGGTTGATTGTAGAAATCCCCAAGGTATGATGGTTGGTACGGGTTGGTGTGTAGAGGATGGAATTCTAGGATGGGTTGGGCTATTCATTCTCTATCATCTATTATGTAATTATGTTTGTTGCCATTGTGTATGGGCTAAGGCCCATAATGTGTTTGTGGGCCCAAGCCTTATATGTGTTTTCGGGATTTGCACACTGAGTCTTGGTGACTCACCCTTTTATTTTCCCTGACTTTTCAAATGAGTAGCAGATCGTGGACATGGGAACCGAGACAGACTCGAGGGGCCATCAAGTTTTATTTTTATAGTTTATTTTCGGTTTTTCCTTTAAGTTTTTATTTTGGGAATATTTATGTAATAAGGCCTCATGGCTTATATTCATCTAAGTAGTTTTATTATTTGCAACTTATGAAATTAGGTCAAAGGTTTAATTATACGAAACAATAATAATACAAGGTTTTTCTTCAAATGTCATTTTTTTCAAATATTGTCTAATTAACTTACGATTTCCAAAACCAACAAAGCAAAAGTTTTCAATGTACAACTCGTAGCATACCAGATCCGGTCAAAACGTATGGGCCGGGTTTGGGGGTGTTACATTTTGGTATCAGAGCCCAGTTCAAAACTCGAGCTGTAAATGGGTCTAGCAGTGTTTTGAAAATTTGATGTGAAAATTTGGAAAAAAAAAAATTCTGGAAGAAGATATGGCCTTCGAGTCTTCCGGCACCCGATCCACGCAGGTAAGTATCCTAAACTCTTGATGTGATATATATGTTGGGCTTGATGGACGTAGACTAGCATGTTAGGTATTAATGGACCTTAGGCTTAGATAAACAACTCTTCAATTCCATAAGACTTAATCCAACTAAACAAACCCGTGAACGAGTCGATGGGTTAGGGTGTGGTAACAGGCATACGCATGTCTAGGATTGGATTTAGGGAGAGCTTGGTACTTAAGCAGTCCTAGTGACTCACCTCCTCTTCGCTGGAATCCTACCTGGTACGTAGTGACTGTTCACCTTAGTCATGAGGACTTGTTGACGGGCCAAAATCTATAAATAAAACCCGAAAGAGACCAGCCACCCTATTCCACAAAAAAAAACCCCCAAGTTTTGTAAATTTCCAAAATACACTTGATTTGTAAAAATTTCCCAGAATACCCCAGAATTGTAAAACTACCAAAAGTTGTGAAATTACCGAAACACTCTGGTTGGCAAAATATCCAAAATACCCTTGGTTTGTGAAAACTTCCAAAACAACCGTGATTTTATAAAATACCCATGTTTTGCGAATTTACCCGAAAACCCCTAGATTTACAAAAGTAACCCGGTTTGCAAAATCAAACTGCTTCAAAAAAAATGTGTACCAAAATACCTCTAATTCAAAGGAAATCACCAAGATACTTTATTTTGGAAAATTACGAAAATACCCTGTAGGACAAAACTACGGAAATACCCTTAGGTAGAGAAATGATGAAAATACCTTTATGTGATGAATGTGAGTGCATGGATGATATATGTATGTTGATGTGTGATGGTTGAATATATGTGGTTTCTAGAATTAGGAGATAAACTTGAGACTGAAACTATAGATAGGTTCGAATTCGAAAGAACTACTCTTAAAACTACTTCCCATAAGATTGTTCGTGGTTAATCAGTGAAAGAAATTAATAATTCATAAAATTTCTAATTCAGATAATACGAGAATTAACGATGAGCGTTAGAAGAGGAAGAAGAGGCCGCGGCCGAGGCCGTGGAAGTGTTAGGACTAATATGCTGATTCAGCTAGTTAGGGAGGTACTGAAGGAGGTTAAAGAAATCGGTGAAACACTTCGGGTTGGGTGCGTGGACTGTATGAAAAAAAGAGATCGTAGTTTTCTAGGGTTGCAGTCTCGTTCTGTGAAGCATGTTAAGGTACGTCCAAACTTTCGGGTTTGCGAATATTGCAGAAGGCGTCATCCGAGTGAATGTTGGAGGAAGTCAGGAATGTGTTTAAGATGCAGGTCTGAGGAGCATAAGGCTCGGGATTGTTCAATCACCATTAAGTCGGGTATGTTTTGTGTGGATGTTATATTTTTGGGTATAGAAACTGTATGCATGCAATGTTTATATATTATTAAATTAGAGTACGCAGCGAAAGCATAGTGGTGAGACTTGGGTAGTACGATTAATAGTTTGTTGGAAGTATCGAGGACAAAATTTCTTTAAGGGGGTAGAACTGTAACATCCTAAATCTTTGGGCCTATGCGTTTAATGGGTGAACATGTGTAATGAGTTAATTTAAGTGTTAGGGGTCCAAATTGGGCTCAGGCTTGGGCAGAGGCCTTGGTTAAAATTATCTGTTGGGCATTATAGGGATTAAAAGGTAGTATCTGTGTTTAAAATATCAAAATGGGCTTGTGGCCCAGTGGTCAGTGGCGCCACTTAGGGAGCAAGGAGGTGATGCCACACAAGGGAGTAAGGGGCCCAAATTTAAGTTTCATGGAGCCCAATTCTTTTAATTTAAGTTAGCTAATTTTCGGCATTAGGGTTAGGTGGAGTGGACGGCAACAAGGCTCAAAAATAGGAGGATTTATGTGAATGGGATAATGTAGATATTATAGTTGATAATATGGAAGATAAAGGAGAAAAGATAGGAATTATCTGCAAGGCTAAGTGGTGGCTGAATTTCAAACTCTGAGGGGGAGGAGAAACCGGTCTCTGATATGGCTAAGGGGTGCCGAAATTTCCCTTGCTAATTAATTGGTTTTAGTTGTCAAAAGAGGGCAATTCCGGCTTTTGGTTAGTAGGAGTGCCGAAACTTTAAATAGTCAGGTGACGGTTCTCTTCTTTATTTTTAGGCATTTAAGGTTTCCATCTTTTCTTTCTCTTCTTCTCTGAGTAAAAACCGAAATTCCTAACCCTATTCCCTTATCTTCACTTTGATTCAAAAGCCGAAACTCCATTGTTCTTTTCTCTTCTTTCTTCTAAAAGCCGAAACCTCATAATCTTTTTTCTACATTCTTTTCTTTTGATCTTTGCTAAAGCCGAACCTACCTCTGGTCTGCCGAAATTCTCTTTTCTTCTTCCTGCCGATTTCTTCATTAAAAGCCGAATCTACATAGACTTATTCCTATCATCTTCTGATCTTCTCAAAAAGCCAGAATCTCAAAGGGGTAGTCGAATTCTTTGTGTTAAGGTGAGTGCCGATTTTCCTATCTCTTCACTTTCTCTTTCGGTTTTTGGAAGACAAAGCCAAAAAGCTAATGGTTTAATAGTTTTATGTATTTTCTTGTTGGGCGACATTGGGAATTGAAGTAGATCTCTTAGATCTAAAAGCCGGAAACATTAGTCCCTGAATCTCATATCACTTTTCAGGATTTCAAGGTAAGGATTTCAATTCTCCTTAAGATGATCAACCGTTTTCTTTTCGCTAGTTATGCCTTAACCTAATGTTTCGTTACCGGCTTCTGAACAACACCTTAGGCAGATAGCGGTGGTGTTGGCTACGGATAGCATCGACTTAGAGGGTCTCGTTCTAACAGTAATCAGGTGTGTAGATCTCTAACACACTCTTTAACTGTAATTTATGTGTTATGGGCTAAAAAGCCAGAAAGAGGCTTTGTAGACAGTCGAATGAAACCCTAAAAGGGTTAGGCAAGGATGCTAGGTACGTAATCATAGAAATTCTCTATGTGTATCGAAATATATGAAAGCCCGTATGATGTTTTCTTTATGTGTGTATGCATGGGGTGGGATTATGATTGAAAGGGAAGTGCATGATAGGTCACTTGGTGATCGGTGGTTAAACCACAAATTCAAATGTTAGGTCACATAGTGATCGGTGGCTCTGCCACGTTTAATGATTCCTGATTAATAGGAATAGGCAGTACGGCTGTCGTTATGGTGTGTAGCGGATGGAGGGTTGATTGTAGAAATCCCCAAGGTGTGATGGTTGGTACGGGTTGGTGTGTAGAGGATGGAATTCTAGGATGGGTTGGGCTATTCATTCTCTATCATCTATTATGTAATTATGTTTGTTGCCATTGTGTATGGGTTAAGGCCCATAATGTGTTTGTGGGCCCAAGCCTTATATGTGTTTTCGGGATTTGCACACTGAGTCTTGGTGACTCAACCTTTTATTTTCCCTGATTTTTCAGATGAGTAGTAGATAGTGGACATGGGAGCCGAGACGGACTCGAGGGGCCATCAAGTTTTATTTCTATAGTTTATTTTCGGTTTTTCCTTTAAGTTTTTATTTTGGGAATATTTATGTAATAAGGCCCCATGGTTTATATTCATCTAAGTATTCTTTCATTGTATTCTCCGTTTCCCAAGTTGCCTCTTCATCTCCGTGCTTTTGCCACAGTACTTTAACTAATGGAATTTTCTTATTTCTCAATTCTTTTATCTCCCGAGCCAAAATACAAATCGGTTCTTCTTCATATGTCATATCTGGCTGAATCTCAACTTCTGTCGGGCAAATCACATGTGAAGGATCAGATCGATATTTACGAAGCATCGCAACATGGAGGACATTATGAATCTTTTCTAGCTCTGGTGGTAACTGCAATCTATAAGCAACTGGCCCGATACGCTCTGTAATTTCATACGGTCCAATGAATCTCGGACTTAACTTGCCTTTACGACCGAATCTGAGTACTTTCTTCCACGGTGAAACTTTCAAAAATACCCGGTCTCCAATTTGAAACTCAATGACTTTACGTTTTAAATCAGCATATGACTTTTGACGATCTGACGCAGCTTTCAAACTATCACGGATCACTGCCACTTTCTGCTCAGTTTCTTTAATCATATCAACCCCGTGTATCTTGTTTTCACTGAGCTCAGTCCAGTATAATGGTGTACGACACTTACGACCATACAAAGCTTCGTAGGGTGCCATTTTGACACTAGATTGAAAGCTATTATTGTAAGCAAATTCAATCAAAGGTAAGTATCATTCCCAAGTACCTTCAAATTCGAGGACGCAACATCTTAACATATCCTCAAGTATCTAAATGGTTCGTTCGGACAGACCATCGATCTTGTAACACCCCAAACCCGGCCCATGCGTTTCGACCGGATCCGGCATGTTATTGAACACATAACACTTTATTGCATTTTGAAAACACAAGTTAATTTAATTAAATTTGAATGAAGGAGAGACTTTTAACCCTAGTGCCGAAATTTAACTCACTTAAATTAAAAGATTTGGGCCTCATTAAACTTAATATTTGGGCCCCTAATTCCTTGTGTGTGGCGCCACCCTATATTAATTTAAAGTGCCGAAATTGGCCTAAAAACATGGGCTTATTGCGACCCAAAACTTGTTCCTTTTTAATTGTTAATGATGCCACCTTAAAATAATTTAATCTGGGCATTTGCCTAATTCTAAGCCCAAATTTAGACCCCTTTCACCTAAGTTAACATATTAAACATATTCCTATACTAAACGTATAGACCCATTAATTCATGATGTTACAGTTCTACCCCCTTAAAGAAATTTCGTCCTCGAAATTTCCAACTAACTAGTAATCATACTACCTAAGTCTCACTACTATGCTTTCGATGCGCACTCTAATTCTAAAGCCAAAATAAACACTTAGTATACTATGGTAGGGTACGGACCGGTATTCGCATCTAGAGCGTCCTCGTCCCCTTGGCTACGTGCTGCATAGACCAAGGTTGGCTGCCTCGCCTCAGCATAACCTGCACCTCCACGACCATGTCTTGTGCCATTGCCACCATTGACTTGACCACGGCACCTTGGTGGTTGTTGACCTCCTCTTCCCGGCGGTGCATTCTCTTGACCTGTGGACCATTCACTGCCCCGTTGCTGCGGACAGTTTCTAACTTGGTGGTTCGTAGATCCACACCTAAAACACTTCCCAGTGCCTACCCAACACTCACCGGTATGGAACTTACCACATCGAGCACACTTTTGTTTCTGGTTAGCAGCAGCAGGTCTCTCATCCTGTTTCGGCCCATCTGACCTAGGTCTTTTCTGAGTTTGCCCAACTGCCCCTGACGATTCAAAATTCCTCTTACTTCCTCCCCTATCTCTATCCCGATTTAACTTTTCAGTCCGCTTAACCTCCTCGGCTATCTTAGCCTTTTCCACTAGGACAGCGAATTCCCTTTCCCGCTGTGGGGCTATCAAAACACGCAAATCATCCCTCAGGCCATCCTCAAACCTAACACAACGTTCATGCTCCGTGGCTACCATCCCACGAGCATAACGGCTAAGGCGTAAGAACTCAGCTTCACACGCAGCCACTGACCTACTCCCTTGCACCAAATTCAGAAATGCTCTGCGCTGCGCATCCACATAACTCGATCCAATTTACTTATTTTGAAACACCGTTTTAAAGAAATCCTAGGTGATAAGGTCAGCCTCAGCACCATTCTTCACTGTAAGCCACCATTGATATGCCTCATCCCGTAGGAGAGATACAATCCCTTTCAACTTCTCCTCCTCCGTGAAATCCAAATCATCCATTATTCGTTCTACCGCCTCCAACCAACACTCAGCTGAACTTGGGGCTACACCAGAAATTCCCCTAAACACTTCTGCCCCGTTGGCCCTAAGCCGCTCCGGCATAGATTTCCGGGCTCCTGTGCCCATACCAGCCCCAGCAACCCTCTCTAAGACCCTTAACATTGCCTAAGATACCGCATCATCTCCGGCAGTCTGATCCTGAAATTCCTCCTCCACAGCTGGCATCTCATTTCCCGAACCATGACCAGACCCTACTGGTTCCGATACCGTCCTCCTACCCCTACCACGACCACGTGGCGGACGTCCTCAACCCCTTGTACCCATTCTACCGCTTCGTTTTTATCTGATTAGAAATTTTATGAATTATTAGTTTTCTTTCACTGATTAACCACGAACAGTCTTATGAATAGTAGTTTTAGAGTAGTTCTTTCGAATTCGCATTCACAATTCAGTCTCAAGTTCGTATCCTCTATTCTGGTAAACACATACATTCAATCATCAACATCCATGAACTCACGTTCATTACAGAAAAGTGCTGTTGTTGTTGTTTTCACTACCCAGGGGTATTTTCGTAATTTTATCCTATAGGGGTATTTTCGTAATTTTTTTCAAAATAAGGTTCCCTGGTGGTTTTGTAAAAATAGGATATTTTGGTAATTTTACAATCCAAGGGTATTTCGATAATTTTTGAAATCCGAGGGTATTTCGGTAATTCTAACATCCAAGGGTATTTTGGTAATTTTAAAATCCGAGGGCATTTCATTAATTTTGAAATTTGGGGGTATTTCGATAATTTTGAAATTAGAGGGTATTTTGGAAATTTTGAAATCCGAGGGTATTTTGGTAATTTTGGAAATCGGGGGTATTTCGATTTTTTTTTAAACCAGAGGCACTTTGGAAAATCTAGTTACTCTTGTAAACATAGGCTTTTTGAGTAAATTTTTCATAGCTGTGAACATTTTCAAATCAAGTGTATCTTTTTGGAAATGTACAAAACTTAGGGGTTTTTGTTTGCAAAATAGGGTGGTTGGTCTCTTTCGGGTTTTAATTATGGGTTCAGCCCATGAACAAGTCCTTATAGCTAGAGTGAACAGTCACTACGCACCAGGTAAGATTCCAACGAAGAGAAGGTGAGTCACTAGGACTGCTTAAATACAAAGCTCTCCCTGAATCCACTCCTAGACATGCGTATGCCTATTGCCACACCCTGTCATGGCTAAAATGAACAGTCACTATGCACCAGGTAAGATTCCAGCGAAGAAAAGGTGAGTCACTTGGACTGCTTAAATACCAAGCTCTTCCGGATCTACTCCTAGACATGCATATGTCCGTTGCCACACCTTAGTCTTGCGACTCGTTTACAGGTTTTGTTTAGCGAAATTAAGTCTTATGGAATTGAAGAGTTGTTTGTCTAAGCCTAGAGTCCATCCAGTTCTAATCTAGATAGTCTACGTCCCATAAAGCCCATTAAGCCCACATTTATATCACAATCAGGAGTTCAGAATACTTACTTGGGTGGATTGGATGCCGGTAGACTCGAAGGCCATGTCTTCAAACCAAAAATTTTTCTTAAATTCAATTTTTTTTCTAAAACACTTCTAGACCCATTTCACAGCCCGAGTTTTGAACTGGGCTCTGATACCAAAATGTAACACCCCAAACCCAGCCCATGCTTTTCAACTGGATCCGGCATGTTATCGAACACATAACACTTTATCGCATTTTGAAAACACAAGTTAATTTAATTAAATTTGAATGAAGGAGAGACTTTTTGAAAATAAACCTCTTTGTATTTTTATTAATAAATGTAAATAAACCTTGTGGTATATTCATAAGTTGCATAACATAGACCTAAGTTGAATAAAAACTAGGGGTCTTATTACATAACTGTTCCTCAAATAACAATAGAACAAACTTAAAGAAGTCCTAAAGAAAATATAATTTGTAGAAATAGAACTTGATGGCCCCTAGAGTCCGTCTCGGCTCCCATGTCCACGATCTACTGCTTATCTGGAAGAGTAGAGAAAAGGAAAGCGTGAGTCACCAAAACTCAGTGTATAAATCTCAAAACACACAACGACCTGAGCCCACAAACACATTATGGGCCCTGGCCCATCCATAAAGGTATCAATCATAATCGCATGATAAACAATAAATAATGAAAAAAAAACCCAACCCATCCTAGGTTTCCATCCTCTACACACCATCCCGTACCGACCATCACACCTTGGGGATTTCTACAATCAACCCTCCATCCGCTACACACCAAAACGACAGCCGTACTGCCTATTCCTATTAATTAGGAATCATTTAACGTGGCATCGCCACCGATCACTATGTGACCTTACATTTAAATTATGTGGGATTTCTACCACCGATCACCAAGTGACCTATCATGAACTTCCCCTTCAATATCATCATTCCCACCCCATGCATACATACATAAAGAAAACATCATACTGACATATATACTTTTTGATACACATAGGGAGTTCTATGTTTACGTACCTGGCATCTTTGCCTAACCCTTTTAGGGTTCCATTCGACTGTCTAGACAGCCTCATTCCGGCTTTTTAGCCCATAACATATATAAATAAACATACATACAGGTTTATTAGTATTGTGTTAGAGATCTACACACCTGGTTACTGATAAAACGATGCTTTCTATGTCGACGCTATCCTTAGTCGACACTACTGTTATCTGCCTAAGGGGTTGTTCAGAAGCCGGTCCACAACCAAGTGGCCAATCTCGAATGGCAGATACTACTCTTTTCTTAAACTTAGGGATTTTCTCCTTTGCCTGATCCATATTTAATTCCATCACAAGTCCTTATCAGAACTACTATCACAATATTTAATTGTTAATCCTCATTATAACATTAAGATCTTGTATATAATGATGAAATCTAATAGAAATCTAGGAAAATCTACTTACCTAAAAAATCCCGAAAGTGGAGACTAGCTATTTTCTGCTTTTAGATCTAATTGACCAAGCTTCTTTCAAATCCCAAATTGCCGCCCATCATAAAACCATTAAACTATTAGCTTTCGGTTTTTGCCTTTTAAAAACCGGGAATAGATCACGAGAACTAATCAAAAATCGACACTTACCTTAGCATAGGAGATTCGGCTAGCACTAGAGAGAGGACTTGGCAATGCCAATGGAAGATTTAAATGCCGAAAGTATAGAACTAATTCTTAAATAGGATGAATAGAAGAAAAGACTATGGATGCTTCGGCTTTTTAAAGAAATCGGCACAAGGAGGAAAAAGTGGAGAAGAGTTTCGGCTTTTGAAGAAATTGGAGAAAAGAAATTGGAGAGGGAGAAGCTAGGGAATTTCGGCACAATGGGAGAGGAATTTAGGGTTTTCAGTGTCAGAATCAAGGAGCTAGCCCCCCTATTTATAGATATTTCGGCACCTACTGCTAAAAATCGAAAACGCCCTTAAAATTCAAGCTAAAAGAGAGGGGAAATTCGGCACCCTCTTTGCCATGCAGTAGCCGAATTTTACACTCCTCTAGGTGGTGGATTTTCGGGTAACACTTCCCTTGAAGATAAGCTCCTAACTTTTCTCCTTTTTATCTATGATATTATCACTTATAAAATCCATATAATTTCTCCTATTTTTGAGCCTTGTAGCCGTCCACCTCTACTAACCCTAGTGCCGAAATTTAACTCACTTAAATTAAAAGATTTGGGCCTCATTAAACTTAATATTTGGGCCCCTAATTCCTTGTGTGTGGCGTCACCCTATCTTCATTTAAAGTGCCGAAATTGGCCTAAAAACATGGGCTCCTTGCGACCCAAAACTTGTTCCTTTTTAATTGTTAATGATGCCACCTTAAAATAATTTAATCTGGGCCTTTGCCTAATTCTAAGCCCAAATTTAAACCCCTTTCACCTAAGTTAACATATTAAACATATTCCTATACTAAACATATAGACCCATTAATTCAGGATGTTACATGTCTGCGGATGAAAAGCTGTGCTAAAGTGTAGTTTAGTACCTAAAGCATCTTGCAATTTCTTCTAAAACCGTGACGTGAATCTCGGGTCTCTGTCTGAAACAATAGAAATAGGCACACCATGTAATCTCACAGTTTGAGATACGTACAACTCAGCGAGCCTATCGAGTGAATAGTCCATACGAACTGGAAAAAAGTGAGCTGATTTGGTTAGTTTATCCACTATAACCCAAATTGCATCTTTCTTGCTCGGTGTCATAGGCAAGCCGGATAGAAAATCCATAGTGATTCTGTCCCATTTCCATTCAGGTATCATGATCGGCTGAAGTAACCCAGAAGGCACCTGATGTTCAGCCTTTACTTGCTGACAAACTAAGCATTTCGAGACAAATTCTCTGAGTCAAATCTCTCAGGTTCAAATCTCTCTGAGTCATCAAATACTTCAAACTCTTGTGATCTGAATAAACATGACATTTCTCACCAAACAGATAATGACGCCAAATCTTTAACGCGAACACAATAGCTGCTAGCACTAAATCATGTGTCGGGTAATTTCTTTCGTGTGGCTTCAATTGTCTCGAAGCATAGTCTACGACTTTGCCTTCCTGCATCTAAATGCAACCCAAACCGTTCAAAGATGCATCACTATAAATAACAAATTCTTTACCCGATTCAGGCTGGACTAACACTGAAGCTTCAGTTAAAAGAGCTTTCAACTGATCGAAACTTTTCTGACACTTTTCCGACCATTCAAACTTAACATCTTTCTGTAATAGCTTTGTTAACGGGGTAGCTATCATAGAAAAATCCTTCAAAAATCATCTGTACTAACCAGCAAGTCCCAGAAAGCTTCGAATTTCGGAAACATTTTTCGGTGGTTTCCAATCGAGTATAGCCGATATTTTATTCGGATCAACTCGAATACCTGATGCTGAAACAACATGGCCCAGAAAACTGACTTCACTCAACCAAAACTCACATTTGCTAAACTTTGCATACAACTGTTTATCTCGCAAAGTTTGTAGCACAAGTCTCAGATGTTCAGCATGCTCGGTTTCATTTCTAGAGTAAATTAGAATATCATCTATAAACACTACCACAAACCGATCCAAATACTGACTGAAAATCCGATTCATCAGATCCATAAAAATAGCAGGTGCATTAGTAAGTTCGAAAGGCATAACCAAAAACTCATAGTGTCCGTACCTCGTTCGAAAAGTAGTCTTTGGCACATCAGTACTCGTAACTGATAATAACCCGACCTCAAATCTATCTTTGAAAACATTAAAGCCCCTTTCAACTGATCAAACAAGTCATCAATCCGTGACAATGGGTATTTATTCTTTATAGTCACCTTATTCAACTGTCTGTAATCAATGCACATTCGCATAGTTCCATATTTCTTTTTCACAAATAAAACTGGTGCACCCCAAGGAGAAAAACTCGGTCGTGCAAAACCCCTATCTGTTAACTCTTGCAACTGTGCTTTCAACTCTTTTAATTCTGTAGGTGCCATCCGATACGGAGCTATTGAAATCGGAGTCGTCCCCGGTAATAACTCAATACCAAACTCTACCTCTCGTACAGGTGGCAAACCCGGTAATTCTTCAGGAAACACATCCGAATACTCGCACACAACTGGAACAGATTCAATTCTCTTTACAGTCACTTTACTATCAAGTACATAAGCAAAATAAGCTTCATAACCCTTTCTCACGTATTTTCGGGCTAACATCGAAGATATTACTACTGGTAACCCATTCAGATCATTAGATTCAATCCGAATTCTTTCACCGTTCTGACATCTCAAATCAATGGTCTTTCTTTTGCAATTAACAACAGCATCGTACAAAGTCAACCAGTCTATTCCCAGAATTATATCGAATTCATCAAAAGGCAACAACATCAAATCGGCTGGATAACATGAATCCCAAATCACCAACGGGTAATTTTTACACACTTTGTCAACCAAAACACACCGGCCTAGGGGGTTTGATACTCGAATTACAAACTCAGTAGACTCAACAGGCAGAGTCTTACTGGATACTAACATTTCACACAAATAAGAATAAGTCAAACCAGGATCAATCAATGCAACAACAGTAGTATCATAAAGAGTAAAAGTACCGGTAATAATATCTGGGGAAGAAGCATCCTCCCGAGTGCGTATAACATATGCTCTAATAGGTGCGCGAGCCTCTGATCGAACCGCAGTATCCTTTGTCCCTCTCTGATTGCCACCTACATTTCCTAAGTGTCTAGGTGGTCTGCCTCGTGCTGATATATTGCTCGGTCTTGCATTCATAACAGTGTTTAGTTCTGCTAACATCGGGGACTCCCGAATAAAATGATCTATCGATCCACATTTAAAACAGGACCGATCATACAATATACAACTCCCAGAATGCCATTTCCCACAATACTTGCACTCAACCCGGTTCTGCTGAACATTACCAACGCTAGCCATTGAAGTAGCTCGGGAACCCGTGAGAGGTCGATCCCGATCTCGTTTAGAAAAGTCTGAAGTAGCTTTATGTCGACGGAATTCATTTTTAAACTTCTTCGATACTGAATGAAAAGTCTTACTCGATGATCTTTTACGAATGTCTCTAGCTTCAAATTCAGCTTTTCTTTTCTCTTTTCTAAGCTCTTCAGCTTTACAGGCTCGTTCAACAAGTACTACAAACTCTTTCATCTCAAGTATCCCGACCAGCAACTTAATGTCTTCATTCAAACTGTCTTCGAATCTTTTACACATAATAGCCTCGGTTGAAACACATTCACGAGCATATCGGCTCAATCTCACAAATTTTCGTTCATACTCAGTCACGGTCATACGACCCTGTTTCAATTCTAGAAATTCTTTATGTTTTTTATCGATGAATCTCTGACTGATATATTTCTTACGGAACTCAGTCTGGAAGAATTCCCAGGTCACTTTCTCTTTCGGAACCACCGATACTAGTGTATTCCACCAATGATATGCGGTGTCTCGTAACAATGATATAGCACATTTTAAGCATTCATCCGGAGTACATGATAGCTCGTCGAACACACGAATAGTATTATCAAGCCACAGCTCAGCTCGTTCCGCATCATCATCATCATTAGCTTTAAACTCTTCGGCCCCATGTTTCCTGATTTTATCTACAGGAGGCCTACTAATTCTCATCAGATCTATCATCAGAGGTACCATGGGTATCGGAGGTGGATTATTCGGGGGTGGAGGTTGTTGCACAGCCGGATTAGTCCAGATATATTGAGTAAACCATTCGTTCATCATCTGATAGAAGGCTTGCTTAGCCTCCCCCTCATGGCTACTCGAGATAGGTCGAGATTCTATCGGCGCTGTCCCATGTGTGGGATTAGGCGCTACGCTCTCGACATCATCTGCTACGGCTCTATCGAGATCCATTTACTATATAAAAACACAATTCAGATGTCAGAAGTCATCACACTATTGCATTATAATTTAAGGCATGTATAGCTACACTCACATGCGCAACGGTAGTCCTAGAATCGACTAAACCGTAAGCTCTGATACCAATCAAATGTAACACCCCTTACCCGAGACCGTTGCCGGAGTCGAGTATGAGGCATTACTAGACTTGACTACTAATTCGGGGCATAAAAATTAAAACTGTCTAACTGCGTCATGTTGACTAAATTGACCATAACTTGAGTTACGAAACTCAAAATTTAGATCCGTAAATTTTCCTTGAAACTAGACTCATATATCTTCATACCATAAGTTTTCTAGAATTTTTCATATAGCCAATTAGTATTTATCAAAGTTTCCCCTATTTCACTGTTTGATGGTTCTGACCTATCTTTACAAAAACTCAGTTATCTAATTGTACAGAATTTCAATAATGTTCTTGTTTATTCCAATCAAAAATAGACTCATTAAGGATTCTAAGCATATAAACTATGATCCATGATTATTTTTGTCAAATTTTTAACAATTTTTCCAAGACAGAACAGGGAATCATGAAGTCATTCAAAAATAGTCTCACTAAAATTTAAATATCTCGTAATATAAAATTCCTTTGCCTACTCTGTTTCTTTCATATAAAAATAGACAAAATAAGCTTTAATTCTATATCTTATTCACTTTCTAATTAAATTTCTCCTATTTTTGGTGTTTTCAAAATCACATCACTTCTGCTAACGAAAAACTGTTTCATTGCAAAATATGGTTAACTAGTTGAGAACCTCCTTACTCCATTTCATTTAAACCTATACATTAACCAGACATATATATACTAAAACCAAATCAACCAAAAACACAACCAAACATAATCATCAAGCCAAAATAAATTCCAAGCTTTACAAAATGGAGAAGCCATTTCGCTTGGCTTATATTTACAACATCAAAACATCATCCAAGTATTAGGCTAGCCTATACATGCCTTAAATTCAAAATCCCAACTTTAAAGTACCAAATTAAGTCGCTAGTGTGGATGACTTCGTTGACGATCCCCCGAGCTCGTAGCTTGACCAAAATCTATAAAACAAGTAAAAATCACACGGAGTAAGCTAACTTAGCTTAGTAAGTCTTAAGTAAACTTAACAAATCAATTGGATATTCAATCAAATTAAACCGAATAATTTATAATATTAATTTAATTACATAACCCATGTAGATTATCATAGCCGAATGATGTCCTACATTACAAAATTTATCATTATTTACTTTAATTATAAAACTTATCAATTGCTCTCTCAATTAACAAATATATATATATATAAATTACCACATGGCCGAATTCACATATGTATAAATACTCTCATGTTTGCAAGTAAAAAATATCAACTTATTATCATTTTATTCACATATCCAAATTGCCGAATACACAAACTCATTTCTAACAACTTACTTATCCAATAAGCATCACATATAACATATACTTATGTCAAATACATACCTTACGGCCGAATAATCTAATTCATGTAAATAAGCTTTAGCTTGTTCAATTGCCATCATGACTCAATCATTTCGTAAGCATAAGTTCATATTATAAATCACTGGTATAAAACCTGCTAGGCATAAGCCTGAATCACGCACCGGCACTAAGCCTGCTAGACCCGAGGTCGGATAATCATTCACCGGCAATAAGCCTGCTAGGCATAAAGCCCGATAAGTTCACCAGCCCAAGGCTTGCTATTCGTATATAGTTAATGGTTCCAAATTTCAGCATGTACAGTTACGTAAATAATTTACGACATATATTTGCTTAGAGACTTACCTCGGATATCGACGGACGAAGAAACCGGCTATTCGGTAATTTTCGCTTTTCCCCGATCCAAGTCCGTTTTCTTTTGTTCTTGATCTAAACATGTTCAAATTAAGCTCATTCAAATACATTTACATTCAATTTAGTCTTAAAACACATAAATGGGCAAATTACCATTTTATCCCTAATATTTACAATTTTTGCAATTTAGTGCTCAAGGCATAAAACACAAAATACATGAAATTTAATTTAATTTCTTATGAGCCGAATTTCCTTCATCCATGTATAAATCTATACAAGCTATTTATTTTGCATTTTAGACCCTCAACTAATTATTTTCACAATTTAAGCCATCAAACTCTATTCCATCTAATTTTCCATACTCAAATCATATTGATTTCAACATATGCTTAGGATTCTTCCATCAACACAACAACACCAAAGTATGCATCCATGGCCGAACCTATGACATGCTTCAAACTCTAAAATTTTCACATGGGTTTGATAATATTTAGAATAACTAACTCAAAAATGTAAAAATCTACAAAAACCAACTCAAATACTAAACCTAAAAAAATGACATGCCATAGCCGACTGTAGAGAGCTTAAGTCCCCCCCCTTTTTATTGTTAAATTTCGGCAGTGAAGAACAAGAAAGATGAAAGATGAATATTCTATCCTTCTTTTATGTTTTTTCTTTATTTTAAATCAATTATAAAACATTAATATAATACCACTTGTTAAAAGAAAACAATTTAAAAATAAGAAACATTCACCATGCGTCCACTTGCTTAAGTTTTGGGTAATTTGACATGCAAGTCCATACATACAAGAAAACAGTCAATTAAACCCTTCCAATTTAATAAAGGCTACTTTTACCTCTTAAGCAATTTAGTCCTTTTTCTTAAATTAATCACACAAACAAGCAAATTATCTTATGAAACTTTCACACATGCTCAATCATATATAATTAACACATAAAATAATATAAAAATATATTTTTCTAACGTGGATTCGTGGTCCCGAAACCACCGTTCCGATTAGGGTCAAATTCAGACTGCTACAAAAACATGACATCTTCTGATTTCATCTGTCTTCTCGGCTACATTCTACAGGTTAGCTACTTTGATGCCAAGAATGAGGCAGCACCAAGTCAACCAAATGGAGGTGGGACACGTGTTTGTCGAATATGTCAAGAATGCAATGGTTGCAAACTAGCGGATGGCGAGGCCGATGAATGTAAAAGTATATTCACGACGTAATAAAATATTTCGAGTTACAGAGACCATCGGTCGTCGACCCGGTATACCACTTAGGTCCTACGAAGTTGATCTCCGAAATAGGCGGTGCGATTGCAGGAGGTTCCAAACACTTCATTATCCATGTGCACATGTCGTGGCAGCTTGTGCTAAAGTCTCACTCAATATTGAACAATTTATCGATGAAGTGTACACCCTTGAGCACACGTTACGTGTATGGGAGAACGAGTTCCCCGTGCTTCCTGACCTATCTACATGGAAGGTGCCTCCGACAAATTTTGAGCTTGTACCAGACAAAGGGTTGCGTAGAAATTCAAAAGGTCGCCCGCAATCATCCAAAATCCATAATGAAATGAACATTAGGGAGAAATCCGATGGGAAGCTGTGTGGCGTATGCAGATTAGCCAGTTATAATTAGAGTAAATGCTTGCTCCGGAACTACTATATTGGACAATCGTCATGATCGGGTAGAAATTGAGATGTTATTCACTACATGTAGAGAAGATTGAATTAAAGTTTGTCTAAAATTTTTTGCAATTAATCTAATTTAAATTACAAAGTTAGTCAATAAATACAAAGTTGACCATTTTAATTGCAAAAAAAAACTTATAAATTAATAACTAAAATGGCAAAAAAGTTATTACATAAAAACAAAATTGACTATTTAAATTGAAAAAAAACCCATAAAATGTAACAGTCCGAATTTGACCCTAATCGGAATGGTGGTTTCGGGACCACGAATCCGAGTCTAAAAAATATTTAAATATTATTTTCTGTGTTAATTATATGTGAATTAGTATGTGTGAAAGTTTCGTATAAAAATTTGATTGTTTGTGTGTTTTAATTATAAAAGGACTTAATCGCATAAAAATGTAAAAGTTACAAACTATAGTATAAAGTGCTTATTTGATAGTGGCTTCTTAATGTGAGTTCCTTAAAGGGCAAATAGCCCATTTGAAGGATAGTGGACGGCATAATGACTATTAAAACCAAAATTTTGTTATATGATATTAGTTTATAAAAGGTTAAAAATGTATTTAGTAATAACTAATATAAGTTAATAATAAAACAAAACAAAAAAGCCATTGTCATCTTTTTCTTAATGACCGAATGCTTAAAGGAAGAAAACTTAAAATTTCTTCAATATTTCGGCAACTTTGAAGCTTGATTAAGATCAAGAGCCAAAGAAAACGGATTTGGATTGGGGAAAAGCGAAAATAGTCGAATAGCCGGTTTTTGTCGTCCGTCGATATCCGAGGTAAGTCTTTAAGCAATTGAACATTGTTAATATTGAATGTAACTCGATTTAATATGATGAATTAGAATTCCTGGACTTATAGAGAAAGCCGAATGTGAATAAGCAGTGTAATAGTGTATTTGAGCTTAACTTAATTGAGTTATAACATTTGAAAGTCCGTATGAATTATGTGGAATATCCATAATATTCGATATATGAAATGTGTATGAGACAGCTCTATAATATGATATTTGGGCTTTGAGCCTAGCAAGCCTTGTGCTGGTGAATTATATTGGGCTTTATGCCTAGCAGGCTTAATGCTGATGATTGAATATCAGACCTCGGGTCTAGTAGGCTTAGTGCCGGTGTGTAATTCAGGCTTATGCCTAGCAGGTTTTAAATCGGTGATCTATATTACAAGCTTATGCTTATGAAATGATTAAGTTATGGTGGAAATTGAGCAAGCTACAGCTTATTTAAATGAATTAGACTGTATTCGGCCATAAGGTATGTATTTATATATGTGTATACTATATGTGATGTGATTGAGTAAGTAAGTTGACAGATGAATGTGCTTGTATTCTCGGCTTCTTAGAAATGTGGATAAAATGATATGGAGTTGATATTATTTATATGCAAACATGAGATCGTTTAATGGATGTATATATGTTTATATATATACATAGACACATTCGATTATGGGGGATTATTTTATATGTACATGGAAATTGTTATTCGGTTGTATATGTGAATATATATATATATATATATTGGTGTACATTTGATAAGTTTTACATTTAAAGTAGATAATGATAAATGTTTTGTTATATATGGACATAGGCATTCGGCTATGATAATCTATATATGATATGTTATTAAATTAACGTTATAAATTGTTCGGTTTAATTTGATTGAATATCCATTTGATTTGTTAAGTTTGCTTAAGACTTACTAAGCTAAGTTAGCTTACTCTGTGTGTTTGTTATTCTGTTTTATAGATTTTGGTCAAGCTACGAGCTCAGGGGATCGTCAACGAAGTCATCCACGCTATCGACTTATTTTGGTACCTTTAAAGCTTGGATTTTGAACTTAAGGCATGTATAGGCTAGTTTAATAGTTAGAATATGTTTTGATGCTGTAAATATAAGCCATGCGAAAATGGCTTGAACTTAATGTCAAATGATCTAATGCTTAAATGTTCTTAATCATGTTATGTGTGTTTATTATGCTTGGATTACAAGTATAGTTGCCTTGTGAGTTCATTATAAGCACAAGTATATGTATATGTTTTGATATGAAGTATCCTTTAAAGTCTTATAAGTTGTGTTTTTGGTAAGTTGACATTTATGGTATTTGAATATGTTTGAGTAGGGATTGATAAATACTTATTAATGAAATGCATAAATTTGAAAAACAATTCAACTTGGAGAATTACTTTATATGTTAGAATGTATATTCGACCAAGTGGTTAGATTATAGGTTAAGTATTTGAATTGACATTTTCGAATATGGTTTACATATGTGCACGTATATTAAGTTTAAATTTAGATGTTTCGGACTATAGGATACATAATTGGTATTTTGATTCGATTATGTTCTTCTAGTTGATTTGTTCTACATGTTGTTTGGGATATGTAAAATTTGTATATCCTGAATTTGGCTAAGCAAAATTTTTTATAAAAATATGTGTATCATTAGTTTTGATAATTGTTAATTTGCTTAGTAGATTAATAAAGAACATGTGCATATTCGGTTAATGTGACTTAATGACCAAATGAATAGCAACCTTTGATATTTGTTGTAAATTGCTTATATGTGAATTGGGATAATGGATTTAAGATGTATGATATTGATTAAACATACTATGAAAGTGTATTAACCATAGCGAATTTTGATATGACTATATGATTAGTAAATATTTGTTGTGACCTGTGCCTTGTTCGGTAATGCCTTGTAACTCTAATTCGGCGATGGATATGGGTTAAGGGTGTTACATAAAATTAATAACTTAAATGACAAAAAGGTCATTATATAAATATGAAGTTATTTAAATTACAAAACCCCCTAAATTTGATGGTTTGATGGTGTGGTTTTAGAGGTGTATTTTTGTGGAGCTCGACGTTCACGTTGCGGGTGATTACAGCGATCAACGTTCTCTTCACTCGTATGTGGGGGTGTGCTAATGATAAATCGTAAAAGTAATATATTTTAATCCCACATTTAGCATACATTTGGATGATTTATCCTTTGATTTATGTAAAAAGGTACTCTTAATCCTTTCTTTTCATATTTTATACTCAGGAAAGCACCCAAGGATGAAAAAATGAGAAACGTGCTTAAAACGGACCAAATTGGGCCAAGAGAGAAATCGACACGGCCTGGCCCAAAGACCACACGGTCGTGCCTCATTAAAATTCCAAACACAGCCTAGCCACGATTCACACGGGCGTGTGCCATGGCCGTGTCCCTGTCCCTGGAAAGAGCAATTTCATTCGGGAAAGGATACTTGGAGGCAAAGAAACACATTCCAAAGCCTACTCAAACACCCTAGTAGGAATTCTACTTAAATTAGGATACTCAAGGGCCAAGTAAGGCATCCCAAAGTCTATATAAACACCCAATGTGGCAACTTGAAAGGGAGAGTTCGGCAGAAGCCGAAACGAGGGCATCGAGCTAGGCCTAGAAGCCAAGCCGGAAAGGTCAGAATTGTGGGAAT
This sequence comes from Gossypium australe, assembly GCA_005393395.2. Classification (NCBI taxonomy): domain Eukaryota; kingdom Viridiplantae; phylum Streptophyta; class Magnoliopsida; order Malvales; family Malvaceae; genus Gossypium; species Gossypium australe. The sequence continues at coordinate 10,966,332 of CM016624.1, read as the reverse complement.
CACTAGAAGTTAGCCAGTTGATCCATCCCAAGAACCCAGAATTCTACTCAAGACGGCGGATTTCTCCTTCAATTCTTTCAGGGAGTTTTAGGGATTTCTTATGTTTTGTTTTATCTTTTCTCTTGAGATGTTTACTTTATTTGTTATGAACTAAACCCCTCAGATACCTGAAGGGGATGAAACCTAGATGAATCTTGTTATCGTTTCCTGAATTATATCATAAATACTTAGTTTGTTCTTAATTATGTGTGCTTAATTCTTGAGTTAATATTTCACGAATATTGATTCAAGTTTGATGTGCTTAGGTGGAGGAGGAATAGACCCCGCTTAAGAATAGATCTAGCATAATTAAGCGGAGTTGATCGCACGCCTAGAGATAGGGTGACGAGATTTTGCCGGATTAAGGTGAAACCTAATATGGGAATCCATAGCTCGATTTACGGATGTTCTAGGGGTTATTATAAGAGCACAAGAGTTCCACTAATTAACCTAGGGTTAGACGTTATTCGTCTCAGAGAGGGTTTAATATACGTTAGGGAGTCCTACGGATCAAACTAAGTGAATAAATCGTATGGTTCAGTGTTAGATAACAAGTGAAGTCTAGGTGGATTCTTTCTAAGGGTATCGTCGTGATCAACTGAGTTTTTCTTCTAGTTATTTCCCAATTCGTTCCTTTTTGTCTTTGCGTCTTTAGCTTAGTAGTCGTTAATTTAGATTAAAGCAACTTCACTTTATTTTAGGCTAAATAATAAAAAAAAAGTTAGTATTAGTACTTTTAGTTCCTTTGGTTCGACAATCCAATCTTGCTTAAGCTATACTACTGTTCAATAGGTACACTAGCCTTTAATCGTTGTCAGAGTTAGTTTCCAGGTTTGATCATTCGTTTTATAAATTTTAAAGCTCTGATTTCAGCTATCAGCTAAACATAGACGAAAAATAATATGTCTCAAACTTCATCGTTGAACTTGAGCCGAAAGTAGTGGAGTACGGCGGTGGATATGGGTCGGAAGGAGTGGAATATTGACTGGAGTATTGAGACGGTAGTGGGCTGAAGATATCAAACTCTGAATGGTATCCGTGGCCTGACGAGCCCGGGAAATAGTCATCAACACCCAAATCTGGATGATAAGAACTATCCCCAGAGTGTAGTTCCAGCTTTGGAGCATAATAAGAATTTAAAAGAGGTTGCCCAAGTCGTGTCATATGCAGGGGGACTACCATCGATCCCCCACCAAACAAAAATGGTTTCCTTATCTCAAAGTACAATTGTATGTACCCTAACGAAGGCTGCAGATCTAAAGCACGATCCATCTGAGGTACCCTCCCTAACCGGTTGTTCCACATTGTAATATATTCTTCATGCACTTCTCCCAAATCATTTCCATATTTCCCCCTCTTGTTAATCCCATGAATCTCCCCCAATCGTACTTGCAGTGTCGGGATATACTGTATGCAACCGAACTGCCGGAGTACTCGATCACCATGATACTACTCCATTGTTTGAAAATTGATAACGGGTGCACTAATGCACCATAGGTTTGAGTGGACGTGGGCAAATGAGGGAATAATAGCCATAATTTCTGAAACAGAATACAACATCCAAATAAACTACACAGTTAATAATATTGTTATATTAATGCAGGTCGAGTGAGAGAAAATAATAAAATTAAGTTGATAATTGAAAAACTTACCTCCTCTCAGCCTTATTTTCGATCATCAGACGGTATATCAAAACCGTGTATGACTTCCTAATACCCAGATTAATGCTCCATCTACGAAAACAAATTGTTAGAATAATATAACTCGAAAAAAAAGTCAACTAATTGTTATAACGAGTAAAAATTCATCACATATTAACAAGTGGAAATACATATGATTGGTGACTAATGGATGCCAAGAATGGCATTCGGTAAAGCGCCACGACTGCAGCAATATAAGGCATCCGCCTATGTCCATCTCAAAAGGATCTGTCATCCGACAAAGTTCGCGATACAACGTGGCTAACACTGCGGACCCCCAATTGTACGAACGGGTGTTATGCAAATTGGATAATATGGGTAAGTACATCAAGTGGACTCTGTTGCCGTTTTGCAACCGGCATGAGTACACCCCCTATAAGGTGCATAATGTAAGCTCGAACGGCCTACATCACCTCTCATTCACTAGCAGTACTCGGCAAATACTCAAAATTGGCCTTTAGCCATGAAAACTTCAAACCCGCAAATTTTCTCTCACTAGGCGAGCGTCCAAGTAAGTCATAGCAAAGGGCGACCGGCCTAAAGATCGAACTTACGCCTAGGACCATGATAAACCGTAAAAGTAACATATTTTAAGCCCACATTTAGTATGCTTTTGGATGAATTAAACCTCGATTTATGTAAAAAGGTGCTCTTAATCCTTTCTTTTCATGTCTTATACCCAGGAAAGCACCCGAGGATGAAAAGAACGGAAAACGGGCCTAAAACGGACCAAATTGGGCCAAAGAGGAAATCGACACGGCCTGGACTTAAGCCCATACGGCCGTGCCACATCAATCTACTAGAACAAGGCCTGATCTCGATTCACACGGCCGTGTCTCATTAAAGAAGTTCGAACATAGCCTGGCCACGATCCACACGGGCGTGTGCCATGGCCGTGTCCCTGTCGTGGCAAAGAGCAATTTTATTCGAATTCGGATACTTAGGGGCAAAGAAACGCATTCCAAGAGCCTATATAAACACCCTAAGTGTTACCTGAAAGAGGGCAGTTAGATAGGCCAAGGAGCCAAGCCGAAATGGTCAGATTTATGGAGAATCACTCGAAGATAGCCAGTTGATCCATCTCGAGAAGCCGGAATCATACTCAAGACGGCAGATCTCTCCTTCGATTCCTTCAGGGAATTTTAGGGATTTCTTATGTTTTGTTTTATCTTTTCTTTTGAGATGTTTTCTTTTATTACTATAAACTAAACCCTTCAGATACCTGAGAGGGATGAAACCTATGACGGATCTTGTTATTGTTTTCTGAACTATATGATAAATATTTGACTTGTTCTTAATTATGTGTGCTTAATTCTTGTGTTGATATTTCCGGGATATTAATTCAAGTATGATGTGCTTAGGTGGTGGAGCAAAATTCCCTGCTTAAGAGTAGATTTAGCATAATTAAGCGGAGTTAATCGCACGCCTAGAGATAGGGTGACGAGATTTTGCCGGATTAGGGTGAAACCTAATATGGGAATCCATAGATCGAGTTAATGCGATTCTAGGGGTTTTAATTAGAAAGAGATTTTAATTAATTAACCTAGGGTTAGACGTTATTCGCTTCGAGAGAGGGTTTAATATAACTTAGGGAATCTTACAGATCAAGTCAAGTGAATACATCGTCTGGTTCAGAGTTAGATAACAAGTGAAGTCTAGGTGGATTCTTCCTAAGGGTATCGTCTTAATCAATTGGTTTTTCTTCCAAGTTATTTTTCCTCAATTCATTCTCTTTTGTCTTTGCGTCTTTAGTTTAGTTGATAGTTAAATTTAGATTAGATAACCATTCACTTAATTCTTAGGTTAAATAATAGAAAGAGAGTTAGTATTAGTACTTTTGGTTCCTTTGGAATTCGACAATCCGATCTTGCCTTAACTATACTACTGTTCGATAGGTGCGCTTGCCTTAAAATCGTTGTCAGAGTTAGTTTTCAGGGTCGATCATTTTTATTATAAATTTTAAAGCTCTGATTTTGACGATCAGACCACATTCCCGTCGATGGGGAGCCTAAGATGCAGTGCAACATCCTGTAGAGTGATAGTGCACTCCCCGCACAACAAATGAAATGTGTGGGTCTCCGGACGCCATCGCTTGACTAAAGCAGAAATTAAGTCGTATCGGAGATCAAAGGTCTGGATCAATGTCGTTGATCCAAATCCGGCTAACTCCAAGTATGGCATTATGTGTTCATCTGGCAGAAACCCTAACTATTAACACAGCCTCTCAATGTGCGGTACGGGCCATGACATTATTAAATTAGCAAAATAGTTAATACAATCTAATTTAATTCCGCAAATGACGTGAGTATCAAATAACAATTTCATTACCATCTCATTAATAGTACTTGATATGTGATGGTCATTCTTAATCGAAGAACCCATTTGTTGCAAATATGTAATTAAAAAATAAATTTATTTAATTTGTTGCAAAAAACACAGTAAATAATTTGAAATTTTAGAAACAGAAAAACACAGTAAATATCTCATAATTTTCCATAATTTACCTACAATAATTTTTTTTTATGTTAGTTTACAATAATAACATAATTAAAATAAAATATACTATCTAAACATAAAAAACATACGAATCAAATAAAATAAAACTAGAAACATACCTATTTAGTTTCTTTCAAACAACCTATAAAATTACATAACAACAAATTTAATCAACATTTCAATAAATCAATAAAAATTGTCAAATAAATAAAAATCAAATAAAATTACATTAATAAGAAATCACAAAACACTAAACTAAAAACTAACAATTTATATAACCTAACCATATATGACTAACAAAATAACTATAAAGTTATTTTTTTAAAATTACATTACTAAAAAAATCACAAAACCCTAAACTAAACACTAACAATTTATAAACTAATCATAAATTACTAACAAAATAACTAAAACATTTTTTTAAAAAAGAATTTACATTATTAATAAATCACAAAACACTAAACACTAACAATTTATGTAACCTAATAATAAATTACTAACAAAATAACTATAAAATTATTTTTTTAAAAATTACATTACTAAAAAATAACAAAACCCTAAACTGAACTCTAACAATGTCTAAACTAATCATAAATTACTAACAAAATAATTATAACATTTTTTAAAAAGAATTTAATTACTAATAAATCACAAAACACAAAACACTAACAATTTATAAACTAATCATAAATTACTAACAAAATAACTATAAAAATATTTTTTAAAAATATTTTACATTACTAAAAACTCATAAAACACAAAACACAAACATAAATTACTAACAAAATAATTTTACATTAATAAAAAATCACAAAATACTAGACTAAACACAACAATTTATAACATAATCCTAAATTACCACCGCAGCAAAATAGACTTTTAGCGGCATTTTTTTAGGCCTATAGCGGCACTTTTAAGCGCCGTTAAAACTATTTGCGGCGATTTTACAAGCGCCACAAAAAACGCCGCTATAGACGATGTTGCTAAATTTTGCGGCGCTTATGTGAAAAAAAAACGCCGCTAAAGAACATGACCTTTAGCGACGCTTTTATCACAAACACCGTTATAGAGCATGACTTTTACCGGAAACGCCGCTAAAGAACAATACCTTTAGCGGCGTTTTTAACTTTAATAGATTTGTAACATCCCATTTTCATCCACATACAACCCTTCCTGTAGCATGAAATCCAACCAAAAATAGCAAATCTAAATGATACTTCAAATTCAACGAAATATATATGATATAAATTAATAAATGAATTATAATTCAAAATATTCTTATAATAATGTTAAAAGTTACAATGTTAAAAATATTCTTACAATAAGAAAACAAATGTCTAAGATGGCGGATTTTGCTACTGCTGAAACATTTTCATCATATTCTGAAGCTGTAGCTGGAGTGCGTCGTACTTTCTGCTCTGCTCTGCTTCCTTCGCTGCTGCCTCTGTTTCCCTCACTACTGCCTTCGCTTTAAGTTGCAGCTGGAGTTCTTCATATTTTCTTTGAACCTCAGCTATGCTGCCTCTGCTTTAAGTTGAGCAATTTGCTCAACTGTGCTCTCTTGCATCTGAGCCATCTGGTCTTTTAACCTCAGAACTTCAACTTGAGCCTGACTCCCCGAAGGCATGTATTGTTGCGAACTGGATCCAAAATATTGAGTTGGGTTAACACCAGATCCTTGAAATCAAACCCGACCATACCTTTCAGGACCCAAAACTTCAGTAATAATTCTGTTATCAATATTGTCAAGATTAACAGAACTATCACTCGAAGCAATCGCTTCATACTCTGCCTTTTTATCCTTTAGTTTCTCCTAATAAATCAATCAAAGAGTTAGAAATGAAATATATAATAAAAACAAATGCAATATAACTTAACATTATTTAGAACTACTAACGACGAATTAAACCATTATAATTAAACATTATAAATATTTAAAATAAATCAAATTTTATTAAGTAAATATACCATAATTTCTCCAGCTTCAAAAGTCATAGGAGATCCATCTTTCTTCATATGTGTAATATCAAAAAGCTGAAGGCGTCCAACTTTTTGGCCAGACGAGAGTTCCTACAATATAGTAGTAAAAATATAATTTAATAGAAAGTAATTAATATTTGACACAATTAATAAATTTGAAATACCTCGGCTTCAGCTACACAAGTAAAACTTTTCGACCCTGCTGTGTGCGTGAATTTTTGTTTTTTCCTGCTTGTTCCAACTCGCTCACAATCCTACATTATGAAATTATTATTACGTATATAGTAAATACTATAAACCGAAATAATTATAAGAGTTTGGAACCATGCAATATCTCTCATTTCTTTGAATTTCAAAATCTAACCACATTTTCCCATTCGTACCTTAGCATTTCCGGCGGGACATTTTGCAATTTCTCTTCGAGGCTTATATTTTTCTTAAAATATTCTTTCTTTAAAGTGTTTTTATAGTCGCTCCATTTTTTTCCCAATGCCTTCTTGACATTATTATCCCAGACCTCTAAAGCAAATCTCTCCTACAAAAAACACAAGTTTAGAAAGTAAATATAAATGAAACTTAAACCAAAGTATTATAAATTACATTCATGTTTTGTTACCTTAATATTATCGAGTGCTTGATTTTTGTTACTATCAGGCATTTAATGCCATGTGTAACACCCCAAACTCGGCCCAAACACTCCGACCGTGTAACACCCCCTACCCGTATTCGTTGTCAGAATAAGGTACGAGGCATTACCAGAATTTACGATTTATTTTTTTTTTTTTTAAAAACCGAGACCATTCCAATTCAACATATTTTCAAGATAATTCATGCATATTTATAAGATAACTTAAACACATAGCCATACCAATGGCTGACCTTACATTCATTTCATATTAACATCTATTTTATTAGCTTATACATGCCATTCATTTCCAAACTAAAGTTTCTTTAAATACCGAAATATTGGGGTTGATAGTGTGATGAGTCTCCCACCGATCCGACCTCCGAGCTCTTAACACTACAAAACAGGGAAAAAGGAAATAGGGTAAGCACTTTGTGCTTAGTAAGCCCATGTAACAAGAATTATACTTACCTAGTATTTTCAATACAAGCAATAAACATTCATATACTCACACAATGCATTATTACCCTAACATTCACAAACTCAACATCCAAGTTAGTCGATTAATTTCCATATATCAATAATATATTATGATTGATGAGCTCATCAATACCATAATTTCCATATTTTTTTTTATATTTATCCCATTGAATTACTCGGAATTTCGATGGATTTTCAGAGGTACACTTTAGTGTACAAATTCGGGTCCGTCAATTCATATTCATGTGCGCACATTTTCATTTCAGAGAGCACACTCCCGCGAACCTCATCTTTACAGCGGGATTACCAGTCCAGGATAAATCCCCTGTAATATAAACTCACAGAGTATTGTCGGGATTACCAGTCCAGGCTAAATCCCCTGCAACGACAATTACTCTAATGAGCTTGGATCTGAATTACCAGTCCAGGCTAAATTCAGACCCTAATTTGGATTACCCGTCCGGGCTAAATCCATTTTCCACATATTCTTCGGGAGGGCTATATCAGGATAGGATCACCCGTCCGGGCTAGATCCTTTTTACCGTCAATTCCTTTTCAGAGATCCATCGAATTTTCCTTTCATTCAACCGGGATTTCTTTCTTTTTATCAAAAATATCAATATTGCATAAATTTTCATACAATGAACATTCAAACTATATTCACATCAATAACATACATTTCAAGCATTTAAGAATATAATTCAAGTTACATGAACTTACCTCGTTATCAGTTCGTTTACAAAAACTACTAATCCGAAACTTTTTCCTTTCCTCGATCTAGCTTCGTATTTGAGTTTTCCGGATCTAAATAAATAAATTCAATCATCAATTCAATACATTTCATGTCCACATGTAGCATTTTCTATAATTCTATTATTATTTTTAGTTTATTCAAAGCTGTCTACTTGAGTCACAGTCACTAAATTATTTATTTCTCGAGCTACAGAGCTCCAAATGAGGAACCGTTAATTTTCTCTGAAATTAGATTCACATGTCTTCATACCATAAAATTTCCAGAATTTTTGGCCTAGCCAATTAGTACAGTTTATTCATCAAAGTCACCCCTGTTCTGCTGTCTGGCAGTTCTGACTCTTCTTCACTAAAAATTAATTATCTCTTCATACAAGATTCAGATGATGTTCTCGTTTATTTCTATTGAAACTAGACTCATTAAGAATTCTAAACATATAAACTTAATCCCCTAATTATTTTTATCCAATTTTTGATGATTTTCTAAAGTCAAAACAGGGGAACCCGAATTTATTCTGAACCAGTCTTACAAAAATCTAAATATCTCAAAATACGAACTTCTTTTCTTTCCTTGTTTCTTTCATATGAAAATAGACTCAATAAGCTTTAATTTCATATTTTATTCATCCTCTAATTCGATTTATACAATTTTTGGTGAATTTTCAAAGTTAGACTACTGCTGCTGTCCAAAACTGTTTCAGTGTAACTCATTTTACAATTTAATCCTAATTAAGTTTACTTATTTCTTAACCTAATTCATACTTTGATTCTACTTAAATTCCTTCCATATTCAACTTGATTATATAAATTTTCATAATAAAACCCTAATTCATAATTTCTTCCAAATTAATCCCTATAACACAAAACTTATAACTTACTTTATAATTTAATCCTTCTACTAATTCTAACTTAAATTTCATTCAATTTAATCCCTGATTCATCTTTTTCTTCAACATCAACTACACTTGAAAACCTAAAAACTCTCAAAATATCAACTTAGTTTCATCAAAATCTTGCTTTAAAGCTTCTAAAACATCAAAATTAAGAGAATAGGACTTGATTGACTTACCAATTTAAACTTCAAGCTTTAAATCCCTAGTTTTTCCTTTTTCTTTTCTTTCCTTCTCCCCTGTTTCGTATGCTCTCTGTTTCTTTTACCTATTCTGTTCTCTTCTTTCCTTTTGTTTGTTTATATATAATATATAATATAATATAATAATATAATAATATAATAATATAATAATAATCCTTAAAAATCTCAGATTTTTCTATGTTATACCGCCTCACTATACAAAATGGTATAATTACCATTTTGATCCTTCATAATTTCTTTTAATCTATAATTGAACTTTTACTTTCATTTCAATTTAGTCCTTTTTATTTAATTACCTACCCAAAAGTTAAAATTTTCTAACGAAATTTTAATACCACATTACTAACATTTTATAAATATTTATAAAAGTATTTCCTATCATATAAATATTCATGCAAAAAATATTAAAATAAATTTCTCTTTAAATCGGATTTATGGTTACGAAACCATTGTTCCGATAACCTTGAATTTAGGCCATTACAGACCGGATCTGGCATGTCACTAAGAAGATTTTATAAAACACGTCGCACTTTTTTTTTAATTTAAAGCATAGTTTAAGCATTTATACGGAAAAACTTAATATTTTGATAATTTGTAAAAGAAAAAAATTATAAGTAATGCCTTAATGAATAAAAACCGGAATTTTGCCTCTGAGTTTTACTATTCAAACATATCCTCAGTTTCAATTAATCCTAAGAACTAAGTGTATGAAAACCCGAAAACGAAAACATAAAACCAATAAACAATAGCCAGTGGCCTTATTACAATAAAATATAAAACCAGACAAATTGAAAATACTAAGGGAAAATAATTGAAACAACGTCCTTTATTGAGTCAAAATGAATCCATGCATGGCCACCTTGCGCTCCTTTCCAGCCCGATCCGATGCACTAAGTGCTACCTGAAAAAAAATGTTAAACAATGGGGTGAGTCACAAGACTCAGTGTGCAATCCCTCTTGCACCATCAGACTGGGCCTTAGCCCCACAGAACAGAATAACATAATATCACATATCAGATTTAAGCAAAGCCCATCCCAATCCTAGATCTATCCGCTACACACACCTCCCTTACCTGCCAATCACACCAATGGGGATTTCTACAATCACCCTCACCGCTACACACCACCGATGGCAGTCATGCTGCAGTTAGCTGCTCATCGTCAGATTTGTGACATAGTCACCAGAACAGATCGTGGCAGAGCCACTACAACAGATCGTGGCAGAGCCACTACAACAGAACACTTCCCCTTTCATATACATCAAATGGCCAACCCTGAGCAAACATAGAAAACGGCATGCATGTATATCATATCAACTCAGCAGAATCATTTTACTCAAAGAAGATCACAGAAATCACTAACCTGATGAGCTGCCCTTACCTTCCACGGGTTTTCAACATCCATGCCGGGATTTCGGCATTTAACAGAATATAAACAGATTCATATATAAACTAACAGACAATAGAGATGGTGTGGGAAATTACACACCTGATTACTCTCAACACCTAACTATCGAAGTCGATGCTCTCCCTAGCCGGAATCGCGACTATCAGACCACTATTCTGCCGGACAAAACTACTAAATCGATTAAATCCCGAAGTTGGCAGACTTAGATTGAAACGTTGATTGCACACCTTCAACTATCTTCAGGGTTTGACACAAGCAGCCACAGCAGTGAAGATTCGGCTTTTAAGAGAAGAAGAATAGAACTACTTAACAATGTTTAAGAGACTATTCTGCCAAAAAGGAGAAAAGAACAGAAAACAGGAAATAACAGAGAACTTACCGAAATATAGAATAGGGGTTCGGCTATGATGAACACTTCGGGAAAAGGAACCGAATGGAATGATGCTGAGACTTAGAGATTTCGGTTACAGGAACAAACAAGAGCGTAGTTTCGGCTTTTAGTGAATGGAAGAAGAATAACTATGGGGATCAGAAGATTCGGCTAAAAGGGAATTTCAAAGAAAAAGAAAGGGTGAGGGAGGTGGTGATTTTCGGCTTTTGGAAGAGAAAAGATGAGGAAAGAAAAACAAATGAGATGGCCTTCACATTTTCGGCACACCCCTTGCCATACTAAACCGATTCTCCCCCTCTCCTGTGTTTGATTTTCGGCCAACACTAGCCTCCTTGATAGCTCCTCATCCTATCCCTTATCTTTATCAAAACACCCATCCAAAAGTGTCCTACATCACACCACTTCCTCCCTCCTTATCAGAATAATATCATATATTTTACAACATTAAAATCCCCTAAATTCTAGCCTTGATGCCGTCCCCCCTTGCTCCCTTTTAGGTGCTGAAATTGGCCCAAAAGCTTGGGCTCCAAGCGGCCAACCTTGGGCCCTCTCCATCCACTAGTGACGCCACCCTCTGCTCCTTTGTAGCGCCACCTAACTTTGGGCCACAAGCCCATTTTGACATTTTAAACACAGATACCTACCTTTAAACCCTGTAGTGCCCCAACAGAAATTTAACCGAGGCCTCAGCCCGTACCTGAGCCCAATTTGAACCTCTAACCCTCAAATTTACACATTAAACGCATAAGCCCATTAATTCGGGATATGACACCATGACTCGTAATTGATAGGTAACATATTGGCATTTCGTTCTATAATGCCCAACTATCCTACTAAAAGTCGAGCTTCTGATCCAACAAGCGGACCATGACTGTTTCTAGATACATTGACACACTCGACAGGATTTAACTCGTATAAATCTTTTAGTAGCGTACGTCCTCGAGCTTTGCGCGTCTCACCACTTTCAGCTGAAAAATGGTATATTATAATATAAGAATTTGAAAAAGAAATCAATAATAAAAGTCAACACACATGTAAATTAAAGTTAACATTACTTTGAATTTCTACAGGTTCGTCAGGTGTATTCGGAACATTCGAAGATCCAATAGCAGTCTGTTGTTCACTATTTGTTTCTTCCGAATTTGAAGTATTCTGAACAATACTTAGATCTTGCAATCTTCTTCTAGGAATTTTTTTCTGAAATACACATAAAATAGTAGAAATTTTAGTAACTAATTACAACAAAAATAGTGCATATGAAATAGTTGAAATATTTAACAAGACCAAGATTTAAATTATAATATTACATATAATTAAAAAATCATAAAATCTTACTACATCATAATTCGTAAATATCTACATCCACATCCTAGTGAACCCATTGAAATTGTGTATAGTACTAAGGATATTTTCATTTAAGTTTTGTTCTGGAAAAGACAAAATTTTTTATCTTTCAACGATGTCATCTCTACTTCCATTGCTCATGTCAAACAAGTCTCTAGGGGTGTTTCAGAGTACAACGTACCAACCCTCATCAGTTGGATCTTTCGAGTAAAAAACTTGTTTCACTTGAGAAGAAAATACATGCGGCTCGTCTATCAATTGTTGTTCAGTGTGAATGAATCGAGAGAAGTTTACCATTGTAAAACCAAATTGATCTTTTTTAATTCCGCGAGCAGTATTAACATCAGCCCAATCACATCGAAATAAGACAACTTTCCATTTTCCATAGTAATCCAACTCAATAATGTCAGTAAGAAGTCCGTAATACTCCACATTTCCCTCAACAGGATTACTGTCCCTAGCACTAGCATAACTTGTAATTGAAGAATTAACAACTATTCCACAATTTTGAGTTCTCCTCAATCTCTCACAATATTTTATATGAAATCTGAATCCATTGATGAGGAAGGCACTATTTCTTTTTACTACTCTATTCAGACCTTGAGAAAGCCATTTAACTTCGTTATTGACGTCCTTTCCATTCCAAACCTATTGAACCAAAAATAAATTAAGTAATTATAAATGTTATGAGAAAACATTATTATTTGTCAATGAAAGCTTCAACTGCATACCGTTTGGCTTAACCATTCATGAAAAGATTCTGTGAACAACTTATTAATCTCTCGATGTTGTAATCTTTGGGAGCGTGAACAAGATCTCCAGATTTGTTTGTACTCGCTATGTTAAAAAGTGGATTACATGGTTAGAAGATAAACAAATAAAAAAGATGAATATTTATCAAATCCTAAAACTTACTTGTGTAATGGTTCAATCGAATCGTGATGAAAAAGAATATATCGATGTGCTTGTACCCAAAATCTATCATCTAATTTTGCAATTTCAATTTTACCGATTGGTTTTCCATAACTTTGAAATAAATAAGTTTCAACCAAGTTATGATCAGTGAGTCCAGTATTTCTACTTGGCCTATTCAGTCTTGTTCCAACATCTTCTAAATATCTAGAACAGAAAGTCATACACTCCTCTGCCAAGTATCCTTCAGCTATTGATCCTTCTGGATAATGCTTATTACGACAATAAGACTTCAATTTGAATAGGAACCTAAAGACGATATACAACATTATCAAAATTTGTAACTCAAGGTATATTCATGAATGGATGAAAAACTTTACAAATAAATTAGCAGCTCTCTATAGGATACATCCACCGATAGAAAACCGGTCCACCAAGTTTTGCTTCATGAGGGAGATGGATTACCAAGTGCACCATAATAGTGAAGAAGGAATGTGGAAAGATCTTCTCCAATTTGCATAAAGTCAAGGCGGCTCGATCTTGTAATTTCTCAAGTTCTTCAAAATTCAAAACTTTGCCACAAATAGCTTTCATTATATTAGATAGTTCAATTATACAAGACGTCACCTTTTTTTACATACAACATCGTAAAGCAACTGGTAGTAAATCTTGCATCAAGATGTGATAATCATGTGATTTTAGAAAATATAGTCTTCGATTTTTAAAACTCACACATCGAGATATATTTGATGCATACGCATCTGGGACCTTTATGTCCTTCAACACCGTGCAAAACACTTCGTTTTCTTTCTTCGACATTGCAAAAATTGAAGGTGGCAACTTATATTTCCCATTCGGAAGTACTTGGGGATGAAGTTCACGTTGAATTCCTATGTCAACTTGATCAAGTCTACTCTGAAGATTGTCATTTGATTTTCCATCGACATTCAGAATTGTCCCAATGATGTTCTCGCAAACATTCTTTTCAATATGCATGACATCAAGATTGTGTCGCAAAATGTGATGCTCCCAATAAGGCAACTCAAAAAAATACTTCTTTTTTTCCACAAGTCCGCCTCATTAGGATCTTCCTCTTCATCAGATTCATCATCAATCTACTCATCAACATCGCCAACATACGCCTCCATCGGTCTTCTCTTTACTTGCGTGTTGTGTGGTTGATTCATCTTCTCATAACTGAAATTGATATCTTTTAACATGAACAAGATTTCAGATCCAAAGGTCTGCTCAGGAGCTTCTCTGAACCCTTCAGTACCATCAAATAGAGTCCTCTGAAATCTAAATCTATGATTTCCATATAACCACCGACGATGCCCCATATAAAAGAACTTCTTCCCATTATATAACCACTTCGAACATGTTTGCGCCACACAACAAGGACAAGCATAACTTCATTTGTTACTCCAACCAAATAAATTGGCATAAGTCGAGAAATCATTAATAGTCCACAACAAAGCTGCACGTAAATAAAAGTTCTCCTTTCTCAAGACATCATATGCTTCAACACCCACCCATAACTGTTTCAACTCTTTAATAAGTGCTGCATATAAATGTCAATATCATTTCTGGGATCTTTCTCTCCAGGGATAATCCACGGAGGCAAATTGTAAGGAACAAGCACTACAGGCCAAGTACTATATGAAGTACTCATGATTTTATAAGGATTAAACCCATCAGATGCTAGCCCAAGCCTCACATTCCGAGGATCAGTTGCAAAGCTTGGAAATTTACTGTCAAATGATTTCCAAGATAAAAAATCTGTAGGATACCTTAATAATCCATCATCGGTTCATTGATCATGATGCCACCTCATAGACTCGGCTATTTTTGACGACATGAAAAGCTTTTGAAGCCTTGGTATTAGTGGGAAATATCGAAAAATCTTTACTGGCTTATTTCTTGACTGTGCCTCACCCTCATCCTCATTCACATCTTTTGTATTCGTATTCACCTAACGAGATTTACCGCAAACATGACAAGACTGTTGGTTTCTCCGATCACCCCAATACAACATACAGTCATTTGGGCAACTATGAATTTTCTCGTACCTAATGCCTAAATCTTTTATCAGTTTCTTCATATCTTGGCATGAATAAGGGATTTTTGCAAACGAAAATATATCTCTCAATAGTTTTTTATAGGCAAAAATATATCTAGTCCACCATCCCAAACATTTTAAGTGAAATAGGCGAATGCAGAAGGACATTTTTGAATATTTTGATCCCTCGTAAAGTTCTTTATTCATTTCATTAAGTAACTTGTAGAACTTCACCGCTTCTCCATTTGGCTTTTCATCATGTACACTTCTTCCCGTTTCGGTAAAAGTATTTCCACCAATATTAAAATCATCGGATGCAATAACGTCAGGTGGAAATGATTACAAACCATGACTGTGCATATTAAATGCATCCCGCAACATACCTTTCATGTTATCTTCTCTAACAGACTGATGGTAAGCACTATGAGGATAAGCCAGATTAATCGTTGAAGAGGTTCTACTAGGTGTACACTGTAACAACCGGCCTAAACGTTATGGCCGTATCTGGCAATGTCACACGATAGTGTTTTTGAAACCTCATTGTTACAATGAAAACATTCATGTTATTATCTTTAGTAAACCTTTGTTAGAACTTAGGAAGTCATCTTTATTCATTTAAAACATTTGTTTTGAAACATCACTCGTTGCAGAAGCTTTAATAAAACAGTCTAAGTGATCATGCGTTTAGAAATTACTTAACTTTTTAAAAACCGAATTTTCTACGACTAGTAGGTATAAATCCATAAAGTAAAATAAATAAATAAAAACCCAAATTTAAAACCAAAGTCCCAAAGGGTCCTCAAATTACAACCCAAATAATCAATAATAATCAAATCAAAAATCGTAAATTGAAAGCCATGAAGTCCAAAATTTTCTGTGGTCACCACTAAGTCCTCCGTTGCATCAATCCATCTAAGTCTGGGGATTACCTGTGCACATTAAACAAAAAGGGTGAGTTTACGTAAACTCAGTGTGTAATCCCGTAGAAACAAACAAACAATCAGTATTCACATTGCACAGTTGAACAGTCTTGGGCCTAAGCCCTTTTCAGTATCAGTGACAGTTTGGGCCTTAGCCCATCTCAGTACAGTGTTAAAAATGCAGTAGAGCCTTAGCCAGTCACAGTATCAGTAGCAGTAACAGTTATGCAGTAGCAAAATCCTACCCAACCAGCCTCTACACACAATCTCCGTCCAACCGTACACTCCATGTGGGAATATAATCAACCCACTCATCCCTACTCTCCAAGTAGAACCGGATGCGGCACATAACAGTGGTTTACAGCTGAGCTACCAGTAAATTAGGCTTAAAGCCTTTCAGTACACTTCATCCGAATAACAACCCCTAATCCAATGCAATGCAACATACAATGGATGATATGTTATTCTGCAATTTCAATACTTATATTTAGTTCAGTCAATTTCACACATTTAGGTGTCTAAGTAGAGCTTACCGACACTATAGTAGGTTCACAATCAACTTGGGTGACCCGTGCAACCTTAAAAACCTTTCGGTAAAATGGGCCCACATGCCCATGTGATCTGCCTGTGTGGCCCGCTCGGCCCAAAGTGGCATTGGCCGTGTGATCCATTTTTAAAGTAACCAATGCTAGCTCAATACTCATATATGTTTTCACTATTTACTTATATGTTCATTCAAAGTTGTCTACTTGAGTCATTATCACTAAATTATTTATGTCTTGAGCTACAAAACACCAAATTAAGATCCGCTTGATGTTTTTGAAAATAAACTCAAATACCTTTCTACCATAAAATTTTCAAAATTTATAATTTATCAAATAAGTACAGTAAAACCTTTAAAGTTATCTCCATTCTGCTGTTTGATAGCATTGACCTTTCCTTACTAAAAGTTATTTATCTCTTAGTACAGAATTTAGATGATGTTTCTGTTTGTTTCTCTTGAAAATAGACTCATTAAAGATTTAAACATATAAATTTAAGCCCCTAATTATTTTTTTACAATTTTTGATGATTTTCCTAAGTCAGAACAGGGTAACCCGAAATCATTCTGACATTGTCTCACAAAATTTATTATATCTCATGATTTACAATTCCATTGCTTACACTATTTCTTCCATGAAAAACTATGCTCAATAAAATTTAATTTCATATTTTATTAAACCTCTAACTCAATTCCCATTATTTTTGATGATTTTTCAAAGTTAGACTACTGCTGTCCAAAACTATTTTAGTGCAAATGTTGATTTCCAAGTTTATAACACCCTTATTTCCTTTCTCTACAATTTTTCGCATCATTTTCTCTTATTTCTCTTATTTCTCAACAGCAAGCAATTTTGACTTTTCACTGAATCTCGTTTTCTGCGTTTCGGGTACACACTTAGTATCGATTCGCTGTGCAAAGTAACCCGAGCCTTCAAAAACTTATATTTGACCAATATATCCCTTAATTAATCACTTGATTCGTCAATCAAACCAAATATCCCCAACACAAAACTCGAGAAACTAAACCAACGATGATTTGAAAACTTACCGTGACGAATCCGATAACAAGTCGTCTCCACACACTGGAATATTCACTTAAAACCTTTGAACAACACCTAAACGAGAGTAAAACAAACCCTTTGTTAATTGCCTACTCAAAATACGATAACTAAGGGGAAAAAATTCCACTTACCGAAACAGATGAAGTCAAAAGCTGCACCCAAAGAGATGACTCGCAAAAAATATAGAAACGAAAAGAGAGGGGAAAGAGAAGAAACAAGATTCAGCCAAAGGGGAACAAAAACCAAAAGTGAACAAGAAGGGAGAATAAATAGCAGAGAAACAAAAGTTTAACGTTAGAAAATTTGTTGGGAAAAAAGAAAATTGATAAGAAGAAAATCTTATTTTGATAACTTCTCCCCAGTTATCTCCTAAAAACACTCCCTATTAACCCACTAAAACACAACTACTCAGCATTCCAATTTAATTTGAACTCCACCACGCCACACTCCTCAAACAAAAATTAGTTCATGTGCTTGCGCAGGGACTCGAACACAAAACCTCCTACACACTAACACTCCAATTAACCACCAGACCAACAGGCCCATTCTGATATATTTTTACCAACAATCAAATAAAAGCCTACTGAACAAGAGTAAGGCCTAATTCATTCAAAATACCAAAATTTTCTTGAACTTGGGACCTCCCAAGCACTCCTAGAACACATAACCATTAAAGTTGACAGATATTTGTGTCATATTTTCACAATAACGAAATTAGAAATTTTGGGGCGTTACATACACTCTCCATGGAAAATCTATTTTTTATACCCCCAAATAAAGCTATCAACGATTAGATGTTCGTAGACAAATTCTCGAAAATGCCAATTGGTGTTGCCACACTTCTTACACGGGCAAAGAATCATATTCTCTTGGCTTGCATTTTGAAATGCTAAATTTAGAAAGTTTGTACTCCATTTCGATATTCGTTGCTTACCCATGACAAATTCATCCAACTCTTATCCATTTCGTAGTTCTTAAAGTCTAAAGTTGACAATAAATTACGGTTACTTAAATGTTCTCAATTGATTTAAATCATGTCATTGTACTAAAATAGATAATGCATATCAAGTATCAAGTATCTAATGGGTGTAAACTATGTAAGTTAGTAAGTCCATAGATATGATATATATTTATGTAAGTTATGTAAGTTATGTAAGTTATGTAAGTTATATATTTATCTAAGTTATGTAAGTTATGTAAATTATATATTTATCTAAGTTATATAAGTTATTGGGTTTCATCCACTACAGTATTTCACGTTTGCCAATTAAACTATCATATTGTATACATCACATGATGAATTGCCAATTAAATAGTATCCTAGTCCTATATAATTATAACAGTTTATCTGAGATGTAATAAAGAATAAAACAATGCAGAAATGTAATGTAAATATAATTATTATTAATAGTATAATTAAAGAGAAAAGAACTAATTATGTGAAGCATAAGAATATATTAGGGAAAATCACCGTTCACAAAAGCCTTGGAGAAAAGAACAATTAATCCTCCAACCAAATAAACTTATGGAAGCACAAAAAAAAATATGTCCCCTACAATAAAAGAGAAAACATTGGATAAATAGTTTTGTTCAAAAAAAAATTATTGGATAAACAGTCATTCACAATATATTGGTTAATGAGATAGTGACTCTTTCAAACTATGACTCTAAATCAATTGATCTTTAACATTTCTCCAAACTATGACTCTAACTAATTTTCAATTTAATTAATCAATTCAATTCGAATTATTATTAATATAAAAGCTGAACTGATGTGGCACATCAACATTGGGTTTAGGATAATACTTTAATAAAGAAAGAAATTAAAGGCATTTGGAGGGGGAGTTGGGAACCCCTTATCTGATAACACTTTAATTAAAGTTTTTGGAAATGGACACTTTTGTTAGGGAAAAGGGGACGGGCGACTACTCTTTTCTCTTAACTAAACTAATTTTATTTTATTCCACCAATCAAAAATAATGTCTTAATTAATTAATTAGCCACCCACGAAATTTTAATATAAATCACTTTCCACAAATTCAGTTGTGCCTGCTGTCTTGTATTCTTCTTTATTTTTATTTTTTTTACATGTCCTACATTAATCTTAAATTAAAATTTGTAATTATTTTTCTCAATTATATCGTTGTAAAAATTGGAGCTGATGTCACTAAATGATGTGCGTCTCATAAATATCAATATAAAACTTTTGAATTTTAAAAACAATTAATAAAAAATTTTCTATCATAGTTTTAAAAAATATACATCACATATTAAATTAATAAAAAATGAGTACCCATTAAATCAATGCATGCAGAGACATATTGTTGGTCAATATAAGCATATACTTATTTTTGCATTCAAAAATGGATTACAAAAACTTAAATGTGTGGCTTCTTTTTATTTTTTATTTTATGGGGTTAGAAACTTGGTTATAAGAAAAATGTGAAGTCGTTTTCAAGAAATGAGTCAAAACGAAAACGAGCCGTTCGCTAGGAATTCTCAACAACAACGTAAAACGACATCGACTTAGACTTAAGAGATGCTCGGTATATTCTAAACCAAACTTGGTATGCAAAAGGAGATGCTCTTTGATTGGGATAAGTTGTGTCACCTTTGATGTTGTTTTTTCTTCTATTTATAGGCTAAAATCGGCAAATTCCAAACACAATTCCAAAATTCAAACATATTAATTAGAAAACAGTTGTGGGCAGAGAAATTCATTTACCACAAACACTAGTTTTTAGCCAAAGTCGAATCAATGCCTACTTGATTGACAACAGCCATCATAGCAAGTTGAAAGTTTATGTACATTTCTAAAAAAAGAAAATTCTTAAAAATATTTCAATTAATATTTTCATTTAAATTCGTTAAATCCTAGAGCTAAACTGAGAAGATAAGTAGCAAATCCTAGAACAGTTTCATATACCAAACCAAATCAGCGAGCAAACAAAAACAAAATAGCTAACAGTGACAACGATGATTATGTGGACATGCAAATGGTTGCAAAATACCTCTAGGACCTGAATTTCCAGTGGTGGCAGCGGAGAGAAGAGGCGAAGAATTTCCTTTTGAAGCGGCGGAGAGAAGAACTAAAATGATTTTCCAGCCAATATCTAAAATGATTAGGCTAAAACAAAAAACTAAAATGATTTTGAAAATTAGGAGGGATTGGGGAAGAAATACAGGGATTTGGGAAAATGGGGATTTCGATCAGAAGGGATTTTGGAAGTTGGAAAATTAGGGATTGCAAAATTTGGGGAAGAAGAACTTGGGGGAAATTGGGGGAATAAAAATTGGGATGTTGGTGAAAAGAAATCGGGAAAAATCTGAATTGGGGGAAAGTAAAGGAAATTTGGGGCTAAAAAACGATGTCATTTAAGCTGAGTTTAATAAACTTTGCAGCGCTTTTAAAAACTCCACTAAAAATAAAGCATAAAAACGGTGACGTTTTATAAACACTTAATACATATTCGCGGCGTTTTTGGCTAAAACACCGGTAATGCACAACCTTTTGTGGTGTTTTAGACGAAACGCCACTAAAAACAAGGATAAAAACGCTGTCGTTTTACACTTTTAATACATTTTTGCAGCATTTATATTGAAAACGCCGGTAATGCATAATCTTTTGCAGCGTTTTAGAGAAAACGCCACTAAACATGCAGCATAAAATGGTGCTGTTCAACAATTTTTTCATACATATTAGCGGCGTTTTAACAAAAAACGCCACTATTGCTAACTTTTTTTGCGGTGATTTGACCGAAAACGCCACTATTGTTAAACATAATTAAAAATTGATTCAAGTTATACCCTAATCTAGATTTGATCCAACTTTTAATACCCAAGCTAACAAGTAAATTGACAGAAGAATATGATTGATAAGATACTGATTATTCGATGACTCAAATAAAACGTTTTAAAACAACTAAATTAGAATGCTTACCATAATTTAAGAGAGATAATTATGAATTCCAAAAAATTATTTTTCATAAGCCTAAAAATAAACATGA
This sequence comes from Gossypium australe, assembly GCA_005393395.2. Taxonomy (NCBI): domain Eukaryota; kingdom Viridiplantae; phylum Streptophyta; class Magnoliopsida; order Malvales; family Malvaceae; genus Gossypium; species Gossypium australe. The sequence continues at coordinate 10,944,525 of CM016624.1, read as the reverse complement.
AATATATGTTGAATTGAAAAGGAAAATTAATAAACCTAAAAATGCATCATTTTTCCATTTCACTTTTTTTTTCCTCTTCTATTGTTTGTGTTTTGCTTTTTGACTTTTTAATCAATATTAAGTGTTTCCACAAATTATTATAAACATAAGCTTTTACATTAATATCTATATATATACACATCAATATATATATCCATATGAAATTTATTTTTAGGGTTTAGAGTTTTAGGGTTTCATATTTGGGGTTTAATGGGTTAATGGCTTAGTGTTTGTAGTTTAGGGTTTTATGGTTTTGGGTTGAGGGTTTAGAGTTTAGAGTTTGTGGTTTAGGGTTTAAGGTTTAAAGTTTAAGGTTTAAGGTTTAGGGATAAACAGATGCACAATCATAATTTTTTTAGGGGCTGAAATTAAATTGTAAGTAAAAAATGCAATCTCATCATTTTGGTAGCATATATTTTTATAATTTTTAAATGATTAAATCAAAATTTTTCCATTTTCAAAGGGACAAAGTGCAATTTTACCTTTAAAATTTTAAAAAATTTCAAAAGGCCTAAATGAAAATTTTTTCATTTTAAGGGGGCCAAGACCCTTTCAGCCCCCTAGTTATGCCCCTAAATGTATATTAATTATAGGGTTTAGGATTTAATTGAATATGATTCACTTTAGATTGTAAAAACTCGAATTCAAGTTGGATTTGTAATTTGAGACGTAAAGTTTTATTTAAGTTGGATTCAATTTTATAAGATTCAAAATAAAAATCGAGGCATTCAAAAGTAGTTGATTAAGTTTGATTTTGGAATTTTGGGGAGGGGGAAACTGATTTTCAAAAAAAGACCAAGGCATTTCGGGGATAACAAAACGGAGTTGTTTTGCAAAAAATAATACATATTTGTGGCGTTTGGACTAAAAACGCCACTATTGCTCAGCTTTTAGCGGCATTTGGGACCAAAAACGCCACTATTGCTTAACTTTTAGCGGCGTTTGGTCTAAAAACGCCACTATTGCTCAACTTTTTTGCGACGTTTTCCTTCTAGTGCCACTAATATATTACATTTGCGGCGTTTTTTATCCAAGCGCCACTAAAAACGCCACTAAAGGTCTATTTTCCTGTAGTGTACTAACAAAACAATTTTAAAACAATTATAAAAAAAAACAAAAAAAATTACATTCATAAAAAGTATTAAATCAAAACCATAAACACTAAACGTAAACAATTTATATATAATAATTAATAACAAAAAAATTACATGTATTAATCAAACTCTTTAAATTAAAAGACATTATTTACTAAAATAATACATACCTTTTTCTTTCTTTCTTTTTCTTCTTCTTCTCCTTTCTTTCATTCTTTTCTCCCCGATGCATTCATATTATGGAGGACCATGCTGCTTATAAGGTCCCCCATTCAAAAAAATTTTCCCCATTGAAGGGACATAACACTGCTTAGCAATGTGCACAACAGGCAGGGCGAAGGCTACCGTTTGGCGCATCAACAGTGCAGGGGTGAGGCTGTAACACCTCAAACCCGGCCTAGAAGTTAGACCCGAATCTGGCGTGTCACATTAGGGTGCTTTTCGAGAAGCCATGGTTCCAATTGAAAACCTTTCTTGACATTAAAAACTAAAGTCCCAGTTTGCGTTTGTTTATTATTAATCGACATTTATTAAAAAGTTATTACCTTTAAAAAAAATAAACTTTGTTTGTTGCGGAAGCTTAATTAAAATGACTGACTTATGAAAACGTGATGTTTACGACCTATTTGCGAAAGCATAGTATTTTGAAAGCAGATATTATTTTGGAAAACCGTGATTCAAAGTTTAGTAGATTTAAAACATAATAAACTAAAAATCCAAAACTAAAACCAGAATTTAAGAGAGGCCTTATTACAAAATATTAACCCAAGTTAAAAATAAGTAAAATACTAGAGTCCAAAACTGCTCGTAGTGTGGCCACCTCCGAGTCCTCTAGCACGTCGAACCGCCTACTGAGGATTTCCTGAGAAAAATATTAAAAAGAGGGGGTGAGTTTACAAAAACTCAGTGTGCACAACCCTCATCAGTAAGAACATGAATCACAACAGTTCGGGCCGGAGCCCATTTCAGTAACGGTGGCAATTGGGCCTTAGCCCATAAAAGCCTCAGCTGGGCCTTAACCCATAAATGTCACAAATCATATTTATCTGGGCCTAAGCCCATCTCAATGTTAAAAACCACATATGCAATGCATTAATGCCCATACCAACCCTGCACTCCGTCTCCTGTCCAACCCTGTACTCCTGTGGGGATTTAATCGACCCACCCATCCCTACACTCCTTATGTAGCACTGGTTACGGCACTAACTTATCGTTGCAGCATGGCTGCTCGGTGGCTAAAAAGCCTTCGGTGGATCCACAGTCGTCAAGCGACCATGCAATCCTATTAGCACTTCCTCCGTATTAATAATCCCATCCCCATGCAACATAATAAAACATGAATGCAACATAAAATGATAATCATACGATAACAATCATAAATCACATACAAGAATAATCATATAACATGTAGGGGCGTTTTCGTCATTTTACCCTTCAGGGGCATATCGGTCATTTTACCCATAGAGGGTATTTCAGTAATTTTGCACCTGCGATAGCCTTTCCAAAGGCCTAATGTCGCCTCGAGCGACTCAACTACCATTTTCGGTCGTACCAAACTATTGGGCCTAAAACCCGATTTCAGCCCATTTGGGCCCACACGCTCGTGTGGCCCACCTAACACAAATCTAGCCACGTATATGATATTCACCTAGTCTAGTTCACTATATACTACACCATCATACATTTTATTCAATTGGGCCCACTTCGGCCCATCGTGGCCCAAGCAGCCTCAACCCACAAGAATACTACTGATGGCCTCAACCCAAGCAACCTCGCACGCTCGTTGTGGCTACTATTGCCGTGACCAGCACTTCGGCATTTGCCGCTCTACAACTAGAGTAGAGAGAGTTGCACACCTGATAGGAACCTGGTGCAAACCCGCGCTCCGACCACTCCTGTGCCCAAACGCCCTCCAAGGTATCCCTCCTCCTATCATAGAATGCTCTATATATAGCTAGCTTCTCACCTTCCTTCTTTGTATCTTTCCGATGTGGGATCCCTTCGTCAGTAGAGTTTAAATTCAACTCAAACTCTTCCCGTCCAATCCGCAAAATAAAGACTCCATTGCTTGTCATGAGATTCGAGCCCAGGCTCCCTTGCAACATAATCCACGCCGCTAACCACTTGGCCACAAGCTCCTCTTGTGTCTTAAACCATGTGCAACTAAATTTAAATCTATAGCCAAATTCTAAAGTCCATTTAGAAAGAAAACTAAAATGCAAGAGCCAAGACTTGACCCTTGGACCTCCTTCCTTCCTTGTGGCGTCACCCCCTTGTCTCTTATGTGGCGTCACTTTGTCACTACACCACACACTCCACTTGTGTCATTTTTCTCCACATTTTATCTTTAAAACCTACCTACCAAGTCCTAGGGTTTTATTCACCTAAAACCAAAATTTCCCTAAAGCCAAAGTTTGAACCCGGGACTTCATAGAAGCCCTCTAACCTTCCAAAATCACTCACCTAATAAGTCCAACTTGCATTAAAGCCGTTCTCTTGTTTCAAAAAATTTTTAAACGCTCCTGTGCCTAAGGCCCAATGGGCCCAATTTACTAGGCCCAAATTCGGGGCGTTACAGAGGCGGATGGGACTGGTCAGCACCAGTGCCGCCTATCTGACAGGTGCGACTGTTGCCGCTAGTCCAGGTGGCACCACACTCACGGGTATTTTCAACCCGTATTCTGACTTGTTGATCGTATTTTGACCCGTATAAAAATATATATATTTAAAAAATATTTCTTTATAAACAAAAAAAAAACTATTATAAAAAAATGTGGTGGTGCCTATGAGAGAGGCTCCACCCAAAAGACATACCATTTTCGTAATTAATCCCACTGACAATCCATTTCAGAAATTTTTTTTATATTATTTATGTAAATTAACCTCACTTATATTTGAAATGTTACATTTTAGTCACTTACGTTATTGTTTTGTTATAAAGTAGTCACTCTATCGTTAAGCTCCGTTACCTCCCTAACGGCGGTCGTATGTAGCGGTCCAAATGGGATTTAGATGCCAACTTGGATGTCCTAAGTGGCAGTCCAAATTAATTTTATTTAATTAAAAACCTATTTTCATCCGAGCAACTGGACATCCAAGTTGGCATTTAAAACCCATTTGGACTGCCGTTAGGAAGGTAACGGAGTTTAACGATACAGTGACTACTTTGTAACAAAACAATAACGTAAGTGTCTAAAACGTAACATTTCACACATAAGTAACTAAAATGTAATCTGAGGCAAACAAAAGTGACTATTTTTGTAGTTTACCCTTAATTAAAATGTAACACTCCTTACCCGAGACCGTTGCCGGAGTCGAGCTTGATGCATTACTAAACTTAACTGCTAATTCGGGGCATAAAAATTAAAATTGTCCATCTACGTCATGTTGATTAAATTAACTATAACTCGAGTTACGAAACTCGAAATTTAGATCCGTAAATTTTCCTTGAAACTAGACTCATATATCTTCTTACTATAATTTTTCCAGAATTTTTCTTATGACCAATTAGTACAGTTTATTCATTAAAGTTTCCCCTATTTCACTATTTGATGGTTTTGACGTATCTTTACAAAAACTCAGTTATCTCATTGTACAAAATTCAATTAATATTCTTGTTTATTTCAATCAAAAATAGACTCATTAAGGATTCTAATCATATAAAATTCTCTATGATTATTTTTGTACAATTTTTAATAATTTTTCCAAGACAGAACAGGGGATCACGAAGTCTTTCAGAACCAGTCTCACTAAAATTTAAATATATCATAATATAACATTCTTTTGCCTACTCTGTTTCTTTCATATAAAAATAGACACAATAAGCTTTAATTCTATATCTTATTCACTTTCTAACTCCATTTCTCTTATTTTTGGTGATTTTTCAAAGTCACATCACTGCTGCTAACCAAAAACTGTTTCATTGCAAAATATGGTTAACAAGTTTATAACATCTTTACTCCATTTCATTTAAACTCTATACATTAACCATACTTATATATACCAAAACTAAAAATTCCAAGATTAACAAGATGGACAAGCCATTTTCGCATGGCTTATACAAATATATACAACTTCAAAATCAAACATAATATTACTAGCCTATACATGCCATATATGTTCATAGTTTCAAAATTTCAGTTTATAAAATACCAAAATGAGTCGATAGTGTGATAGACTTCGACGATGATCCCCGAGCTCGTAGTTAGACTTCAAAATCTATAAAATAATCAAATAAACACACACTGTAAGCTAACATAGCTTAGTAAGTTATAAGCAATTACATAACAAAGCCAAAATACATTGTAATAGTAATTTAGACACTATTAACTCATAAACCGAATATCCCAAGCATTTAAAAAAAATAGACTTCTCATAAGTCTTAAATTCATTCATCACTTGAATACAAAAGAATATTAACCTATCACCTTTCATAGTTCCAAAATCCGAACATACATACATTTAACAATCAGTTTTTATTCATAAACTACTTATGAGATTTATACTTACCATTCAAATAATAAACTCTTATAGTATCGAAAACTTACCGATTTCAACCATTACATTGGTGTTTACACTCACACCTTCCATACTCATCGACCAAAATTCCTTTTGTACCAAACGTGTTTTAAAGTTCAATTCATGCAATTAAAATTCTTTGTCCGATTTCGCACACTTAGTGATCGGAAAATAGATTCGCACACTTAGTGCTTATTATTCGATTTCGTACACTTAGTACTTGGAAAATTAAATTCGCACATTTAGTGCTTACTATCCGATTTCGTACACTTAGTACTTGGATGTTAAAATTTGCACACTTAGTGCCACGTGACCGATTTCGCACACACAATGCTCGGTATTCAAATTCACTCATGTAGCACATTTCTTGGTCTTGATACTTGTCTAAATAAACACACATATATATAAAAATTTGAATCTCAATCACACATATATATATATATATATATGTAAAAAAATAATTATTTCTTTTCTATATCCTTCCACATTCGGCTAAATATTAATAACAAACAATTTTTCATCATTTTCAACTATATTCATTTCTTGACATCAATGTCTCACTTAGCCATGTCATGAGCATATATTTTATACTTCACATTCAACTAAATTCATCTTCCAACCAATAATACATTCGACATTGACATATTGTACATATTACCTTTATTTAATTCATGTACTTCATTATAGATAATAATTCAATTCAACCCAATTGCTTAAAAACTCACCTCGGATATCGACGGACTACGTTTCCCGACTATTCGCTCAACTTTGCTTTTCCCCGATCCAATCCCGATCCTATTTGTTCTTGATCTATTTAATTTCAAATTAAGCTCATTCAAACATATTTTCATACAATTTAATCCAAAAACACATAAGTGGATAAATTACATTTTTACCCCTAATATTTCACATTTTCACAATTTAGTCCCTATTGCACAAAACACAAAATATTCAAAATTTGACTATGTCATGCTTAGGCCGAATGTTCCATAAACTCATACAAGTTCATACATTTCATTTATTTTGCACTTTAGTCCTTCAAATATTTATTTTTGCAATTTAATCCTATTTACTCAATTTCATCAAAAATTCAAAGACAAAACTTGTTAATCTAACACATATAATTCATATATCTTCATCAAACATCAAGAATCACAAGGTATCATCAATGGCAAAACACAAAATCATCACAATCAAAAATTAAAACACGGGTTTTGTTCATTTCTAAGCAACCATCTCAAAAACGTAAAAATTATCAAAAACCGAGCTAAAACTCACCTTAAATTAAGCTCAATTCATGGCCGAATGTTGCAAGGTTTTCTTTCTTTTTTCTTTTGCTAAGGTTCGGCTAAAACAACAAGAAAGATGAACACTTCATCTTTTCTTTTTTTTTTTTTACCAAATATCATATTTTAACATATATTAAAATACCACATTTATCATAAAATAATATAAACAATCAAGTCACTATTACATGCAAATGATGACCAGCACTAAGCTTTATTTTTGGCTAAATTGCACTATTAATACCTCAATTTAAGAAGCCACCTTCAATTTATTACTTACACATTCAACCACCAAATTTTCTTTTTATGCGATTAAGCCCCTTTTTCACAATTAAGCACCAAAACGATCAAATTTTAATACGAAAATTTCACACACACCAATTCACACATAAAGAACATAGAAAATAATATTAAAATATTTTTTCAACTCGGATTCATGGTCCCGAAACCACCGTTCCGATTAGGGTCAAAATCGGGCTGTTACATAAAACACTTTGTCTTCAATTTGTTAACTTCCTCTCTTCTTCTCACTAGTCCCCGCAACCAAAGCACACCGGCAAAAAAAAATTCAAAACCACACCAGTGCTGGTAAAGAGAATGCCAACACAAAAAAAGTAAAAAAAAAAACATTTTTTTTAATTTGAACCGGTGCCGGCAACGTGAACATCGGCATCAAAAAAGAAATAAATCATTTTTTAAAATTAGAATCGATGCAGAAAGTGAGAACACCGGCACCTATTAATTTTTTTTAATCCTAGAATATTTATATTTTTTAAGTGTTTTTGAAAAAATACATACTAGAGCTGACGAACACAGTGACGACACTAAAAAATTATTTTTCCATAAACCAAGTAATTATCGAATAATTATTAAAGTATGATGAAGGGTGGTGCCAGCAAGATGGTCGGTACCAACATACACTATAAAAACATGTTATTTTCATACAAAATTTTAAATCTGAATTATTTTCGTAAAAAATCAATTTATTTGTGTTAGTTATGAAAAAAAGCGGCTAAGGTGACAGAATCCCAGCTAATCAGGCAATTAAGGAAAGTGGTCCAGCTAATTCAAGGCAAGGTTACAGGTCAGCAACTGGGCACACCAAAGACACGCAATAAACGCATCAACACCAATGTAGGGACACGAGGCTTGATGCATCATTATATTTGTATTTTCATTTCTTCACCACATCATCTAACCCTCAAATATTACCCTTTCTTTCCTTTTCTGTACCAAACTCGTGGGATTGCACCGCCCTCTTCATTCTCTATTTTTCTCAATTTGGGTTCAAACGAAGATACTGAAATTAATGCATACACTCTTCATTACTCACTTTTTATACATATAACATCAAACCTTTTTTAAGTACATCAAGAAAGGCAAACGAAATCTGTCTTTTCTCCAAATCATTTCATATAATATTTTACTCAAAAAAGCGCAAACTTAAGTGTTAGTGAATTTATATTAAAGAAAGATAAATTATCGGTCCTTATTTTAGTCCTTTAAATTATATTTTTTTTTAATTTCATCATTTTACTTTTAGGGTATTTTTATTTTAATTGTTCAACCATTAAATCTTTAACGGCAGTTAACTTGTACATACCACATCATGCTCTTACTTTTATTTTAGTCACCAAACTTTTAAGTCGTTTTCATTTTGATCACCCATATATATATATATATATATATATATAGTTTAATATTGATCAAGGTAAAAAAAACATTAAGGATTAAAGTAAAAAAGTAGTAGAAACTAAAACAATGCTTTAAAAATTGTCAAATTGTACTTGTTTACCTATTTGCTGAAAGTTCTAAATTTCTTTTCCAATATTGAAAATTTAAATTTCAATGCATCAAAATTAATTAAAATAAGTTATTGAAAATATTTTATTCTTTGATAGTGTCAACCGATTTGTTAATATAATATTTAAATTATTTTAATTAATTAATTTAGTCTCCTCTTAGATCTTAAAATTTTATTTTATGTTTCCAAATTAAAATCCGCTCAAATAAATTATCTTTAATAATTGTATATAAAACTCAAATTTCTTTTGATTATATGATCTCTAGTCTTTCATAGTAAGCTAAAAGCAAAGAAATATCCTTACAATTAATTTAATTAATTAATCTCCAAACAAAACCCAGAATTTTTTCATAACTTTTTTACCCAATTGAAGAACAAGCAATTAATATATTAATTGCAATGAATTTTTTTTCTTTTAGTTTAATATATATGAAAGATTGGAGATTATATAATCAAAATAAATTTAAGTTTCGTAGAAATTATTAAATATGAGTTGTCGAGTTGATTTCATTAAGAATAATATGAAAACATGAAATAAAATTTTAAAATTTAGAAGGAGATTAAATTATTTAACTTCAACATTACAATAACAAATCAGTTAATATTATCAAGGGATAAAAAAATTTCAACAATTTATTTAATTGATTTTTATGTTTTGAAATTTAAATTTTCAATATTGAAAAAAAAATTCGGCAATGTGATTAACAAGTACAATTTGACAATTTTTAATGATTTGTTTTAGTTTCTACTCTTTTTTTTTTCACTTTTTATCCTTAATTATTTTGCCCCATAAATGCATTAGAAAAGGGTATTTTTTTTGTAACCAAAATGAATGCGACTTAAAAATTACATGATCAAAATGAAAGTATAAACATGATGTAGTGTGTGCAGTTTACTGCCAATAGAGATTTAACGATTGAAGGACTAAGATAAAAGCGTCATAAAAATTAAGTGATGAATCTTAAAGGATTTACTTTTTTTTATTTTAGATGACAAAAATAAAACTAACCTGGGAAATAGTTTAGGTAATAATGGATGTTGCATGAAGCTTGCAATTGGAGGGACGTAGATTCATCCACGTGCCTAAGAGTTGACTTTTGAATCTCCTCAAGGCTTCAACTTGCTACTCCCACCCTGATTTTTGCCACACATTGTTTTTTTTTCCTTAAAATATCAATCACAATCTTGAGTCAATTCCCAAGACGTGAATCATGCTTTTTATTTCTCACTTCTATAAAGAATATTATATAGATATATCATTTTAGGAGAATTCTTTTCCTTATATTTAATATTCCCTAATTCCAAATTGTAATCTAGATTGAGTATTTAATTATAAATATGTACTTCCCTATATATACATCATCATTCCTTTAACATTCTCCTCAGAGATTCTCTCATAGTATATCTCTTTTCTCGAAAAAGCTACCAACTAATAATACCCCAGAAATCGAGCAATGGATTCCAGGTTCGTAAGGGCAACAATAAGGCATCTCTTGACTGTCATCTTTCTTGGGATTTGTATGATGTGGATCATGGCACCCACAAACACTTACAAGCAAAAATGGAAACCGAGCATCTCCAAAACGGTTGATTCCACATATTTTGGAACCCAAGGTAATTTTGCTGATGATATATATATATATTATCCATATATAACAAGTTAAGTTCCGAGGTTTACATTGTATTGTATTGTATCATCATGGTTACAGCTCCCAATATGCTGATTTGGACATTCCCCGTCCTCTTCGTTGCTTCTTTGGGCTCTTTGTACCTTCACTTGGGAAAGAACTCGAATCAAAATGCTTCACAAAGGTAGAACCAGGATTTTCAGTTTGCTTGGTTACAGATATGTTAAACATATATATAAAAAGACAAAAACCCAATTTTAATGGCTAATTATTTCTGATGAACAGCAATGAGAAAAAGCATAGGCAGGCGTTATGGAGGAAGCCCGTTTTAGTGAAAGGTCCCCTTGGGATAGTTTCGGGGATAGAGTTAGCCTTGTTGATCATGTTTATTGCACTCCTGGTTTGGTCACTGGTAACTTATTTACGCAGGTTACATACCATCACTCCAAAAGCAGCTGCAAAAGAAGGAGTCAAAGTGTAAGATCAAATTAATCAATTCATTGATACCACAAATGAACGTTAATTCATTCAAAAAACAGAGAGAACATTTCGAAATTCGAATATAATTTGGTGTTTTTTGGCAGATGGGAAATGAAGTTATTCGATGTAGCGTTGTGGATAGGGCTTACGGGGAATGTGTGTTTAGCATTTCTGTTCTACCCAGTGGCTCGTGGCTCATCGGTGCTGCCGCTGTTAGGTCTAACCTCGGAGGGTAGCATCAAGTACCATATATGGCTTGGACACATGACCATGGTTCTTTTCACAATTCACGGCATTTGCTATATAATTGATTGGGCCGTTACAGGCAACATATCTGAGGTAATTAATGTTCTTTATTACATAATAACCATTTGAAAGGGAATATTAGCTTACTCTCTTTTTTCTTCATCTTTTTTTTTCGTCTTCCTTTTTCAGTCTTGTTCAAAGATTGCACGTAAGTATATGAAAAGAAGGTTTTAAGAAACTCTGTTGAAAATGACGTAAAAGAGACTACAATCAAAGATAAAACTCGGGTATTTAGTTCCATTAATAGCTCTCCACTCATTTTATATGAAAAAAAATGTTCATTGTCATGAAACGGTCCACACTACATACAAGAAGAACCATAAAATATGGGTGTCTTTATCAAAGGAATCTTTGAGATTGTAGGGTCCCAAACAATAGTTGTAGTTCAATTTTATTTTTGTCTTTTGGTTGTGGTATTTCTCCAACTTTTTTCTTCATTTATTCTGATTTTCCCCCCTTTTTCTATTCAAATGACACCTGTTTTTCATGCACAAACAAAATTGGTTTCAACTTTCAAGCTATTAAGTACAAATACATTAATATGATTAGTACCGAGCAAGATTTACACTGAAATCAAAACTAAAATTTATTATCCTATGGGAATTACGTCTCCGCCGATACAAATTGATTGGTGCACACTAACCGGTAGAGTCCAAAATTCTAACGGTTAAGATAAGATTTTGATGGGGGATTTGACTTAAGAGTATAGGGATCTGATCTAGGTGAGACGTGTAGGGGTAACTGGACCTGACCCATTTGTCAACTATCTATGGGGTGCCTTTAACATCGATGCTGTTTTTGACCACGAAAAGCAAATGAAAAAATAAAGGTGAAAGAGATGTATCTAGCGTTTCCGTATTGTATGAGGTGTATAGTGGAGCACTTAAAGCTACTACCCTTCTTTCTGCTCTACGGATAGGAACCATCATAGTCAATGATAGATTACATTCCCAAGGTGGTGAGAATCTTTTAAATTAATATGGTGAGAGTTTTATTTTTTGTTTGACTTGGGTAGACAAATATATTATTAATACTAAAAACCAATCTAATACTACTTTTAACAATGTGTACCCATCCCTTGTTTCTTGAAATCTTCAAACTTTAAGCTACAATGTTGATGTGAATAATTCAGATGCTAAAATGGAGTCATTCGGATATTTCAAACGTGGCTGGAGAAATAGCATTGCTGGGTGGCCTAGGCTTGTGGGCTGCAACCTTTCCTCAAATAAGGCGAAAAACCTTTGAGCTCTTCTTTTATGCCCATCATCTCTACATCATCTTTGTATTCTTCTTCATCCTCCATGTTGGCATTGGTTACACCTTCATTATGCTTCCTGGATTTTACCTCTTCATCGTCGACCGCTACCTCAGATTCTTGCAATCTCGGACCTCTGTTCGCTTACTTTCAGCTCGACTTTTACCTTGTAATGTTGTGGAGCTTAATTTCGCAAAAACCCATGGTAATCATTAACCCAATAACTTAATCGAGTTTCTTTTTTCATATAAATTTTAGTTTAACCCTTTTTTTTACCCCACTTGATTTGTTAATATATTGGTTTAAAACTAGGTTTGACCTATAATCCGACAAGTATTATGTTCGTGAACGTGCCCAGCATTTCAAAGTTGCAATGGCATCCGTTTACAGTTAGTTCGAACAGTAATATGGAGCCTGATAAACTTAGTGTGATCATTAAAAGCGAAGGAAGTTGGTCGACCAAGCTCTATCAAATGCTTTCATCTCCAATTGAACGTCTTGATGTTTCCATTGAAGGACCTTACGGACCTCAATCTAACCATTTCCTAAGGTTTGCAAACAAATCCTACCAACTAAAAACATTGTTTCTTCCAAGTTTGTTAAAAAACTATTTAACTGTACAAATATTTTTCAGGCATGACACGATTGTGATGGTGAGTGGAGGCAGTGGAATTACTCCTTTTATATCCATAATCCGAGAGCTCATTTTCAGGAGCAAAATATCTCAATGTAAGACACCAGATATGATCCTAATTGCTGTATTCAAAAGCTCTTTGGATCTCACTATGCTAGACCTGTTGCTACCTATGACTGGTTCCCCATCTGAACTTTCTAACCTGAAGCTCCACATTGAAGCTTACGTGACCAAGGAAAACGAACCAACAACTGATAACTCAAAACGAGTTCGTTCCATATTGTTCAAGCCCCTTCCAACAGATAAACCTATGGCACCCATTTTAGGCCCCAACAGCTGGTTCTGGCTTGCCGCCATAATATCATCTTCCTTCATCATGTTCCTTATCTTAATTGGGATCATCACCGGGTTCTATATTTACCCAAGGGATCACAACAAAAACGAATTCTCAGCCTCCACAAAAGCTGTGTTGAATGTTTTGGCTATATGTGTCTCCATAGCTGCAACAGCTAGTGCAGCTGTTTTTTGGAACAAGAGACAGTATTCCAGGGAAGCGACGCAGGTACAAAACATTGAAGGACAAACCCCATTAGGATCACAGAACTTGAGGGCTTATAATGGCGATAGAGAATTGGAAAGCCTCCCTCACCAATCTCTTGCACAAGCTACCAAAGTTCACTATGGAGGGAGACCTGACTTGAAGAGTAAGTTACTTTCAATTTGTCTAATGGCTTAACTAAGTGCCAGTTTTGCAGCAACTAGAATTCACCTCAAACCTTTTCTGTTCTTTTTTTTTTTTTTTATGGTTTGGGGGTGCAGGAATGCTTTTTGAAAGTAGAGGAGAAAGCGTGGGGGTTCTTGTTTGCGGTCCAAAGAAATTGAGGCATGATGTTGCAGCAATTTGTTCTTCTGGTCTGGCAGATAATCTGCATTTTGAGTCTATCAGTTTCAGCTGGTGATTACTGTTTAGAAAGCAGAGGAAAAAACAAGTGGGTGGAGTGGCAGAGTGGTTTTGGCGCCCATCATTTGTTGAAGTGCGCAGTTTCTGCTGTTTAAGTTTGATATTTCATGCAAATTATGTAGCTACATAACAACAGTACGAGATCCTAATATAATTAAATAAACCGATGAATATAGCTTGTAAATTTTCCCCTTTGTATGGTGATGGTTTAAAAGTAAGCAATTCTGTCATCTTCTCCACTTACTCAAAAACCATCACATGTTTTCCTGTGGTCCCACAGAATAGGCTGAACTGTAACATCTAAAAACTCCGGATTTGGGTTTTTTTTCTTTCAGGTTAACGAATCATTTTCACTTAACTGAAGAAGTATAGAAATTCCACTTGCTATTTTCTAAAGAAGGGTTACAACTTATTAAATGATGAGACTCGTATCTTACGACCCACCCATCTTCAGAGGGGGACACATCAGTGATGCTAAAATTCAAACAATCATCAGTGATGCAAAGAAATTTATATACCTCGGATCGTCTTAAAAGAGTAGCAAGGACTCCTATTCACCCCTTCAACTTGACAGAGTACATATGAGCCAAGAGGAATTCAGCACCCAACCTGCTCTGCAAAATACCCATTTTAACGAAAGAAAGGGGTTCAATCAGCAAAAACACCAAAAAAAGACGAAAAGAAAATTGCAGGAAAAGAATGGTCGTTATTTTTAGTCTTAATTCACGATTTGGCTCCTAAGTATACCAATTTTCTCATTTGGTATTTAATTTTTTTTTAATTTGATACTTAAAATATCAATAGTTTCCTAATTTGATATCTAATGTCCATTTTCTAGCATATGTTAAAAAAAAATCTTATAACTAATCACAAAGCATCAACTGATGTCTTTATATATTAAAAAAATTTTATTAAATATATGTACACATTAAAAATATAAAAAATTGAAATAAATATAAAAATTTAGAAAATATATAATCAAGATAAATTATAAAAATGTACAAAAATGAAATTTAAAAAAATTAAAATTTAAAATAAATTAGTTGAAATTAATAATATTATGAAAAATTGTAAAGATTATGAAAAATCGTAATTTTTTTAAAAAATAATTTTTTTATAAAATTTTAAAATATATAATTATAATTTTTTAAGAAAGTATTTAAATTTCATTTTTTTTGAAATTACTTGAATTTCAAATACTTTTTTTTAAAAAAATTTATAAAATTTTCCAATTTTTATATATCATTTTGAATTTTAAAATTTTATAATTATATAAGAATTTTGTAATTTTTTTATTTTTATATATTATCTAATTTTTTTACATTTCTAATCAATATAATATTAAAAAAAGGACACACTGTTTATTCTAATAGTGCCACATGGCTGGTCAATGCTAGTCAATGTTTGGCCATCGATGTTGACCGACCACGTGGCACTATTAGAATACACCACATGTCTTTTTTTTAGTTTTTAATATTAAATTGATTAAAAATGTAAAAAAATCATATATAATATATAATATAATTTAAAATATTTTTAAATTATAAAATATATAATTTTAAATTTTAAAAGTCAAAAAAATCAAAAATGTTATCAAATTTTTTATATATATATTTAGAATTTTACAAAAAATTTATTTTTAAACTTTCTTAAATTGATTTTTTTTTACATTTTTTTACAATTTTTTGTAATAATATTATTTTTCAACTAATTTATTTTCAATTATCATATTTTTTGCCAAATTTATTTTTATGATTTATATTTTTTAATTATATATTTTTTTGAATTTTTTATATATTTATTTTCATTTTTTATATATTTAATGTGGATACATTTAATAAAAGAAAATAATTTTTTTACATAAAGATGTCATGTGGTGCTTTGTGATTGGCTATACGATTTTTTTACATTTGTCAACGAATGGACTAAAAAATATAATAGAGACATACTTTAGGTATCAATTTAGGAAGCGATTGATACTTTAAATATCAAATTGGAACAAAAAAAAATTAACTTACCAAAGTGAAAAAATAGGTATACTTTTAACGCTTAATTGTGAATTAAACCTTATTTTTATGATATAAAATTGGTGCTTTCAAATTAATATTAAATTTTCATAATCATTTCTTTGGTATTCAATTTTCCCTTCATCAATAATATTTTGACATGTTATAAAAAAATATACAATATTCTTAATCTCATATATTTACCTATTTAATTTTTTTATTTATTCATGATTTAAATTTAAATTTTCATTTTAATTTCATACATATTATTATTATTAATTTTAAATTATATATATTTTTAAATACGTGATTTCTACACACATGCATATGCAATATAGTTTCTATTTTCGTTTTATGAGCTTTGCAAAACAATGGATTGATTTCATTTCATTTTTTAAGATAAAATAAATTACTAACATTCTAAGATCAAGTACTAGTTTGATTGACATTATTATTGTTAAATTAATTTAAAATTATTTTAATGCATTTAAGTATGTACTTTTTTATTTAATTATATTTCCAATAATAAATTTAATTACAAATTAATTAGTTTAGGAATTGAAAGGTTTATGAAGGATAAATTCACTTACACCAATGTAAAATGAAAGTAGTTGTACTCTCTTTCATATCTCTTTGTATGATTATTTAATGATTCAACTATTAAATTTATCGATGTAGTTGTACTTGACATGCATGTAAAATTTCGAAGGGTCCAATATCTTTATCATGTCGATCTAAAATATTATATATATACTGAACATTTTAAAACCTTTTACATAAAAGAAATAGTTAAAAATTTTTAGTTTAAATCAAATTTGACTTGTATGATTATATGAATGGAATATAACATATAAAGATTGAATCATTAAAATATTAATCATATAAAAAAATACTAAAAGGGATAAAATTATTTTAATTTTATATTTATATAAGTGAACTTCTCCTCATTTAAAAATGGGTAAAAAATATTTTCTTCTTCTAAAAAGCCCACGGGCCGGATAAAAGAGCAAAATATTATGTGGATAATAGGCTTGAAGGAAGAGAAGTTACATGATCCACATCGCTATCTGATAGTGATAGATGTTTTGAGCTAGATTTTTTGAGTGCCAAAAGGGCCGACACTCGGGTTTTATATGACCAGTAAATGGAAAGGATTATTATTAGGTTTACTAAAAATCCTATCACACGTGTGTATATATATATGAGAAAATTATAAATTTAGAATAATATATATTTAAAATTAATATAATAAATAATAAAATATATGGTTTGAAAGTAATTAATAATAACACATAAAATACGTATGATATTTAAATAAAAATTTAGATTAAATTGTTTATTATAATGTTGTCATCAATCTTAAGTCAGTGTCGAGCTAACTTGTGATACCAACTCAATCAAATACATTATTAATAAAAAAATCCTATCACACTCATATACGTGTGGAAACCATAAATTTTGAATACAAATGTGTACTTAAAAATAGCATACAGTAAATAAATAACGAAATGTATGGTTTGAAGTTATTTAATAGTACTAATAACACATGAAATATGTATGATATTAAAATGAAAAAAAGATTGATTTAAATTGTTTATCATGTTGTTGTCATTAATCTTGAGTCGGTGTCGAGTTAATTTGTGACACCAACTCAATCAAATACATTATTAGTAATAAAGTGTGCATAATAAAATTAAAATGTATGAAAATAGTAATAAAAAAAGTTAACGTGGATTCAAATTCTATCGTATGCATATTTTTATTTTTATTTTCTAATAAAAGGAATAAAATATCATTGAATAATATAACTTGCTTAAAAAATGGACGACCATTTTTTAAATTTCCCAACTAAGTTTGTGCCTAGTTGACTCACGACGCCAACTCAGTTAAAGATTTTGTTAATAGTATAAATGTTGATTATTATTTTTTTTCATCTATTATGTAGGGTATAAATCAACCGAGCTTGAACAGATGAACCTTAGTTCATGTTTCTTTATTTATTTTAAAGCTCGTTCGTGTTTGTTAAAAATTTTAAAATTTTTGTTCATGTTATTTTATTTAAAATTATGTGTGTAAATGTTCATTCATTTAGGTTAAACAAACATATTCAATGGCATGTATAAGCTAATAAAGTAAATGTTAATATGAAATGAATGTAAGGTCAGCCATTGGTATGGCTAACAAATATTGGTTTGGTATGTGTTGAGGTTATCTTATAAATATGCATGAATCTATTTTGAAAATATGTTGAATTGGATTGGTTAATGTGGATTGGTCTCGGTTTAAAATTTATAGGGAAGTCTAGATATCTATAAAGGGGCTATATTGAGTAAAAAAATTAAATTAAATTAAAAAAAATTCGTAAACTCCGGTAATGCCTCGTACCCTATTCTGACAACGAATACAGGTAGGGGGTGTTATATTTGTTGGTATCAGAGCAACGGTTTAGCCGGTTCTACGACCGACATAGCAAATACGGATTAGCTATACATGCCATTTAAATTATTATTGATAGTGTGATATCCCCTGACCATTTAAATTGTGTTTTTCTTATAGTAATGTCATCCGAACGAGCTCAATCTGAGGAAGCTGGGAGTCATGCTCCGTCTTCAGTACAAAGAGAAGAAACTAGCAGTAGAAGGTCCAGTACAGAGGGTCAAGGGGAGGAGGCAAAAATAGCCTTCTTTCAAATGATGAATGAATGATTTACTCAGTATATAAGAACTAGCCCTACAGTGCAGCAAACTCAAGCTCCCCCTCCTGTTCCTCCACCGGTTCCCGAGATTCCACAGGGTACAGGTACTGAATCTGTCAGAAAAGGGAAAGCTCCGGTTGATAAATCCGAAAATATGAGGCCGAAGAATTTCGATCAACAGTTGATGATGATCCCGAACGGGCTGAATTCTGGTTAGAGAATACTACTCGGGTTTTGGAGGAATTATCTTACACACCAGAAGAATGTCTGAAATGTGTCGTCTCACTGCTAAAAGACACAGCTTATCATTGGTGGAATACTAAAGCTTCAGTTGTTCCGAAAGAAGAAATTACATGGGAATTCTTCCAGACCGAATTCAAAAAGAAATATATCAGTCAGAGATTTCTTGATCAGAAAAGAAAAGAATTTCTTGAGCTGAAATAGAGCAATAGATCTGTATCTGAGTATGAAAGAGAATTTGTTCGGTTGAGTAAATATGCTCGAGAATGGGTACAGTCAGAAGCAAAAATGTGCAAACGATTCGAAGAAGGGTTGAATGAAGACATTAAGCTACTGATCGGAATTCTTGAAATCTGAGAGTTTGCTACATTGGCAGAGAGAGCTTATAAAGCAGAAGAATTGAGCAAAGAGAAGAAACAGGCTGAGAGGGAAGCTCGAATTTTTAGTAAAAGACCAATGGGAAAATCCCAGTTTTCTGCTCCAAAGAAATTGAAAAAGTACCAGGATCGTTCTTGTAACACCCTTAACCCCAACCTATCATCGGAATAGGGTTACAGAGTGCTACCAGATCAATCAGATAACTTTACAATTAATACACAATTATTATCAATTATAATATAAAATAATCTTATAGTCCCTTATATGAATCTTCGATAGGAATGGTTCGGGACTAATTCGAATACTTAGAACATTTTCAAATATTTTTAAATTTTTTGTCAATTATAAGGCACATATACTCAACCTGTTCATTACCTAGGTACGTGCCACCATTATCAAAGAAAAGTACATTACTCAAAATTTTCTCTGAGATCGGGATTACTCTAGATGCTGGACCGGACACCGACTTTCAATTATCCTGCACACGGAAACAACCGTACGCTGAGTAAGGGTATACTCAGTGGTATTACCATAATTCAAATTATATAATAACTTATATACATTCAATTTATGATACAATTACTTATAGTATTTTATTCTTTAAATTAAATCATCTAATATAATAAACATTATTTCAAGGCTTGTATTTAATTAGGTTTATACATTATTTCACTATCCAATTTTCATAGAATTTTATTATCATTATTATTTTCCACATTTCATTCCATTAGTTCATTCATATCATTTGCAATTCACTAAATTTTTATTCATGATTCAATATTAATTCTATTGCAATTTGTGTTTACTAAAGTCATATCTCAACAATAACAATTTCACTAGTTTATTCTTATATCTTCGCTTTAAATTTTATTCAATTCATACACCTTTGGTCCATATTCTAAATCTCATATCAAATTTACACTCAATATATATATAATTCAATATATTATTCTTTTCAATTAACTTCTTATATTATTATATCATTTCAAGCAAAACTGTAAACTTTAGTTTCATTTCTCCATCTTATATATTTTCAATTCAATTTATTTTGAACATTTCATGAACCTTTGGTTCATGCATTCAATTTCATATCACAAATCTCATTGCATATTTTATTTGATAAATTCACTTTCTTATTTCTTTCAATAGCTTAATCACATTTATCCAGAATTTATCATTTCACTTATTTACCCCTATTAACTTGACTCGGACTTTAGCGGATACACGGATTCCAACCCAAACACACCAATACGGCACATTGTGCCTAAAACGGTACATAGTACCTGATCAGTATACGACACATAAGTGCCTGAAACGACACATGAGGTGCCTGATACGACACACGAGGTGCCTGAAATACGACACATAAAGTGCCTGATATACAACACATAAAGTGCCTGATCGGCAAAGCCGATAAATCCCGTACTCTTCCAAATCCTATGGCATGTCAACTATATCCGACTCAGCCCGACTAGTTAATAGGGAATTTAAATCGCATATCCTTATCACTTTCATTTTCATTTTCAACTTATCATAATCATTCGGATTCAATTCAATCACAATAACAAATTCACAAAACACATAATTTCACTTCAAGTCATATTTCAACTCAATCATTTTCTCATACTTTCAAGCCATGTACATTTCAAATAATCACATTCAATTCAATTTGATTCAATTTCAAATCACTTTTCACATTTCCATTCCATTCCATTCATTTATATATATATATATATATATATCATCAATTCAATGAATTTTCTACTTTTTTATCAATATATCATCAAATGCTCATACATATTCAAACTTCATTTCAATTTCATTCAATTCACAATTTAATTCAATTTTATCTAATTCAATATCAATATTAACCTTATTTCTATTTACTAAACATATTATTCAAAATTCAACAATTACTAATAAAAAATTCAATTCCAATACATATTTATCACTTCATTCATTTTTGATACTTACTTCAATTTTTTTTTATCATATATACATATATTAATTTAAAATTTAACAAATAATCAAATTTGAATTATAGTAATACTAACCTGAATTTCTCGTTTTACTTCTCATTTGTTTTCTCTTTTCCTTCCTTGCTCAATGTCTCAAATTCATTGTTTGCTACAGAAATAATAATGATTTACATTATTAATTACAACATTAAATCTCAATAAAAAATTGAATTTTATTCGATTCCCTACTCTTCCCCTTTATTCCACATTCCTTACACACAATTCTATTATTTACTTATAAGTTCTTTCAAGGCTGTCTACCTGAGTCATTGTCACTAAATTATCTATATCTTGAGTTACAGAATTCTAAATTAAGATCCGTAAATTTTATATGAAACTAGACTCACATATCTTCTTATCATAAAATTTTCAGAATTTTTGATTTAGCCAATAAGTACAGTTTATTCTTTAAAATCACCCATGTTCTGTTGTCTGACAGTTCTGACCACTCTTTGCTAAAATTTAATTATCTTTTTGTAAAGAATTCAAATGATGTTCTAATTTATTTCTTCTAAAAATAGGCTCCTTAAGGAATCTAACATATAATTTATATCCCCTAATTATTTTTGTACAATTTTTAATGATTTTATAAAGTTAGAACAGGGGATCTCGAAATCAATCTGAACCAGTCTCACAAAAATATAAGTATCTCAAAATACAGAATTTCTTTGCTTTCTATGTTTCTTTCATGTGAAAAAAGACTCAATAAGCTTTAATTTCATATCTTACTCAACTTCTAATTACACTTCTACGATTTTTATTGATTTTTCAAAGTCGGTCTACTGCTGCTGTCCAAACTGTTTCCTTATGGCTTATTTTGCAATTTAATCCTAACTAAGCCTATATTTTTCTTTCTCAATTCATACCTTTTACTACTCAATTTCTTGCCAAACTCACATTTAACTATCTAATTTTTATCATATTTTCATAATTTCGAATTTATTTCAACTTAATCCCTAAAACTCAAAGCTTATAGCTTCTTTTACAATTTAATCCCTTTTTCAATTCTAACTTAGAATTTATTCAATTTTATCCCTAATTTAACAATTTATCCAACATGAACTATGTTTGAAAACCTAAGAACTTCCATGACTTTTACTTAATTTCAACAAAACTTTGTTTAAAAGTTTCTAAAACATCAAAATTAAGAGAAATGGCTAATTGACTTACCTTTTAAAACTTAAAGCTTCAAATCTCTAGTTTCTCCTTTTATTTTCTTTCTTTCCCTTTTTCTTCCCCTGTTTTCGTCTTGCTCTCTGTTTCTTTTCTGTTCTTCTTTCTTTTTCTTTCTCTTTTTATAACACACACACGCATATATATATATATATATATATATATATATATATATAATAACAATATATATTATAATTAAAACATAAATATCTTTATTATATATAATATAAATATATATATTAAACATAAAAATCTCAGATTTTTCTAAGTTACACCGCCTCAACTATACAAAATGGTTTAATTGCCATTTTGGTCCTTTATAATTTCTTTTAATCTATAATTCAACTTTTACTCCTATTTTAATTTAGTCTTTTTTTTTACTAATTGCTCTTAATTAAGCTAAATTCACTTAATTAAAACTTGATTAAACACATAACTAACTTTATAAATATTTTTAATAAATATTTTACGAGTCCGTTTACTAAAAACAAAGACCCGATAACTCATTTTTCGATATCCATACTTTTGAGGTCGTTACAATTCTCCCCCCTTTTGAAATTTCGTCCTCAAAATTTCTCACTTGATAAGAGTTATCAAATCAAGTCTATCTCTTTTCTTCTAATTGATAAACCATAAATCATCATAACTCATTTCAATACGGAACTCGTGTCATAATTCACATCAAAACTTTATATTTTACCAAATTCAACTAAACGATCATGATATTCTCCTATCACATCTTCATCATTAGTAACACAGTTTTAAAAAAAATTCCCAGTAATCTTCTGTCATAACATAACCGAGAAACCCATATTATCAAACTTTAACTAACGCTTCTAACATGTCTGCATTTTAAAACCTTTCAACTTATATTTGCTCCTCTTTTCTTGGAAAATTTCCAGTAATATCATTTTACACAAGTGCGATAGCTTCAACAATCGAAACGATTTTATCCCATAATAACATTTCTCGATTAAAATTGACTGATAGATATATTTCTGTATTATGCCCACTAGAATAGAAATTCCCCATTCCAACTGTTTATCAATTTTCCAGTGAATACACAAAATTTATTCTCGGACCTGAAGATAAACTGAAATGCATATAACTCAATTAACTTTTCAAATGAATAACCCACTCTGATTAAAGTAACTAAGTCGGTTTTATCTATCAGATGATAACTTTCCAGAATAATCCCTTCTTCTTGTGGTCAATACAACCCAAATGTACCATATATCATAATTCCCTCAGAATACCAACCAGAAATTACCACGAACTGCATTAATTCAACAAATTATGAAATCCCGTTATTGACTTGTTGACACTAATCAAGATTACCCAAAGAGTGAAAACCAATATACAAGTTTGAGCTTACTCTTCCTTCATCTACACTTTTATCCATGTCTGTCCTTGTCATGAGAACTAGAAAAGGATTATATATAATGAAACTACTTCAATTATTAACATTAAACTTTAAAATATACCAAAACCACAATCGTCAAATAGATTAAAACCATAGTGCTATAATAGAACCAGAATTTCAACTGTATAGACAGAACAATACTTCGTAATAGAAGAGGAAAACCGGAAGTAATCCCAATAATAATCAGTGCAATAAAATAATTTCTATAATTCGAGATCTGCATCACCAAACTCCCATAATCGAACCAGGATTTATAACAGTAAATGTAATTACCTCCGGCCCAAGAGTATCATTTATAGATGAACCATGTTTGATAGATAAGATTAACCCATAAGAATAATAAGAAAAGCCGAGATAATAAAGTCAAAGATGTGAAGCTATACTGAATTTCCGAGAATAAAAACCACATTGAATGATAAAGAGATCAATGATATCCCAGAGAAAATCTAGAGGAAGAATATCACTCGTATGTAGAAGCAGTTGTGATAAAGACTATGTAAATTGTATATATGTAATTCAAAATATTAACCAGTGGAAGTAGAAAATAGCTTCATATGAATCTGACCATTAAGTCTTTTATCTAACAGAACAAATTAGAAAATCCAAGGAAAAATAGAGTAGTACCGATCATGAATCAACCAGATTAACAATACTTCCATTTAACGTTATGATTAACCAAACTTTCTATACGATAAAAATCACATGCGAACAGTTGCATATGCCTCTGAAGATAAAAGAACATATAGAATACCCATATAGAATACCCAGAAGAGATCATTGTAAAATACCCGACTATAGCAGCTGTATTCAAATATTTCTGCAATTTCATTACTAATCCGTTAACATATATAATCATCAACAGTCCCATATCATTCACTTCACTCACAAAGCTTATTTGAAAGAAATTTTCAGTTAACTCATTTTGTAGTTACCATATCTGAATAAATCAATTTCTGATATATGACTTCTTCCTTTGATAGTAGCACTGTGTATCCCCCAAATAATTTTCAGAAAAGAAATCAGATAAATTGACGTTCATATTCAGCAACAGACATGTGGTTCTGCTTCAAATCCAGAAATTCTCTTTTCTTCTTCTCAAGATAAAGTTGACTCACATATTTCTTTTTAAGTTTATATACAAAGGAATTCTAATTAATTTTCTCTGCAGAATGGATATTCATGACAGTGTTCTACTATTGGTAAGCCTCACCCTTTAATAAAGATACTACACATTTCAACTTTTCATCCCTTGTATACTGCAATTCTTCAAATATTCTTTGACTCTTCTCTAACCATTCTTCAGCCTCAGCTGGGTCATCATCTTTCTTTCCTTTAAACTCTGCAATTCCATACTTTTGAACTAAATCATTATAATTCCTATCAATTTCACTATAAATATATCTGTACCAATAAGGGGGTAGAGATCGTAAGGCCTCATAATTTAATCTCATGTATATACTCATATAACATAACATTTATCATTTCTTACTTACTATAAGACATTTATCCATACCTTTTCAAATTCTGTTTCATCATAAGTAACATTTTACTTAATTACTTGAACATCACTTTCAGAATTATCGAAATTATTTCGATTGGAAAACATTTCTTTCTTTAGCATTTCCTCTTTCTAAACTAAGAGGCAACCAACTCTATTTTATTAAATCCATAAATTCATCGTTTCCAGTATACATCACAAAATCAGTATTTTTTTTTATTCTTTCATAAGTCATCTTTAACCTATAATACAAAAACAAACAAATAGGTCAGCATCCAAATCCCGACTCAATTTTGACTCAACTGTGGCATGTACCTCTAAAATCAATTTTCGAGCTCGATTAAGTCTGAGAATCGACTAAACCTGATAGCTTTGATACCACTAAAAATGTAACACCCTTAACCCCAACCTATCATCAGAATAGGGTTACAGAGTGCTACCAGATCAATCAGATAACTCTACAATTAATACACAATTATTATCAATTATAATATAAAATAATCTTATAGTCCCTTATATGAATCTTCGATAGGAATGGTTCGGGACTAATTCGAATACTTAGAACATTTTCAAATATTTTTAAAATTTTTGTCAATTATAAGGCACATATACTCAACCTGTTCATTACCTAGGTACGTGCCACCATTATCAAAGAAAAGTACATTACTCAAAATTTTCTCTGAGATCGGGATTACTCTGGATGCTGGACCGGACACCGACTTTCAATTATCCTGCGCACGGAAACAACCGTACGCTGAGTAAGGGTATACTCAGTGGTATTACCATAATTCAAATTATATAATAACTTATATACATTCAATTTATGATACAATTACTTAATAGTTATTTTATTCTTTAAATTAAATCATCTAATATAATAAACATTATTTCAAGGCTTGTATTTAATTAGATTTATACATTATTTCACTATCCAATTTTCATAGAATTTTATTATCATTATTATTTTCCACATTTCATTCCATTAGTTCATTTCATATCATTTGCAATTCACTAAATTTTTATTCATGATTCAATATTAATTCTATTGCAATTTGTGTTTACTAAAGTCATATCTCAACAATAACAATTTCACTAGTTTATTTCTTATATCTTCGCTTTAAATTTTATTCAATTCATACACCTTTGGTCCATATTCTAAATCTCATATCAAATTTACACTCAATATATATATAATTCAATTATATTATTCTTTTCAATTAACTTCTTATATTATTTATATCATTTCAAGCAAAACTGTAAACTTTAGTTTCATTTCTCCATCTTATATAATATTTCAATTCACAATTTATTTTTGAACATTTCATGAACCTTTGGTTCATGCATTCAATTTCATATCACAAATCTCATTGCATATTTTATTTGAAAAATTCACTTTCTTATTTCTTTCAATAGCTTAATCACATTTATTCAGAATTTATCATTTCACTTATTTACCCTATTAACTTGACTCGGACTTTAGCGGATACACGGATTCCAACCCAAACACACCAATACGGCACATTGTGCCTAAAACGGTACATAGTACCTAATCAGTATACGACACATAAGTGCCTGAAACGACACACGAGGTGCCTGATACGACACACGAGGTGCCTGAAATACGACACATAAAGTGCCTGATATACAACACATAAAGTGCCTGATCGGCAAAGCCGATAAATCCCATACTCTTCCAAATCTTATGGCATGTCAACTATATCCGACTCAGCCCGACTAGTTAATAGGGAATTTAAATCACATATCCTTATCACTTTCATTTTCATTTTCAACTTATCATAATCATTCGGATTCAATTCAATCACAATAACAAATTCACAAAAACACATAATTTCACTTCAAGTCATATTTCAACTCAATCATTTTCTCATACTTTCAAGCCATGTACATTTCAAATAATCACATTCAATTCAATTTGATTCAATTTCAAATCACTTTTCACATTTCCATTCCATTCCATTCATATATATATATATATATATATATATATCATCAATTCAATGAATTTTCTACTTTTTTATCAATATATCATCAAATGCTCATACATATTCAAACTTCATTTCAATTTCATTCAATTCACAATTTAATTCAATTTTATCTAATTCAATATCAATATTAACCTTATTTCTATTTACTAAACATATTATTCAAAATTCAACAATTACTAATAAAAAATTCAATTCCAATACATATTTATCACTTCATTCATTTTTGATACTTACTTCAATTTTTTTTTATCATATATACATATATTAATTTAAAATTTAACAAATAATCAAATTTGAATTATAGTAATACTAACCTGAATTTCTCGTTTTTACTTCTCATTGGTTTTTCTCTTTTCCTTCCTTGCTCAATGTCTCAAATTCATTGTTTGCTACAGAAATAATAATGATTTACATTATTAATTACAACATTAAATCTCAATAAAAAATTGAATTTTATTCGATTCCCTACTCTTCCCCTTTATTCCACATTCCTTACACACAATTCTATTATTTACTTATAAGTTCTTTCAAGGCTGTCTACCTGAGTCATTGTCACTAAATTATCTATATCTTGAGTTACAGAATTCCAAATTAAGATCCGTAAATTTTATATAAAACTAGACTCACATATCTTCTTGTCATAAAATTTTCAGAATTTTTGATTTAGCCAATAAGTACAGTTTATTCTTTAAAATCACCCCTGTTCTGTTGTCTGACAGTTCTGACCACTCTTTGCTAAAATTTAATTATCTTTTTGTAAAGAATTCAAATGATGTTCTAATTTATTTCTTATAAAAATAGGCTCCTTAAGGAATCTAACATATAAATTATATCCCCTAATTAGTTTTGTACAATTTTTAATGATTTTATAAAGTTAGAACAGGGGATCTCGAAATCAATCTGAACCAGTCTCACAAAAATATAAGTATCTCAAAATACAGAATTTCTTTGCTTTCTATGTTTCTTTCATGTGAAAATAGACTCAATAACCTTTAATTTCATATCTTACTCAACTTCTAATTACACTTCTACGATTTTTATTGATTTTTCAAAGTCAGTCTACTGCTGCTGTCCAAACTGTTTCCTTATGGCTTATTTTGCAATTTAATCCTAACTAAGCCTATATTTTTCTTTCTCAATTCATACCTTTTACTACTCAATTTCTTGCCAAACTCACATTTAACTATCTAATTTTTATCATATTTTCATAATTTCGAATTTATTTCAACTTAATCCCTAAAACTCAAAACTTATAGCTTCTTTTACAATTTAATCCCTTTTTCAATTCTAACTTAGAATTTATTCAATTTTATCCGTAATTTAACAATTTATCCAACATGAACTATGTTTGAAAACCTAAGAACTTCCATGGCTTTTACTTAATTTCAACAAAACTTTGTTTAAAAGTTTCTAAAACATCAAAATTAAGAGAAATGGCTAATTGACTTACCTTTTAAAACTTAAAGCTTCAAATCTCCAGTCTCTCCTTTTATTTTCTTTCTTTCCCTTTTTCTTCCCCTGTTTTCGTCTTGCTCTCTGTTTCTTTTCTGTTCTTCTTTCTTTTTCTTTCTCTTTTTATAACACTCACACGCATATATATATATATATAATAACAATATAATATATTATAATTAAAACATAAATATCTTTATTATATAATAATATAAATATATATATTAAACATAAAAATCTCAGATTTTTCTAAGTTACACCGCCTCAACTATACAAAATGGTTTAATTGCCATTTTGGTCCTTTATAATTTCTTTTAATCTATAATTCAACTTTTACTCCTATTTTAATTTAGTCTTTTTTTTTACTAATTGCTCTTAATTAAGCTAAATTCACATAATTAAAACTTGATTAAACACATAACTAACTTTATAAATATTTTTAATAAATATTTTACGAGTCCGTTTACTAAAAACGAAGACCCGATAACTCATTTTTCGATATCCATACTTTTGAGGTCGTTACAGTTCTACCTCAGCCACTGGGTATTCGGGCAGAGAGCGAGGTTCTCAACGCAATAATCCAAGACCTTCCACTCCATCAGTGACCAGTATTGGCAGTGTTGGTACCCCTAAGCCGAGATGCTAGTATTGTAATAAAGCTCATTTTGGTGAATGCCGATTTAAGAGCAGGGCTTGTTGCCGATGTGGTTCTTTTGACCATTTCCTCAGAGATTGTCCAGAAAGGGATGAAAAAGAAGCTGAACAGATATCGAAGCCGAGTAATCCAGTTTCGAGGGGTAGACCATCTCGACCATCCAGTAATGTTAGTGGTAGCCGATGAGCTACAAAAGATACTGCAAGCAAGCCTGAGGCACGAGCACCTGCTAGGACATATGTCATTCGTGCCAGAGAAGATGTCTCAGCACCCGGTGTTATTAGTGGTACATTTTCTTTACTTGACACTAATATTATTACATTAGTTGATCCTGGTTCTACACATTCATATATATATATGTGTGTGTGTGTGTGTAAAGCTTGCATGTGTTAAAGATTTATCTATTGAACCTACTGAATTTGTGGTTAAAGTCTCAAACCCCCTGGCCAATCTGTTTTGGTGGATAAAATTTGTAAAAATTGTCTACTGATGGTAAGAGGTTATTGTTTCCTGGCTGATTTAATGTTACTGCCATTTGATGTGATATTGGGCATGGATTGGTTAACTCATCATGATGCATTAGTAAACTGTAAACAGAAATATATTGTGTTGAAATGTCAGAATGGGGAATTACTCCGGGTTAAATCTGATCAGAAAGAGGGATTATCTGATGTGATTTCAGTTATTACTGCTCAAAGGTATGTCAAAAAGGGGTATGATGCTTTTCTTGCTTATGTATTAGACTCCAAGGTATCCGAGTCGAAGATTCAAGCAGTGCCAATGGTATGTGAATTTTTTGATGTGTTTCCAGAGGAGTTACCAGGGTTGCCACCAGAAAGAGAAGTGGAATTTTCTATAGATTTGATTGCGGAAACTACTCCGATTTCCATAGCTCCGTACCGGATGGCTCCTACAGAATTAAAGGAATTAAAGACACAGTTGCAATAACTTGTTGACAGGGGTTTTGTCCGACCGAGTCATTCACCTTGGGGTGCTCCAGTTCTGTTTGTGAAAAAGAAAAACGGGTCTTGGAGATTGTGTATTGATTATCGGCAACTCAATAAGGTAACTATAAAGAATAAGTACCTGTTGCCCCGGATTGATGATTTATTTGATCAGCTGAAAGGTGCCACAGTATTCTCGAAGATTGATCTCTACGGGTAAAAGAGTCAGATGTGCCAAAGACAGCTTTCAGAACCAGGTATGGGCATTATAAGTTTCGAGTTATGCCGTTTGGGCTGACTAATGCACCTGCATTATTTATGGATCTGATGAATCAGATACTCAGACCGTACTTAGACAGATTTGTGGTAGTATTCATTGATGATATTTTGGTTTATTCTCGAGATGAAGAAGAACATGCAGAACATTTGAGAATTGTGTCGCAAATTCTGTGAGAGAAGCAGTTATATGCTAAATTCAGTAAATGTGAATTTTGGCTTCGAGAAGTGGGTTTCCTTGGACATATTGTATCCGCCGAAGGCATCAGGGTAGATCCAAGTAAAATCTCAGCTATTGTCAATTGGAGTCCACCGAAGAATGTATCTGAAGTTAGAAGTTTCTTGGGTTTAGCTGGATATTATCGGAGATTTGTACACGGATTCTCTATGATAGCTTCTCCGATGACTCGATTATTGCAGAAAGATGTAAAGTTCGAGTGGACTGATGAATGTCAACAGAGTTTCAACCGATTGAAAGATCTACTAACGAAAGCACCTGTATTAGTGCAGCCTGAACCGGGTAAGGAATTTGTTATTTACAGTGATGTCTCATTAAATGGTTTAGGTTGTGTCTTGATGCAAGAAGGTAAAGTAATAGCCTATGCTTCAAGACAACTTAAACCACATGAAAGAAATTACCCAGTACATGATCTCAAATTAGCTGCTATTGTATTTGCGCTGAAGATATGGCGGCATTACTTGTACGGTGAGAAATGTCATATTTATACTAATCATAAAAGCTTGAAATATTTGATGACACAAAAGGATTTGAATTTGAGACAGCGCATGTGGCTTGAACTGATAAAGGACTATGATTTGATTATTGATACCATCCGGGTAAGGCTAATGTTGTAGCTGATGCTTTGAGTCAGAAATCTCTGTTTGCTTTACGAGCTATGAATACTCGGTTGTCACTGACTAATGATGGTTTAATCATAGTTGAATTGAGAGCTAAACCGACATTTCTACAGCAGATATGTGAAGCTCAGAAGAATGATGAGAAGTTACAGGTTAAACGAGCACAGTGTGAGTCAGGTACTGATTCTGAATTTCAAGTTGGGATTGATGGTTGTATGTTATTCAGAGGTAGGGTATGTGTACCTCAGAATTCAGAACTCATACAGAAGATTCTACATGAGGCTCACAACGGTACTATATCTGTACATCCGTGGAGTAATAAAATGTATAATGATCTGAAAAAGACGTACTGGTGGCCAGGAATGAAACGTGATATCTCTGAGTTTGTATCAAGATGTTTAATATGTCAGCAAGTTAAATATGAACATCA
Source organism: Gossypium australe (assembly GCA_005393395.2). Classification (NCBI taxonomy): domain Eukaryota; kingdom Viridiplantae; phylum Streptophyta; class Magnoliopsida; order Malvales; family Malvaceae; genus Gossypium; species Gossypium australe. Next base: position 10,912,468 of record CM016624.1, on the reverse strand, counting down.
GGTACCTTTGGGGTTACTTCAACCAATTATTATACCGGAATGGAAATGGGAAATAATCACTATAGATTTTGTATCGGGGTTATCGTTGTCTCCGAGTAAAAAAGATGCTATTTGGGTGATTGTTAACCGATTGACAAAGTCAGCGCACTTTATTCCGGTACGTATGGATTATTCTTTAGATAAACTGGCTGAACTATACATATTTGAGATTGTTAGGCTACATGGAGTGCCTGTCTCCATTATATCGTATAGAGATCCTCGATTTACGTATCGTTTCTGGGATAAATTGCAAGAAGCCTTGGGTATTCAGTTGTATTTCAGTACTACATTTCATCCTCAGACAGATGGCCAATCTGAGCGTGTAATTCAGGTATTGGAAGATATGCTCCGATGTTATATACTAGAGTTTGAAGGTAATTGGGAGAAGTATCTACCTTTGATTGAATTTGCTTACAATAATAGTTATCAGTCCAGCATTAAAATGGCTCCGTATGAAGCTTTGTATGGTAGAAAATGTAGAACACCGTCATATTGGACAGAGCTCAGTGAAAAGAAGATACATGTGGTTGATTTGATCCGGGAAACAAAAGAAAAAGTAAAGGTAATTCGAGATAATTTAAAAGCAGCTTCCGATCGTCAAAAGTCATATGCCGATCTTAAACGAAAAGAGATTGAATTTCAGGTGGGTGACAAGGTATTCCTGAAAGTGTCTCCTTGGAAGAAAGTTCTCCGATTCGGTCGAAATGGTAAATTGAGTCCAAGATTTATCAGGCCATATGAAATTACAGAAAGAATTGGACCGGTCGCTTATCGATTGGCATTACCATCGGAACTCGATAGAATTCATAATGTTTTTCATGTGTCTATGCTACGACGGTATCGATCAGATCCTTCACATGTTATTTCTCCGACAGAAGTGGAGATTCAGCCGGATATGACTTACAGTGAAGAACCGATCAAGATATTGGCACGGGAAACAAATGAGCTTAAAAATAAAAAAAATAAATTTGGTGAAAGTATTGTGGCAAAAGCACGGGATTGAGGAAGCAACATGGGAACCGGAGGAGATAATGAAGAAACAATACTCAAACCTCTTTACTGGTAAGATTTTCAAGGACGAAAATCTTACAAGGGGGGAGAGTTATAATGGCCTAAATTCAAGGTTATCGGAACAATGGTTTCGTAACCATAAATCTGATTTAAAGAGAAATTTATTTCAATATATTTGCATGAATATTTATATGATAGGAAAATCGTATTAAAATATCGATAAATCTGTAAAACTGTTCTCAAATGCTCTGCATGCTCAGTCTCATCATGAGAATAAATCAAAATGTCATCAATGAACACGACTACAAACTTGTCCAAATAAGGTCTAAAAATTTGGTTCATTAAATCCATGAAAATAGCAGGAGCATTAGTTAAGCCAAATGGCATCACAAGAAACTCATAGTGACCATACCTAGTTCGAAAAGCAGTCTTTGGAACATCTGACTCTTTAACTCGCAACTGATAGTATCCGGATCTCAAATCTATCTTAGAGAACAGAGTGGCTCCCTTCAATTGATCAAACAAATCATCTATTCTAGGTAATGGATATTTGTTCTTGATGGTTACCTTGTTAAGCTGTCGATAGTCTATGCACAATCTCATGGAACCGTCCTTCTTTTTCACAAATAACACTGGTGCACCCCATGGTGAATAACTAGGTCTTACAAAGCCTTTATCAGTTAATTCCTGTAGCTGAGCTTTCAATTCTTTTAATTCTATTGAAGCCATTCTATAAGGAGCAATAGAAATAGGTGTGGTACCTGGAATCAATTCAATACCAAACTCAACTTCTCTGATAGGAGGCAAACCTGGTAGTTCTTCCGGAAACACATCAGGAAACTCATTTACCACAGGCACTGATTCAATTTTCAACTCTGGATCTTTAGTATTCAACACAAAAGCAAGATAAGCTTCACATCCTTTCCTTAAACATTTCTGAGCAGACATAACAGAAATCATGGAAATTGAACTATCTGACTCATCTGAATTAACCCGAAGGAACTCACCATTTTCACATTTCAACTCAATGAATCTTTTTCCACAATTCACTATCACATCATGTGCAGTTAACCAATCCATACCAAGAATCACATCAAACTCATCAAATGGCAATAGCATGAGATCAGCCGGAAAACAGTAACCTCTAATCATCAAAGGGCATTTTTTACATACTTTGTTTACTAACACATGCTGACCTAATGGGTTCGATACTTTAATCACAAATTCTGTAAACTCTATGGGCATGTTCATACTAGGCATTAATTTCATGCAAACATAGGAATGGGTTGACCCCGGATCAATCAAAGTAATAACATTAACATCATGAAGAGAAAATGTACCCGTAATTACGTTGGGGGAAGATGCCTCTTCACGAGCACGGGTAGCATAAGTCCTTGTGGGTGCTCTAACATCTGATCTTGTTGCTGTATCTCTAAATGTACCTCTACCTGCCCCTACTCCTGAATTTCTCTGAGATCTGCCTCTAACGGGGGCATTACCTGATCTTGCACTCGGTATTACTTCTTTTTTTAATCATCTCGGGACACTCCCGAATGAAATGATCCGGTGCACCACATCGGAAACAACCAGTCTTATTTGCTCTACATTGACCTGGATGACGTCGACCACATTGAGGACACTCGGGCCTATCAGGCTGAATACTGCCAACACTCGCAATCAAAGTGGTTTGAGCTTTTGAATCGATAAATCTTCCACCTCTGTTTCGGCTAGAATACCCGGTTGAAAAATTAGGTCTCGTAGAAAAGTCTCTAGGCCTCTTGGATGTAGACTGAAATGACTTGCTTATCTGCCTTTTCTTTGTGTCTTGCATTTCAATTTCAGCTTTACCCTTTCTTTTTAACAACTCTTCTGCCTTACAGGCTCGTTCAACTAAAACAACAAACTCCTTTATCTCTAAAACACCAACTGACAGTCGGATATCATCATTGAGCCCATCCTCAAATCTTTTGCACATGATAGCCTCTGTAGACACACACTCTCGAGCATAATTGCTAAGTCGGATAAATTCACGTTCATAGTCGATCACAGTCATCTTACCCTGTTTTAACTCAAGGAACTCTTTTCTTTTCTGGTCAATAAACCTCTGACTGATGTACTTCTTACGGAACTCCTCCTGAAAGAAATCCCAAGTAACTCTTTCTTTCGGTACTACTGACACAAGTGTCTTCCACCACTGGTAGGCCGAATCTCTAGGAAGTGACACCACACATTTAATACATTCTTCCGGTGTGCAGGATAACTCATCAAAGACTCTGATAGTGTTCTCGAGCCAAAATTCAGCTTTCTCTGTATCATCATCTTTAGTAGCCCGAAACTCTTCAGCCCCTTGTTTTCTGATCTTGTCAACAGACGGTTTCTCTCTTCTAACGGTATTTATAACTGGGGAAGCTACATGGGTAGTCTGTGGATCATGAGGGGGTGGAGGTCTAACGGCCGGGTTCGTACGAACGAACTCAGCAAACCATTCATTCATAGCTTGGAAGAAGGCTTCTCGAGCCCCTCCTCCCTGACTAACTGTAACGGGCCTTTCACGACTATCTGGTGGCACCGTCCCTTCAGTGGGAGCGGGTGCATTACTCTCTACATCATCTGCACCATCTCGTTCGGGATCCATAACTATAAAAAAAATTTTAAATCGTCAAGAGTCGTCACACTATCAAAATATAAGTATGGCATGTATAGATAGACTCTTACTCATACTAAATATTCCGAGAATCGACTAAACCTTGCTCTGATACCAATAAATGTAACGCCCCTTACCCGAGACCGTTGCCGGAGTCGAGCACGAGGCATTACTAGACTTAACTTACTAGTTCTGGGCATAAAAATTGAAACTGTCTGTCTGCGTCATGTTCACTAAATTAATTATAACTCGAGTTACGAAACTTGAAATCAAGATCCGTAAATTTTCTCTACAACTAGACTCATATATCTTCTTACTATAATTTTTCCAGAATTTTTGGTGTGGCCAGTTAGTACATTTTATTAGTTAAAGTCTCCCCTATTACACAGTTTGACAGTTCTGACCTCTCTTCACTAAAAATCAATTATCTCATAATATACAACTCATTTTACTACACTGTTTTCTTTATATGAAAATAGACTCAATAAGCTTTAATTCTATATCTCATGCATAACCTAATTCAATTTCTACTATTTTTGGTGATTTTTCAAAATCACGTCACTGCTGCTGTCCTACTATTCCCCTGCATATAATTACATAATTTCTTTAAAATAATTATCAACTAGACATTTCATAACATCCACAACCATGTTCTTAATTAACCATTTTAATGGCTAATCATTACCAAACATTTACAAGTCCATAATAAGCCATATCATAAGGTCACACACATAAAATGGCTAAGTCCCTATACATGCCATAACTTAAAACGTTCGAGTCACAAAATACCAATATAATTCTTTGATAGTGTGTACGATCTCCGACGTCCTTTCGATCCCCGAGTTGGCTTGCAATACTATAAAAAAAATAAAGAATGGGAGTAAGCATAAAGCTTAGTAAGTTTACATGTAAATAGATGACAACATTCTTAATGAATTAACTTATTCTTTTCTTATCAAGATCATTTAAGCTTTTAACTCAATATACTCAAACTTGTATTCTTACCTTGTCTTTTTAACATGAATTTATCTTACCTTACCTTTTTAATATGAATTTATCTTACCTTACCTTTTTAACAAGAATTTATCTTACCTTACCTTTTTAGCTTGAACTTGTCTTAACTTACCATTTTAGCTTGAACTTGTCTTACCTTTACTTTGGTATACTCTTTAAATTTTCCCGTTGAACCACTTGGAATACTAAGAATACGCGGGTACCTTTCCTTATGAAACTTAACCATTACCATGTCTTGACATGGTCTTACGTGGTATCCTTGCCTTATGAACTCACCAATGCCATGCCTTGGCATGGTCTTACATGGGATCTTTGCCTTATAAACTCACCAATGCCATGCCTTGGCATGGTCTTACATGGGACATTTGCCTTATAGTAACTTATCAATGCCATGTCTTGACATGGTCTTACATGATTTCCTTAAACCCTAATGTCATGACATTTGTATCCTACACATTCCTAAGGTTCAACCGGAACTTTCTGAGATAACTTTTCCGTCAATTCATACTTGAGTCTTTAAATAATAAATTTACAGAATAAATATGTAAATGCTGGAATTTCATAATATTAAATGTAAAATAACAGAATATTGCATTTATTTACCGCAAACTTACCTCGAAATAAAATCGATAAATTATATCGATTTAATCCTCTATCTTTTTCTTTCCCCGATCTAACTCTGGATTTCGTTCTTCTTGATCTATAATAGCAAATTTAGCTTATTTAATACTCATATTTATCAAAACAGTCCTTAACTCTCATTTTTGGCAAAATTACAATTTTGCCCCTAAACTTTTACATATTTACGATTTTGCCCCTAGGCTCAAAAATTAAACTTCAGCCCTTATTCTTATGTTTTATAACATGCTGAACATTTTTCCCTTCTATAGCAACTTCAAATTCTTACTATAACACATACTTATGAACAATAACCACTTTTACTAATTAGCTCGTTTTTACCGAAAATCACTTAATAAAAATCATTCCTCTACTCATAAACATGCAAAATCTACCATCAATCATCAAAAATCACAAGTTCTCATCAATAGCATAACTCAAAATATTCATCAAAATTCAAAATTGAAACATGGGTTTTGTAGCACTCAAAACAACGATCTCAAAAACGTAAAAATTATTAAAAACCGAACAAAAACATACCCGAATTAAGCCTCCTAGATGCTGAAACTTAAAGCTTTTAAAATGGTGTTTTTCTTTCTGACATTCGGCTAAGAAGATGAACTTTTGCATCTTCTTTTTTTTTCTTTCCATTATGTTTTGTTATTATAAGATTATAATATTATATATATATAACATAGCCTATAATTTAAACATATAATTTCATTATAAAAAATGCATGCTGCCGTCCACTATCCCATTAAAAATGGACAATTTTCAACATAAGTCCTCCCTTATAAAAAGACACATTAATTTAACCACTCAATCAAGCTTTAAGGCTACTTTTACCACTTATGCGATTTAGTCCTTTTCTTTAAATTAAGCACACTAACAATAAAATTAATTCACGAAACTTTCACATATGTAAATTCACATATTATAAGCACTGAAAATAATATTAAAATATTTTACTGACTCGGATTTGTGGTTTCGCAACCACTATTCCGTTTAGGCCCTATTCGGGGATGTTACATTTCTCCCCCCTTTAGGGATTTTCGTCCCCGAAAATCTTACCTGTAAAGAGATTTGGGTACTGTTTTCGCATAGTCTCTTCGGGCTCCCATGTAGCCTCTTCTATTCCATGCCTATTCCATAATACTTTCACAAGTGCAATACTTTTATTCCTTAATTGCTTAACCTCTCGAGCTAGAATTTTTATTGGTTCCTCCCCGTAAGTCATATCTGGCTGAATCTCAACCTCTGTTTGCGAAATCACATGCGACGGATCTGAACGATAACGACGTAGCATAGACACATGAAACACATTATGAATCTTCTCTAACTCAGTTGGCAAAGCCAAACGATATGCCAATGGCCGAATTCTCTCCATCACCTCAAACGGTCCAATAAAACGGGGACTTAATTTGCCTTTCTTGCCAAATCTGAGAACTTTCTTCCACGGGGATACTTTCAAGAATACCCTATCACCAACTTGAAATTCAATGTCTTTTCTTTTCAAATCTGCATAGGATTTCTGTCTATCTGAAGCTGCTTTCAAGCAATCTCTGATGACTTTTACTTTTTCTTCTGTTTCTTTGACTAGATCAACCCCGTAAATCTGATTTTCCTTAAGCTCTGTCCAATACAAAGGTGTGCGACATTTACGTCCATACAAAGCTTCATAAGGTGCCATCTTCAAACTCGATTGATAACTATTATTATAAGCAAACTCTACTAACGGTAAATATTTCTCCCAACTACTTTGAAATTCCAATACACAACATCTAAGCATATCTTCAAGTACCTGAATAACTCTCTCTGATTGACCATCAGTCTGAGGATGGAAAGCTGTACTAAAACTCAACTTTGTACCTAAAGCTTCCTGTAATTTCTTCCAAAATCGTGAGGTAAATCTCGGATCCCTATCTGAGATAATCGATAACGGTACTCCATGTAGTCTCACAATCTCTGTAATATATAACTCGGCCAACTTGTCAAGTGAATAATCCATACGAACTGGGATGAAATGAGCCGACTTTGTTAACTTATCAATCACAACCCATACAGCATCTTTCTTTCTCGGTGTCGAAGGCAATCCTGTCACAAAATCCATAGTAACTCGATCCCATTTCCACTCGGGAACTAATACAGGTTGCAATAAACCTGAAGGTACCTGATGTTCGGCCTTTACCTGCTGACAGATCAAGCATCTAGAAACAAACTCTGATATATCTCTTTTCATTCCTGTCCACCAATACATTTTCTTCAAATCATTATACATCTTTGTACTGCCTGGGTGAATAGACAAAGAACTGCTATGTGCTTCCTGTAAGATTTTCTTAATAAGCTCATCATTCTTTGGTACACATACTCTGTCTCTGAACAACAAACAACTGTCAGAACCGATCTGAAAATCAGACTCTACACCTGACTCGCACTGAACTCTTTTGGCTTGCAACTCACTGTCATCCTTCTGAGCTTCACAAATTTCTTCAAGAAACGTCGATTTAACTCTCAACTCAGCTAAGATAGAACCATCATCTGATAATGCCAAACTAGTGTGCAAAGCTCTCAATGCAAATAAAGATTTTCTACTCAAAGCATCAGCAACAACATTTGCCTTGCCCGGGTGATAATCGACCACTAGCTCATAATCTTTAATCAACTCTAGCCATCTTCTTTGCCTTAAGTTTAGATCTTTCTGAGTCATCAAGTATTTCAAACTTTTATGATCAGTGAATATTCGGCATTTCTCCCCATATAAGTGATGTCTCCAGATTTTCAATGCAAATACAATAGCAGCTAGCTCTAAATCATGTGTCGGATAGTTTTTCTCATGTAGCTTTAACTGTCTAGAGGCATAAGCAATTACCCTTCCTTCCTGCATAAGTACACAGCCTAGTCCATTCAAGGATGCATCACTGTAAATCACAAACTCTTTACCCGGTTCTGGTTGTACTAAAACAGGAGCTTCAGTCAACAATGCCTTTAACTTGTCGAAACTCTGCTGACACTTCTCAGTCCATTCAAACTTGACATCTTTTTGTAGCAATCTTGTCAATGGAGTAGCTATCATGGAAAATCCCTCTACAAATCGTCTATAATAACCGGCAAGACCAAGAAAACTTCTGACCTCTAATACATTCCTGGGAGGCTTCCAATCAACAATGGCTGAAATCTTATTCGGATCAACTTTAATACCTTCACCTGAGACAACGTGTCCAAGAAAACAAACTTCCCGTAACCAGAACTCACTTTTGCTAAATTTGGCATAAAGCTGATTATCTCTTAAAATCTGTAAAACTGTTCTCAAATGCTCTGCATGCTCAGTCTCATCATGAGAATAAATCAAAATGTCATCAATGAACACGACTACAAACTTGTCCAAATAAGGTCTAAAAATTCGGTTCATTAAATCCATGAAAATAGCAGGAGCATTAGTTAAGCCAAATGGCATCACAAGAAACTCATAGTGACCATACCTAGTTCGAAAAGCAGTCTTTGGAACATCTGACTCTTTAACTCGCAACTGATAGTATCCGGATCTCAAATCTATCTTAGAGAACAGAGTGGCTCCCTTCAATTGATCAAACAAATCATCTATTCTAGGTAATGGATATTTTTTCTTGATGGTTACCTTGTTAAGCTGTCGATAGTCTATGCACAATCTCATGGAACCGTCCTTCTTTTTCACAAATAACACTGGTGCACCCCATGGTGAATAACTAGGTCTTACAAAGCCTTTATCAGTTAATTCCTGTAGCTGAGCTTTCAATTCTTTTAATTCTATTGAAGCCATTCTATAAGGAGCAATAGAAATAGGTGTGGTACCTGGAATCAATTCAATACCAAACTCAACTTCTCTGATAGGAGGCAAACCTGGTAGTTCTTCCGGAAACACATCAGGAAACTCATTTACCACAGGCACTGATTCAATTTTCAACTCTGGATCTTTAGTATTCAACACAAAAGCAAGATAAGCTTCACATCCTTTCCTTAAACATTTCTGAGCAGACATAACAGAAATCATGGAAATTGAACTATCTGACTCATCTGAATTAACCCGAAGGAACTCACCATTTTCACATTTCAACTCAATGAATCTTTTTCCACAATTCACTATCACATCATGTGCAGTTAACCAATCCATACCAAGAATCACATCAAACTCATCAAATGGCAATAGCATGAGATCAGCCGGAAAACAGTAACCTCTAATCATCAAAGGGCATTTTTTACATACTTTGTTTACTAACACATGCTGACCTAATGGGTTCGATACTTTAATCACAAATTCTGTAAACTCTATGGGCATGTTCATACTAGGCATTAATTTCATGCAAACATAGGAATGGGTTGACCCCGGATCAATCAAAGCAATAACATTAACATCTTGAAGAGAAAATGTACCCGTAATTACGTCGGGGGAAGATGCCTCTTCACGAGCACGGGTAGCATAAGTCCTTGTGGGTGCTCTAACATCTGATCTTGTTGCTGTATCTCTAAATGTACCTCTACCTGCCCCTACTCCTGAATTTCTCTGAGATCTGCCTCTAACGGGGGCATTACCTGATCTTGCACTCGGTATTACTTCTTTTTTTAATCATCTCGGGACACTCCCGAATGAAATGATCCGGTGCACCACATCGGAAACAACCAGTCTTATTTGCTCTACATTGACCTGGATGACGTCGACCACATTGAGGACACTCGAGCCTATCAGGCTGAATACTGCCAACACTCGCAATCGAAGTGGTTTGAGCTTTTGAATCGATAAATCTTCCACCTCTGTTTCGGCTAGAATACCCGGTTGAAAAATTAGGTCTCGTAGAAAACTCTCTAGGCCTCTTGGATGTAGACTGAAATGACTTGCTTATCTGCCTTTTCTTGTGTCTTGCATTTCAATTTCAGCTTTACCCTTTCTTTTTAACAACTCTTCTGCCTTACAGGCTCGTTCAACTAAAACAACAAACTCCTTTATCTCTAAAACACCAACTGACAGTCGGATATCATCATTGAGCCCATCCTCAAATCTTTTGCACATGATAGCCTCTGTAGACACACACTCTCGAGCATAATTGCTAAGTCGGATAAATTCACGTTCATAGTCGATCACAGTCATCTTACCCTGTTTTAACTCAAGGAACTCTTTTCTTTTCTGGTCAATAAACCTCTGACTGATGTACTTCTTACGGAACTCCTCCTGAAAGAAATCCCAAGTAACTCTTTCTTTCGGTACTACTGACACAAGTGTCTTCCACCACTGGTAGGCCGAATCTCTAGGAAGTGACACCACACATTTAATACATTCTTCCGGTGTGCAGGATAACTCATCAAAGACTCTGATAGTGTTCTCGAGCCAAAATTCAGCTTTCTCTGCATCATCATCTTTGGTAGCCCGAAACTCTTCAGCCCCTTGTTTTCTGATCTTGTCAACAGGCGGTTTCTCTCTTCTAACGGTATTTATAACTGGGGAAGCTACATGGGTAGTCTGTGGATCATGAGGGGGTGGAGGTCTAACGGCCGGGTTCGTACGAACGAACTCAGCAAACCATTCATTCATAGCTTGGAAGAAGGCTTCTCGAGCCCCTCCTCCCTGACTAACTGTAACGGGCCTTTCACGACTATCTGGTGGCACTGTCCCTTCAGTGGGAGCGGGTGCATTACTCTCTACATCATCTGCACCATCTCGTTCGGGATCCATAACTATAAAAAAATTTTAAATCGTCAAGAGTCGTCACACTATCAAAATATAAGTATGGCATGTATAGATAGACTCTTACTCATACTAAATATTCCGAGAATCGACTAAACCTTGCTCTGATACCAATAAATGTAACACCCCTTACCCGAGACCGTTGCCGGAGTCGAGCACGAGGCATTACTAGACTTAACTTACTAGTTCTGGGCATAAAAATTGAAATTGTCCGTCTGCGTCATGTTCACTAAATTAATTATAACTCGAGTTACGAAACTCGAAATCAAGATCCGTAAATTTTCCCTGAAACTAGACTCATATATCTTCTTACTATAATTTTTCCAGAATTTTTGGTGTGGCCAATTAGTACATTTTATTAGTTAAAGTCTCCCCTATTACACAGTTTGACAGTTTTGACCTCTCTTCACTAAAAATCAATTATCTCATAATATACAACTCATTTTCCTACACTGTTTTCTTTATATGAAAATAGACTCAATAAGCTTTAATTCTATATCTCATGCACAACCTAATTCAATTTCTACTATTTTTGGTGATTTTTCAAAATCACGTCACTGCTGCTGTCCTACTATTCCCCTGCATATAATTACATAATTTCTTTAAAATAATTATCAACTAGACATTTCATAACATCCACAACCATGTTCTTAATTAACCATTTTAATGGCTAATCATTACCAAACATTTACAAGTCCATAATAAGCCATATCATAAGGTCACACACATAAAATGGCTAAGTCCCTATACATGCCATAACTTAAAACGTTCGAGTCACAAAATACCAATATAATTCTTTGATAGTGTGTACGATCTCCGACGTCCTTTCGATCCCCGAGTTGGCTTGCAATACTATAAAAAAAATAAAGAATGGGAGTAAGCATAAAGCTTAGTAAGTTTACATGTAAACAGATGACAACATTCTTAATGAATTAACTTATTCTTTTCTTATCAAGATCATTTAAGCTTTTAACTCAATATACTCAACCTTGTATTCTTACCTTGTCTTTTTAACATGAATTTATCTTACCTTACCTTTTTAATATGAATTTATCTTACCTTACATTTTTAACAAGAATTTATCTTACCTTACCTTTTTAGCTTGAACTTGTCTTAACTTACCATTTTAGCTTGAACTTGTCTTACCTTTACTTTGGTATACTCTTTGAATTTTCCCGTTGAACCACTTGGAATACTAAGGATACGCGGGTACCTTTCCTTATGAAACTTAACCATTGCCTTGTCTTGACATGGTCTTACGTGGTATCCTTGCCTTGTGAACTCACCAATGCCATGCCTTGGCATGGTCTTACATGGGATCTTTGCCTTATAAACTCACCAATGCCATGCCTTGGCATGGTCTTACATGGGACATTTGCCTTATAGTAACTTATCAATGCCATGTCTTGACATGGTCTTACATGATTTCCTTAAACCCTAATGTCATGACATTTGTATCCTACACATTCCTAAGGTTCAACCGGAACTTTCTGAGATAACTTTTCCGTCAATTCATACTTGAGTCTTTAAATAATAAATTTACAAAATAAATATGTAAATGCTGGAATTTCATAATATTAAATGTAAAATAACAGAATATTGCATTTATTTACCGCAAACTTACCTCGAAATAAAATCGATAAATTATATCGATTTAATCCTCTATCTTTTTCTTTCCCCGATCTAACTCTGGATTTCGTTCTTCTTGATCTATAATAGCAAATTTAGCTTATTTAATACTCATATTTATCAAAACAGTCCTTAACTCTCATTTTTGGCAAAATTACAATTTTGCCCCTAAACTTTTACATATTTACGATTTTGCCCCTAGGCTCGAAAATTAAACTTCAGCCCTTATTCTTATGTTTTATAACATGCTGAACATTTTTCCCTTCTATAGCAACTTCAAATTCTTACTATAACACATACTTATGAACAATAACAACTTTTACTAATTAGCTCGTTTTTACCGAAAATCACTTAATAAAAATCATTCCTCTACTCATAAACATGCAAAATCTACCATCAATCATCAAAAATCACAAGTTCTCATCAATAGCATAACTCAAAATATTCATCAAAATTCAAAATTGAAACATGGGTTTTGTAGCACTCAAAACAACGATCTCAAAAACGTAAAAATTATTAAAAACCGAACAAAAACATACCCGAATTAAGCCTCCTAGATGCTGAAACTTAAAGCTTCAAAAATGGTGTTTTTCTTTCTGAAATTCGGCTAAGAAGATGAACTTTTGCATCTTCTTTTTTTTTCTTTCCATTATGTTTTGTTATTATAAGATTATAATATTATTATAATATATTATAACATAGCCTATAATTTAAACATATAATTTCATTATGAAAAATGCATGCTGCCGTCCACTATCCCATTAAAAATGGACAATTTTCAACATAAGTCCTCCCTTATAAAAAGACACATTAATTTAACCACTCAATCAAGCTTTAAGGCTACTTTTACCACTTATGCGATTTAGTCCTTTTCTTTAAATTAAGCACACTAACAATAAAATTAATTCACGAAACTTTCACACATGTAAATTCACAAATTATAAGCACTGAAAATAATATTAAAATATTTTACTGACTCGGATTTGTGGTTTCGCAAGCACTATTCCGTTTAGGCCCTATTCGGGGATGTTACATTTCTGCTGTTTGACAGTTCTGACCCTTCTTCAATAAAAATTAATTATCTCTTCATATAGGATTCGGATGAAGTTCTCGTTTATTTCTATTGAAAATAGACTCATTCAGGATTCTAAACTTATAAATTTAAGCCCCTAATTATTTTTATCCAAATTTTGATGATTTTATGAAGTCAGAACAGGGGAACCCGAATTCATTCTGAACTTGTCTCACAAAATTCATTATGTCTCATGATTTACATATCTATTGCTTACACCGTTTCTTCTATGAGAAACTAGACTAAATAAGCTTTAATTTTATATTTTTTCCATCTTCTAATTCAATTTCTACATATTATGGTGATTTTTCAAAGTTAGTCTACTGCTGCTGTCCAATAGTGTTTTAGTGCAAACTGTTTATTACCATTTTTCCCCTAAGCTTTCAATAAATGATAGTTTCATCCCTGCTCAATTAACTTCTCAATTGAGATGATTTCTCTCAATTAAAAATTTATTCTATCAGTTTGAACTACTTTATAACCTTTCGGAATCAGAATTTCAGTAATAGACTTTAATTCCAAACATTTTCACAATTAGGTCCTAAAAATCAATTTCTATTGAAATTACCTAATAAAATCATCTCATAAACAAATTAAAGCTTCAATTTCATTCTATTTCATCATAAAGTTACAGCACTCAACCATGGTGACTTTCAATTTCATCCATGAAATTAAAGACTAATGAATTTAATAGTAGGACCTAGTTGTAAAAGTCTTAAAAACACAAAAATTACAAGAAATAGGCAAGGATTAACTTACTTGGTGCAAAAATTATGATATACCAGCTTAGAAAACCCTCCTATGGCATTTTTGGCTGATGAGAGTGAAGAAAAATGAAGAGATTTCTAGATATTCCATATTAGTCCTACTTTTATTTAGTAAATTTTGTTATTTTATTTAAGTAATTCTCCTGATTTTTCTCAGCTTATGCCGCCCAAAATATCTCCTTTGGGCTTATTTACTCTTTAGATCCATCCTCATTTAACAATTGAGCTATTTAATCATACTAATAACTTTTACACCCCTTTTCAATTTAGTCATTTTCATTTAATTACCTACCCAAACGTTAAAATTTTCTAACGAAATTTTAATATCACATTGCTAACATTTTATAAATATTTATAAAAATATTTCCTACTCAATTTTATGAGATTAAGGTCTCGATACCTTGTTTTTTTACCCAATTCCTTCAATAATTCCTTTTTCTAACTAACCACTAAATCGGTAAATTTTTTTTATAGATATTTTAATATAATTTTCCTATCATATAAATATCCATGCAAATATATTGAAATAATTTTCTCTTTAAATCGGATTTATGGTTATGAAACCATTGTTCTGATAACCTTGAATTTAGGCCATTACACTCGTACCCTATTCTGACAACGAATACGGGTAGGGGGTGTTACACAGGATATACGGAATAGAATAGAACTCCACCGAAATGGATAAACAGAGAGCACAAATGTGCTAATCGGAGAGCACTGACGTGCTAATAATTAGAGAGCGCACTAAGGTTCCTTAATAGCATGCCACTAATATCCCAATAATTCTTATCTCATCTACTTGGGCAAGTCATAATATACTCACTGTCACTTTTACACTTTTTACCATTTAATCCTTATAACAATACTTCGTATAATTATATCTTCCTTTTTCATTAACACATGTAACTTGTCTCAATATTTAATAATCTTCCATAATTCTTCTAATAAATTTTATTATACATTTCATCTATCACTTTTACTTATTTTACATTTTATACCTCATCATAACATTTCATGTAACAATATTTTTTTCTTTCAATTTCGTATATAACATATTTCATTTTTCTATTTAACTTTCATATTCCACCATAATTTCTTATCACATTCACATTCACATGTCATTTTCATTTTTTTTTCTAAATTTTGTCTTTGAGGCATCAAATCCACAAATAGAGTTTATAATTCTTTTAATACATGTAACACGTTTCACCAATTAATATAATTTCCATAATTCATTGCTAATATTTATTAATTCTTTCTTTTTCATGTTATTTTACGTTTTTAACACACTAATCCTTGTCTTTTATTTTTTTTGTCAAACATTTGTATATTATTTCACATATCATTATTTTAGATATTTCTCTTCACATTTACTTACATAAATATATAGTTTCATCAAATTTTACATCCTCTATAATTTAGTATTTTTTATGCACTATAAATCTTTTCTCACATCTCTTTCAATTTCTTTATCACATATTACTTAATAAATACAATCAATTCATTATTTGTTATATTTAATCATTATCAAGCCTTATTCTTAAGTACTTATTCAACTTATAAATTTGTAATTAAATATCATGTTAAAACTATATTCATTCTAACAATTAACTTCATAATCAAAACAAGTAAGAATCTAGTTGTACTTACAACTTTAAGCTTGAAATCAACTTTCTTCTCCTCCTTCATCCTTTGTCCACTTCCTTGCTTTATTTCTCTATTTGTTTATCAACTTCTTTCACTTTTTCTTCAATTTTTCATATCAAAATACATAATATTTTGACATTTAAAATCATGTTCACATATCATAATTCATGTTTTCTAATCAAAACTAACATGTATTTCAAGAGAAGTTAATAGTTCTTACCTCAAACACTTATATTCAAGTCTAATCTTTTTTTTTTTTCTCTCTTCCAAAACTCCCATATATGCTCTTCTCATGACATTAATGTAACTATTATTTCTCTTATTGATCTCACTCACTAATCATGAAGCAATTTAGAAAAAAAATTAGCTTAATTGATTTGTATATGGTGAGAGGGACTAAGTTGAAAGAAAAATAAAAATTGAAATGGTGGAAAAACACTGGCTGACATGAAGCACAACGACCATGGCTTTTATAGCTTTTTTTTTTATCCTTTTCTTTCTCCATTTTTCTAGTTTCTTCCATTAAAAATATCTCTTTTTATTTTATTTACCATTTTATCCTCACTATTTGCATTTTTTACTATTTATCCTTAATCATTACCTTCCATAATTATCTTTGCAATTCATTTACCATTTTACTCCTTCACTTTTTTTATAATATCACCCATATGTCCTACTTCCTTTTGATATATTTTCACCTCTAGTCTTTCCTCATTTTTCATCAATTTAATTTAATCCTTCAACACCTAATTTTCTCACCTTGTCCAAACACTTTCCATTACTTTAATAATTTTTCCAAATAAATTTATATTAATATTTTTACTTTTCCAAATATCTTATGCCTATCTTTATGTCTCATAACTTTTAAAATTTCCAATTTCTAACTTTTCTCAAAATTTCGACTAATGTATTATATATTTATCACTGTTTAAAATTCCAGAAATTTTTTTTGGGATGTTATATGAATAATAACCAAATAAACATATAAATTATTTTTAAATATAAAATAGTCAAATATAAATATTAATAAGTATATTATAAATAAAAAAAATAAGCACATGAACCATAATAATTTTATTTATACTAATGGAACAATAAACGAACTTTAAATTATTTATTAAACAAGCTTTAAACGAACATAAACGAGCCTCAAAATCATGTTCATGTTCGTTTATTTAACTTAATAAACGAACAAAAATCGAACTGCATGAACTGTTCATCAAACGCTTTGTCCATTTCTCGTCCTAATATTATATGTAAGTTGTTTTGTGTCTTTAGTTTATTGATTTTATTTTTAATGTAATGATAAACTATATTCAAAGTTACTAAATTATTAGAAAATTTATATTTTGATTATTCAATTTTAAAAAGTTTGTTGATTAATGTATTAAGTTCCTAAGGCACATTAGATGTAGGGAGGATTTGTAAATTTCTTTCAACTATTTCTATATAATATTTAGGGCTATATTATATTAGTTAACACACTACTGAGCAGGGGCGAAACTAGGGGGGCTAGCAGGGGCACCAGCCCCCCCTAAAATGGAAAAAATTTCCATTTAGGTCTTTTTAAATTTTTAAAATTTTAAATTAGTAAAAGTAAATTAGTAATTTAGCCCCCTAACAATGATAAAAATTTAATTTAATCATTTAAAAATTAAAAATAGAGGCTATTAAAATGGTGAAATTGTACTTATACTATCGTAAAAATTACAACTTAGTTTTGGCCCCCTTAAAAATTTTTGTGGCTTCGCCCTTGCTATTGAGTATGATAAATTTTTTGTTTAGTTTGATAGAATTTAAAGATAATTTTACGAGAGAATATAAAATAATTTAATAGCATTTTTTATTTAATTGTTTCAATTTAAAAAATATTAAATTATCCCAAGAGTGATTAATTTGTAAATTTATTAATAATTGAGTGATCAAATTATAAATTTTTCCGCTTTCGCATCTAACATCCATTAAGAGCTGAATGGGTTAGTGATAACTTTCGAATAATTTAACAATCAATTTGTAACTTTTTGAAATTGAATGATAAAATGTAATTTTTTAATATAATTTATTGATTTTCAATAAGTAATTATCCAATCCAACAATTACAACTGCTTTGTATAACTATTCTTTTTAAAAGAAATTATATAAAATTAATAATTCTTTATTTTAAAAAAACTCGGTATAACTGATTGAGTCTTAACTCGATTAGCATGAGTCTTGTTGCTAATGCAAGAGGATGTGGGTTCGAGTGCGTTGAAGTGCATTATCCTCCTATTTATGGATTAGAAAGAAGTTATGGGTAATTCTAGATATTATATAAAAAATTAAATATTTAATGAGAGGTATAATTAAGTTGAAGAAGTATATGCAAGAGACGAGGGAGCAAGCGTGCGGTGTTGTTGAAAGGATACATAAACAGAAACAGAGACATGTTGAAATCAAAAAACAAAACGGCATATGGATATATTGTCAACAAAAGAAAAGGAAAGAGAGACGGAGACAGAAGAGCGGATGAAAACCACCGAAAGTGGCATTGCAGTTGCGGATTGGGGACAAATCCAAATGAAGAGTCAAAAGCAAATGGAAAGCCCACAAGATAAGATTCATAATTGAGGTCCCCTTTAATTCCTATGCTTATTGTCGCTTCTAACATCTACATAGGTGGTGACCCAAACATAGATCCAACATTTTGGGCTTTCCTTTGGGTCCCTTGACAACATGTTTGCTTAACCTTTTAACCATTGCTTTGCCCTTCGTTTTTGTCCCTTTTATCTGTGTTTCAACGACATCGCTTACTGTTCTCAATTAATTATTTAGTCTCCCTTGTATTTATGTTCATACTTTCAACTTCCAATCTTATCTGTATCTATAATTTCCTCACCCATCAGCATCCCCGTCTACTTTCCTTTAATAAATCAACCTATATTTGACCTATATTTGAATTTCTCAATGTAATTATACTTTTTTTTTTTAATTTCTGTATCTATATTTTTATTTTTATACTTGTTAATTCAAATATTTTCAAATTACGCTTGCAATTAAATATTTTTGGGTGAAGTCTATTATTAGTTCCGTGTTTGTATTGCACTAAAATAAAAAGAAATGGAAATAAAATAAGTAGGTTTTTTTTTCAATATATCCACTGGAGCGAATTCAGTAATTAATCTTTCACATTTTGTAGGTCCATCAAAAGGATAGATGCTGACTACGAGTTTTAAAGTTGTTCCATACTCAAGATGATGATTGAATCCTCGACAACTAATTAAAGTAGGAAAAACCTTTATCATCTCACCTAACCCTCATGATTTTAATAATTTTTTTTTTATTTAAGCAAGACAAAGTAAAGAGAGTTGAACTACTTAATTTTTATTTACACTAGAGTAAATTTAGAAAAATTAAAGTAAGGTTTCTTTTAATATGTGGAATTACATTTTTATTCTATTAAAAATTTATTATAATCACTTTTTTTATTTTTAGTATATCCAAACAAAAATCGATTTATTTTGCTTTCATTTACTAATTTTATCTATCAAAACAAAATAAACCCACATCCCTAAACACTATCTAAGATTTAATTCATTGAAAAAAATGAGTTTTATGAGAAGAACTCGATTTTTAATATATGTAATATAGTCATAATCTAATATTTCATGTGTTTTTTTATATAATTTTTTTTCTTACTCATAACTCGTCACTAACTTTTAAATTGAAGAAAATGTATGTATAAGCACGTTTGACCTCATATTCTCCTTATTGCTGCATTAACAATAATTTCAAATTAACTAAAACCCAACCAATTAGTCCTTAAATTAATATTGAAGAGTCAACTAACCAAGAATTGAATTATAGGGGCACAATTTTCTTATAAGATATCATTTTACGTTACTTAAAACTGAATAAAATCCTTTTAACTATGAAACTAACAAGTATATCACATTGCAAACACAGTCTAACAATCTTTACATCAACAATGATGTGGTCCATGCAAACTTTTTATGAATCGTCCCAATCTAAATGTCGTGATATATATATATATATATATATATATCATTCGTATTGGTAGTTTATAATTACATCATATTCAAAGTTTTTTTTCAGCCCAAAGAATGGAGAGAGGTGAAGGAGACAGTTGGGCCATGGATGTCTGGTCCACTGCAGACGAGAAGGTACACCTAAGAGTTGGGCATTGCAATCAGACGTTGGGAGGTCTTCACGTTAATGGCCGCACCCTTGTATTGATTTCACTTCCGAAAGGACGCTCTTCTAAACCAGCCATGGTATCTTGTTGGTTGGTCAGGGTTCGCGTCCTGCCTCCCACTATTTTTGTTTCGTGTCTCCTTCATTTCACTGCCGCCCCCACCACCACCACCCACGTCTAAAGCTTCCATGGACCAACCTCTTGTAAAATTAATCAATCTCATCTAATTTTTTAATTTTTAATTAATATCTTCAAAACACTTCATTTGAATATAAGTGTTTTAACATAATTAAAATATTTTTTCTATAATTTATTAATTTTATTAATAATAAAAACTTCAGATTATATTAATTTTATTTTATTTATATGTATTTTATGATTATATAAAATATAATAATTAATTAATTTTGTCCATTCAAAACAATCATAAGTTTATATTATATATATTTGATATAATGCCTAAAACTATTTGTATCCCTCATAACCATTAAATAAGAAGATAAATGTGCTTCTACATGCTCTAATCCATATTCTCTTACATTAACAATAATAGCGATACTAATCAAGCTAAAACTCAATTAGTCATGGTTTTTTTTTTTGTGAATAAAAAAAAATATAGACTCAGATAACTAGACCCTCAAAGGAGGACCCACAAACAATCTTAAACCTGGATTTCTGTCTCAAACCTTCTTGACTAGACTATCCGCAACAGTATTCTCCTCCCGGTGAATATGTTGAATCCTCCACTGCTTTACCTTTTTCAGGATCTGTTCAATTCTTCGAAGTAGAGTTGAGTTTGATATTCTAGAGGCTCCCTCCTGAATAGCAATAAGCAACCTCAAGAATATTTGTTTGAATTAAGACCATTTCGAATCCTCTGTCTAAGATCAGCTTTAACTTATCCAAGATAGCCCAAAGCTTTGCTTCTGTCACTATACAATTACCTAAATATCTGCTAAACCCAATAATCCATATACTATTTTGGTCACACACTAACCCTCCTGCTACAACAAATTCATTATCCTACCTCACTCAACCATCCATATTTAGGTACACCCACCTTCTTGACGTGGACGCGCTTTGCTGATGTGGCACAAAGCGCGTCCTTAGGGGCGCGCTTTAGCCCTGCAACAGCCAAAATTAAATTACAAAAACATATAAGCAACTATTATTTTATTAAATATTAAAATTAAATTACAAAAAATAAAAAATAAAAAAATTCTTATTTATTAAATATATTAAAACTAAATTACAAAAAATAAAAAATAAAAAATAAAAAAATTCTTATTTATTAAATATATTAAAACTAAATTACAAAAAAATAAAAATAAAAAATTCTTATTTATTAAATATATTAAAACTAAATTACAAAAATAAAAAAAAAAATAACTTCTTAATTATTAAATATATTAAAACTAAATTACAAAAAATAAAAAAAACTTCTTATTTATTAATATATTAAAACTAAATTACAAAAAAATAAAAATAAAGAAAACTTCTTATTTATTAAATATATTAAAACTAAATTACAAAAAAATAAAAATAAAAAAAACTTCTTATTTATTAAATATATTAAAACTAAATTATAAAAAAATAAAAAACTTCTTATTTATTAAATATATTAAAACTAAATTACAAAAAAATAAAAAAATTATTTTATTAAATATATTAAAACTAAATTACAAAAATAAAAAATAAAAAACAACATCTTATTCATTAAAATATAAAACTAAATTACAATAAAATAAAAAATAAAAAAACTTCTTATTTTATTACATATATTAAAATTAAATTACAATAAAAAATTAAACAATTTCTATTTTATTAAAGATATTAAAATTAAATTACAATAAAAAATTAAACAACTATTATTTTATTAAATATATTAAAACTAAATTACAAAAAATAACTTTTTATTTTATTAAAAAAATTCAAATTAAATTACATAAAAAACAACTTTCTATTTTAGTGAAGATATTAAAATTAAATTACAAACACAAATAAAAAACAACTTTTATTTTATTAAAAAAATAAAAAAATTATTACAATTTAAAAAATAAAAAAGCCCATCCGAATCAATGTTGATGCCGATCGGAATCAGTGTCACACGGGGGTGGTCGGCAGTTACGTGCTGGATTCCTCCTTCTTCTAGCTTCCGACGAGGGTAGTGGAACCTCAGGCGGGAATTCCGGTTCCTCCGGCAGTGGGTCTGGTTGTGGGTGTTGCGAGGATGACCCACCTTGATAAAATAACGACCCCGGAGGTGTTTGCATAAACCACGACGGGGGTGTCTGAATTCCGTATGGCGAAGGAGACTAGTAAAAAGAAATGCTCCCCAACGGCGCCTCCTGTGATCCCTCACGTGACGACGGCCTAAAGATCGGCTGGCCAGTCGGAGTAGCCGGGAACGGACTCGAACCCGGCCATTCATTCCAACCTGGGGTGGGACTGGGAAAAGGAAACATATATGGGTTAAGATACATATAAGGGCTAGGGTACGCACCTGGCATAAAGGCTAAAGGCTGTGATGTCGGTGTCGTCGGCTGAACTGATGGGCCCGGTGACTGTGTCGGCGCTGTTGATGGCCCCGTCTCATCACCTCTTCTCATTGGATTTAAAGGGCCCCGACGTTCCCTTTTTGACGAAGCTACCGTCGTCTCTCTTCTTCCGACAACAAATACGGCTTACCATGGATCCTAAACCATGGCATGTATTCCGGCACGCACCTTAACTTAGGAACGACGATCGGTTCTCGGATAGGAAAATAGTCATACCGGTTCTCCCACATCTCAATATGTGCTGACCAAAATCTTGGTCAATCCGTGTGCAACTGCCGTAAGTCCACTTTGTGCTCATCATCGAGCACCTCAGGTGGCACGGGAATCGATTGCCGGAATCCAAATTGTCGTAGAACCTGATCTGACTAATGCATCTCCATGGTCGCATAGTTGATCAATGGGACCTTCACGTGCCAAATGTTTGGGTTTTGCAAGAACTCCTCCGGAATTACTGCCCGAATTGCCGGATCCTCGTACGATGTCCATTGAAACTATAATAACATTACCAAAATATTAGTTATATACATAATACTAAACACTAAATACGAAATACTAAATTATAAATACGAAATTCGAAACTTACTTGTGATTCAGACCGTTGGTCCAATAGAAGCCGTATATCTTCAGGCGAGGTAGGTATTCCAGCATAACTCGCCGAATGGTTCCACCTAATTAAATAAATTTTTAGCATACAATTATATTATAAATCTACGTAATAATTGTAAAATATAACATTAAATTTACCTCGTTATCAGAGGAAATAAATATCGGTGGTCGAGTCGAGGACGTAAAAATGGAAATCGAAACCGTGCCCATGACTGCAGTAGTGATATGCAACCTCCGATTTTCGCTTTACTCAGCCGCGTCGCCCCGCACATCTCCCGATACAACTTCGATAGCACAGCAGACCTCCAACTCAATTCACCGACTGCTCTAAAATCAACAAGTTTCAGCAGCCATCTCAAGTGTACGAGGTTTCTAGACAGGTCCGGCATCAGATAACCTCCAATTATCTCAAGAATGTATGCCCGAGCATACCGTATTCTTTCTATTTCAGTCTAACCATCATTCGGCTCCGGGAATGTGTCTTGTAACCAGGCCATCTCGACCGACCTCCTTGAATGTTATCCGGAATGGCACCCAGAAGCTCGTAGCATACGGCCATCCAATCGGTAGAAGTTGCGGACCTGGTGACTACCAACCCATCCACCGGCAATCCTAACTGCAACTGCACATCTTCCAGAGTGATGGTACACTCTCCGCATGGAAGATGGAAAGTGTCTGTCTCGGGTCTCCACCTCTCTATCAACGCACTGATCAAAGTCGGCTCCAACTTGAACCCCCAGCCTATCGTGGCCACGTGCCAAAAACCCGCTTCCCGCAAGTAATTCTCGATCAACGGCGACGGGAGACCATGCATATTGCGAATATAACATTGCAACACCCGATCTACAG
This sequence comes from Gossypium australe, assembly GCA_005393395.2. NCBI lineage: Eukaryota > Viridiplantae > Streptophyta > Magnoliopsida > Malvales > Malvaceae > Gossypium > Gossypium australe. Next base: position 10,888,109 of record CM016624.1, on the reverse strand, counting down.
ACTGTTTAAAAAATTATAAAATAAAAATTAATTAAAATTGCATAAACCTAAAAAATATTAAATAATATTGAAAAATTAAAATTAAAACTTACCATTTGCATTTGATCGACGGAGATGTGCTTGTTGTCTAGACGAATTAATTCCCCGGCCATTGGTAATACGATCAAAAATTTTAAAAATTTCAAAAAAAATATATTAAAAACTTAAAAAAGGACTTTTTTGTAAATATTAAAGGACTATTTCGAAATTTCAGAGGAAGTTTCAAGGACTTAAAGAGAAATTTGAGAGGAATTTGAGAGAAGAATGAGTAAGGATTAAAGTGTGAAAAAAATAAAAGGGTTGGGGGTTTTTATAGGTTTATTTTTTGACCGTTGGGCCTCCAACGGTCAAAAAAAATTTTGATCGTTGCAGGGCTAAAGCGCGTCCATGTCAGCGCGCTTTCCTGGTTTTTCCCCACAAAACGCGCTGACGTGGACGCGTTTTGTGGGGAAATGGCCCTTTTCCGTAAATTTTCAAGAAACCGACCCTTTTCCGTAAATTTTGATTTTTTTTGGTATATTTAAATATTTTACCCCTTGAAAGCGTATAAAGCAGTTTTAATTTAACACACTTTATTACTTCAATAAGTATTTACTAAAATGCTCAAAAGTCAAAATGGTTAATAATATTATATTATGCCATGCCATTTTAACATGGATGAATGAAAACGTTTTATATAAAAATTTTAATAAAAATTATTTAACAATGATTATAGGTAAAGTGATTAAAAAGGTGTATATAAATTTTATTAAATATGTGTTTAATTCTTAATATATTATTTATTTAAATATTATAATAAAATATGAATAGGAAAAAGTATTATTATAATAATATTAGTCATTATTTAAAAGAAATGATATATTAAAATTTTCTCAACTGAGTTTGCATCCGATTAACCCATGATACTAATTCGATTATGAATTTTATAATAAATATAGATATATAATTAGCAATATAGGCCTGCTATACAAGTTTTTTTTAATTATACCATGTTTAATTATAAATAATTAATTTGAAACCCATTTGTTTAATAATTGAAAATATAAATTTAATGTTTATTTTTTTTTCAATTGAAATATGTCTAATTAAAAACAAAAGACTCTCCTTTCGTTTAATAGTGAAACAGTAGATATACTTAAATGTGTATTTATCCAATATAAAAATAAATTATGTATTTATTTATTTAAATGTGTATGGTTAAAACAAAATTAAAGTTTCAAGTATACATTTGAACCACAATTAGAGTTTCACGTGTATAATTGCACAAAATTAAAGTTCATGTATAGCATTGCAAATTAAATCAAAATTCGTGTATAATTTTGAGATTTATCCCTTTAATAAAATGTGCTTCTAGATAATTTTACATTCCGTCAACAAAGCACCAAGATCTTACATTCGTGCTAAATGAACAAAACTGAAATGTAATGTATTATAGCTTTGAATCGAACATCCCTATATCTTGTAACCAACTGATTCAAATATGTTAAGTCTAATGTGCAATCTTGATATAGATTTGAAATTCAAATTCGGATACCTAAATGTGCTATTCAAATAAGCAATATAGATTCTAATAATAGATATAAAAAATATCTATATGTAACTACTCTTCATTGTCACAGATAATAACTCTAATATTCAAATTTAAATATTAACCAAATTTATAAAAAAAGGAGTTTGATTTCTGTAAATATGCAAATTCGTAATCTGGAATTTAAATATGGGATTATGCAATGCTTTAACAATGACAACACTTCTTCAATAATTGTGAGATCAATAGGCATATTTGTATTTCTCCTCTTTTGAGATACGAAGGAAAGCCCTTCAAAAATAAAAGGTGCAAAAATAAGAGAAATGATTGATACTCTTATAAAATAAGAGTAATCTACGTTGAAAATCTGTACATCATGGAGTTTGGTATCATTTAAATAAGATATTATTGTGTTAAACAAAAAAATATCGTATTTAACTTTTGTAAATATAAAAATAAAGATTTTTTTGTCGGTTTGAAATTATTTTGATTTCGAATTTAATTAAAATATGATATAATTACTTGTTATAATAAACGTTGATAATGATAGTAGGAATGATCGTAAAACAATAAGAAAGAAAAGTAAGAACACATATATTTTACGCGGAAAACTCTTATCGGGGAAAAACCACATGTAGAGGAGAAGAAATTCACTATGTTGAAAAACATACAATACAAGAGGAGTTCGACTACATCTATTTAAGGGTTAAAAAACCTGTTATAATCAATGTCTAATAGAAGCAGGGGCGAATCCAGGGGGGCTGGCAGGAGCCCCGGCCCCCCCTAAAATGTGAAAATGTTATTTAGGCCCTTGAGATTATTTAAAAAATTTAAAATAGTAAAAGTAAAATTACACTTTGGCCCCCCAAATTATAAAAATTTAATTTAATCCTTAAAAAATTATAAATATGTAGACTATAAAAAATTAAAATTCCATCCGCCCCCCTAAAAAATTGTTTTGGCTTCGCCCCTGAATAGAAGAAGTACAGTCTTATACAGATTCAACTTGTACAACGGTCGTTCGCCTCCCTCGATCGCCTATTTTGCCCCTCTACTTTGCTTAACTAATGTTTATAGTGAATAATTAAATATATTTGTTGTTGTTTATTTAAATTAAATTAAAATTTAAAACATGACTTTCTTTAAAATTTAAAATAAGTAATTTATAAATTAATTTTTATGTATCATTTTCATCAACATTGATTTTTTTTTCAATTTATTAATTGTTTTAATTCAATATCTTAACTGATGTTTCAATATAGGTTGGTAACATAATTCAGATCAACAATCTTACGTCCACGGAGCCTTGTTTAAAGAATGATTTTACTCAATATTTTATTTGGTACAACTTCAACGTAAGCCCAAACTATACTTACACTAACAGATAATAGCAACCTCAAAGTCGAACCAAATTATTATAGACCACTGTCGCAAATATCTTCACATGCAAATAATAAAAATCTCTCCAACAAGTGCCTAAAAAGGTAAAAAAAATACTCGACTAGAATAACAAAACAATAACTTAGTAAGACGTTAAAAAAAATGACTTTCAGAGTGACACCAAACAACAACCTTTTTCTAAGCTCCATTCAATTAAACATTAAGTTAACATGTTAAAAACTTATCTTTGAACGGGTGGTTTTTAATAACACAATTATTTTGAATAAGTATATCATAAAAGCTTCAATAAATTAGTCTCACATCAGCTTCAAATACACTAAAAAAGATGAGATAAGAATAAAGTTTGCTTTGAATTGATTCTTTCATTTCTCTAACTATATTAAATAAACAAAAATAAGAGATAATTTTTTGATAGAAAGTCGATAAAAATTACCAAAAACTTTACTACAATTGTATCACATCTTTATCCCAAATGCTATCATAATTTAATATATTTTCTCGTGAAAATTACAAAGATCATAAAGAATTAAGCTACATTAACAATGTAGAAGGCACCACTAACCTTATCACTATCGAGGGTTTCAAGTAAATCTATAGGAACTCTTTTCAAAACTTATACTTCTTCCAAATCAGCAGAAACCATCTTGGTAATTCGATCAACAACATGATTAGTCTCTCTGAGAATGTGTCTTATCCTTCAATACTCTTTGTTATGTAATAGCTTTGAATCCGTCTAATCAAAGTTGAGTTCAAATTTGCTGAATTTTTTTTTAAATAACTTGAACTATCTTTAGACTGTCAATTTAGATTAAAACCCTATTCACTTTCTAATATATAAAATGATCCGTCCATCTAAAATGCGACCAAACCAAAAAATGATTGGAACCCATAATTCATTCCTTTGGCACCACTTCTCGTGCAAACGCAAATCGTGTATGATTTGAAAAATAATGAAACAATGTAGCACAGAGGATCACTAAATACGCATTAATATTTTGAACACAAGCGTGAGAGAAAGATGAATAAGAAATGGTTATAATGAAGAGGTGATGCGCGGAAACATTAATGATGGGTAATGGGGATGAACAGTGTCCAATTGATAAAAAGAAAAAGAAAAAGTAGTAGTAGTAGCAAAGTACCTGTGCTTTTCAGCTTTAAATATTAAATCCTATATTCCAACAAAATATTAAAACTTTGTTGCTTTTTCAATATTTTAAGTTTTGGACCACCGCTGGATTTCTATTTTTGGTTTAAATAGAAACGAAAAACAAAAATTAAATTATGTGAGTTGAGACCGGAAACCATGTTCATTTATAAAATTGAAGGCTCCAGTAGGTTTGTGCTTGGAGGTCCATTTAATACTTCATCATTAATATATTCAATCATTCCATCTTATTAAATATAACAGCTGTTATCAATCAATTGTTGATTCAGGTTGTACTATTCTTAATTTTCATAAATTCAGATCCCCATAAATAATATTTATTCAACGGTTAATAAATATTTAATTTGATTGAGTTATTAGTATGGATATTGTTGTCAATATAGGAGGAGGACGTGAGTTCAAGTGCATTTAAATGCATTATACTCTTATTTAGAGATAGTTTTGGATATTGTATAAAAAAAACCTATATAATCAGAACTTATAATGAGATTATTAAAAAAATAAAGGTTTTTTTAACTCTCCAATTTTATAAAAAAAATCATTTTAGTCATTTATTTAATTTTTAGTCCCTTTTAGCTCTTGACCTTGCATTTTTGATGAAAAAATTAATGTTTGTTAACTTTGCTATGTGGTATACACATATGTAACATGGCAGCATTTTTAGTATTTTTTATAATTATTATAATTATTTTTATTTTTTAAAATTAAAAAATAATTAAATGTTTAGGTGTTATCCATGTGTATGTCACACCAACAAAATTAAAAAAAGATTAATCTTTTATCTATTTTAAGGTGATTTGAGAAAAACACAAATTTAAAAGTTAAAAAAATGAAAAATTAAATAAATGGTTAAAATATATTTATTTTGATTAGATAAAATATTTATAGCAAAAATATATATTTTTAATAAAATTAGAGAGCCAAATAAATTATTATCTTCCTACTTGAATATGTCTTGAATTATTTCAAATAAAAATTATATTTTAGAAACAATTAAGTATTCATTCAGCTAAAAATATATGTAAAAGTTTTTGTAACGCTCAAGCTGTGGCTCCCATGCAGTCCCCTTAGGCCTAGGGTGTTACCCTATCTACGACTATAGGTCAAAGCAGGCATAAGAGTTTAAGAAATACAAAAAATAAAAAATAAAAATTATCACAGATATAGGTATAGGTGTGGAAATCATAAATTCGATTAAAGAAAATATTTTATATTAAAGCTAAATCTTTTTAAATAAATAAGTGGTGAGATGATATAAAAGGAAAATATGATATAAAAATCGTGTATATAAAGAGAATATTTTCTCTTTTTCACGACATGATAATTTTTTATTGATTATTATTATTTTAAATAAATTTAATAGTTTGACTAATAGTTGAACAAATAGAGGTATTAATTCGAGAAAAAAACAGTTTACGTATCACTTGTGATAAAAAAAACTTTAGACAACAAAATCACAAAATAAATTGATATAGTTTAGGTAGCAATTTGTAGGTTAAGCTTTTTCTTTTTGGCTTAGTTCACGAGTTGGTTTTTAAAGTATACTCATTTTCTCATTTTGATATCTAATTATTTTTTTGTCTCAAATTGATACTTAAAGTACACTTAAATTTTTAATTTGATACCTAATGTATGCCTCTGTTATATTAAAAAAAATTCTTATAACCAATCAGGAAGTACCATGTGACGTCTTTATGTAAAAATATATATTATTTTATTAATTTGTATACACATTAAAATATATAAAAATGAAAAAATATAAAAATTCCGAATATATATAATCTAGAAAGAAAACATGTAAATTATAAAAAAAATTTACAAAAGAATACGATAATTGAAAAAAATAGTTAAAATTAATAATATTATTACAAAAATATAAAAAAATAAAAAAGGTTTAAAAATATTATTTTGTACAATTCTAAAATATTTAATTTTAAAATTTTAACAATATTTACATTTCAAGTTTTTTGCAATTACTTGAAATTTAAATAAAATTTTATTTTTTATATATTAAATTGAATTTTTAAATTAATAATTATACATTTTAGAATTTTATAAAAAATATATTATATATAATTTTTTTACATTTTTATTCAATATATATAATATTAAAAAAATAAAAAAGGGACACGTGGCATGTTCTAATAGTGTCAATGATCGAAAAACGGCTATCAAAGTAAAAATTGTTTTTTAATATTTAAATATATAATATTACGATTTTCAATTTTTTAAATTTAAATTTAATTATTTTATTTTAAATAAACCTAATTACCACGTGATATTTTTTAATTAGTCAAAACATGTGACATGATTATTTTTCATTGGTTAAAATTGCTTAACAAATTTGCTTTAACGTCTGCTACAAAATGTACCAAAAATAGATAAAATTGATACTTGGGACAAAAAGATTGAATTAAGTCTTTTTTTGGTTTATAAGTAAAAAATAATTGACGGAAAAAGAATAGATATGGGTGAAGTAAAAAAAGAGTAAAAAAGGTTGTAATGATAATGGGTTAACATTTGGAAGTATGAGTTAACCAAATCTATAAAATAAATAAATAAACTGTCCTAAAATCTAGTGGCTCTATTGCAGATAATTAAGAAAAGAAATGATGGAGAATTGAATACTGAATTTGCCAATGATGATCAGCGGCTCACTCAGACTTCCATTCACTCCTAATTTTAATTTCACCCACACCCCTCCAATCACGATCATCCCTCCATGTCACAGTCAGTCACCCAATCACTCACAATTTACAAACTACTACTATATTAATTTCCAATTTCCCATAAGCCAACCCCCAATAGCTGAAACTACAAACCTTCCTCTTCTCCCTCACTCCTCACTCCTCACTCCTCACACACGCACACATACACTGTCTGTATAATCACGTAAACAAAACCTTTCTCTTTAATTATAATTCATTTTCATCTTAATTTCTTCATGGGGTTTCCAGTTGGTTACACCGAAGTTTTCTTACCGAAACTCTTCGTCCACATGCTTTGGTTTCTGGGTTTCATCCGATGTCTAATTGTTACTCTTTTTAGCTACCTCGGACTCTCCGATTTCCTCGAACCAGACACTGTCTGGCAGGATAACCGGACCCGAATTACACCCGAGAACCCGCCCGTATCAGCTCTTCTGATCCGTGAAATCCTTCCCGTCATAAAGTTCGAGGAGCTCGTCGTCGTGGGGGATCCACCGGAGAGTTGTGCCGTTTGCTTGTACGAGTTCGAAGGAGGTGAAGAGATCAGGTGGTTGAGGAACTGTAGGCACGTTTTCCATCGGGCGTGTTTGGACCGTTGGATGGACCATGATCAGAAAACATGTCCGCTCTGTAGGACACCGTTTGTGCCCGACGAGTTGCAGGATGAGTTCAATCAACGACTCTGGGCTGCTTCCAGTGTCGGTGATTTACAGAGTGAGTACGTTTCGGTTCCGGGATTGTAGGAATTTTTTTTAATAAAAAAGAGGGGGCACTTGATGTTTCTAATCCAATGGCTTCTTTTGTAATGAGCTTGGTGAAAATTGTATATATTAAACATCAGTACATCACAATTTGGTGCATAATTAAGTCAGAAAAAGATTTAAAAAAAAAAAAAAGGAAAAGTTTTCCATATGAAGTTCTTATAGTTTGAATGTCGTATAACATGCTTTGTTGTAATTGTTTCTCAAATCGAGTAATGGGTATTATTCAATCTACAGTCAAATTTCAATTTTGTTTCAAGGAGTTAAGTTTGTGAGGCTATTTTAGTAAACATGAATGGGCTGCCTTGTTACTGAACAGTGAACACGAAACAGACGAATCCAGGTTTTAATTTAGGGCATTTTTGAACAAGTTGTTAATTGCAGAAAGTTTTGGTGGTGGCGCATTGATTTTATTTTATTTCTTGCTTTCTCATTGCTTCTTCAAATGGTGGTATTAATGAACTTGGATTCTGTGCTTGACCCATCTCTTTTTTCAGACGCTGTGTTAGCCCAGAGCTTTAAATCCCAAGCTAGCTATCAAACGCTAAAAAGAAGTTTGCATTGGTAATTTAGCAATGACATCTGAAAATTCTACCAAAGTCCCCTTGCTGCCGCACCTTTCTGTTTCAACTTTTTAAGGAGACAAAAAGAAGGAATTTAAAGGATCCTAAGTGAAATGGTTAACTTTCTTTTATCTATAACCCCAAAGCTCAGGCCCAGTGCCTAAACATCAATGTGATAGCGGTTCTGATTGTCTACTTTTGTTTATTTTTTGCTTGTCCTATTCCTAGTTCCTACCGCCTACCAAGTGGGTCTCTGCTTTTCTAAATGTTGAAACCGATAAAAGCAGCTGCGTATTTGCTCTTGGGCTTCCCATAAGCTGGGAAATGTTGGGCTCCCAATATTATGTCGGCTGCAAACCCGGTTAAGTTGAAGTGTTGTGATTTTGCATACTTCCTTTGATACCTACACGCTACAGCCTTACATTCTTGGACTTCCCAAGGGTTGGGTGTCACAGTGACCAACAAAAACTTCAGCACAATTTAACTAATTCTATGTGAATAAAATGATGATACATGAATTTAATCTTAAAATTTTTAATGATATGTCGTCGTCATCATCTGACTTGAGATTGCATATAATTAATTACTAATGATGTGTAAATTTCAGATCCAAAGCTTTCATGGAAGAACAAGGACACGAACCTAACGTATGTAGTTTTTCAGTCAACACTTGGTAATGGTAGTTTCAACTCCCTACCTCATGCCCTTATTGCTTAAACCCAGAGGCTCTTCCACGATTCTCCACATTACTTGAAAACAAAGAAACTGAATGTGAAGTCAGCTAAACATAGTCTGTTCCTCTTTCCATCTCTTGATAACTATGGAATATAAGTTTCTATCTACCGTTCCTAGCCATCTCTTTGTTGTTTGGGTCATATTCCAACAAAAAAACTGCAACACCTCAACTTTCAACTTTCATCCTACCCTTTTTCATTTTCATTTGATTCTCTTTCCGTTTATTTATTGTAAACAAGACCGGCCCAGTCAATGTAAGGAAAGTTTCAGGTTGCATCTCTTTATAATTGAAACATACAGGGGCATCGACATTTGACAACCTAATAATAAGGGTACAGGGGATTCAGTCTCCTGTTAATTATATACGAGAAGATCATGATTCTATAGTTGAAAAAACAAAGCTGGTTGATAGAAGTATCTGTTTGCCAATGTGTTGTTGCACTTTACAAGAAGAAGAAGAAAAAAAAAAAGTACAAATCATTGCAGATTCGAATACCTCATCGGAGAAGCAGTAATGTTAGTACGAATGTGACAGTGGGTTGTGGTGGGTGTGTCCATTTCGTTTTCAACCGGAGCAGTAGCAGGGGCCGGCACCCATATATGCGAATGTCCTGGTTCCAACCGGCTTTACTTCACACAAAACAACTTCCCACCACTGAAACAACGGTCCTCCAGTTTCAGATATTATATACGCTTCCGTTGATCTAAAGTTTTAGATTGATTTTTCAACAACTTCGAATATGGAAATTGTATTTCAATCTTAAAAATTACAATAAATATAAGATAAATCAACATTAATTGAATTGCAAAAAAAAAAAAAAAAAAAAAAAAGAAGCCTATAAAAATTACAAATCCCAAATTTGGTCAGCTTAATTTAGAAGAATGTGTGGTAGTAGTGAAAACAATAGAAATGCACAAAACTCGTCGTTTAGCCACGTCAACAAGTAAGCAAGCCCGTTGAAAATAGAAAAAGATAAAGATAAAAAGAGTTGAAATTACAAAAAACGGCATTGAGTTTTGCAACATTGACTAACCTACCCTCCATTTGGTCCACGCGAGTCACACCGTACAATATCTCCTCTACTGACAAGTTGGCAGAGCAAATTCTAGTCTTACCCGCGACAAAACCCAACATCATATAAAACAACCCAAAAGTAAAATAAAATCTTTAAAATTTAAATTTACTTAATAATAAATAAAACCCTAGAAGCAAAAAAAATAAAGACAAAAAACATACCCATTAAAAAGAGAAACGCAAATGATAAAAAGTACAACAATTTTCAACACATTTAAGCCAAAAAAAGGCCAAAACCCTTTTTTTTTATTATTATATTTTTTTATGTGATGGTCTTCACATTAAGGACTTTAATGATCTTGCTTTAATAGGTTTCCTCATCCGTTTCTTGCCACTATCTACGTTCTCGTCCTCCTCGTCATCATCATATTCATCATCCTCATCATCCACATAATCAAATTCTTCATTATTATCGAATTGCGAAGACGACGACGGCGTCGTATTGTTTTGAGCGGTGACAGCGCTGCTGTTGTTTTCAACTTCTTTACCCTCGATAATATTCTTCCTCATTTCGCCGCCTCTTCTCCTTCCCCACGACGGCCCGAACCCCGAATAATAGTAAAATTCGTACGGGTTCGACGCTGACGACGACCCCTTCTTGGCGGCTCGGGCTCGTCCGCGGCGGTTACCGGTTAGCTGGTAATTATTCTTGTCCGATTTCTTGCTGGGATTATTTCCGCTATCGTTGCTGCAAGATTTCAGCACACGCTCTTGCTTGGATCCCTCTTCTTCCTCTTCGCATTGGGTCTGAAACCCAAATTTCACCTCGTCGTTATCGTCGATAACCATGCCTTCCACTTTCATTATCGCTTTATCTTCACTCTCCATCATCGACGCTACGCTGCGTTTCGAGTAATAACCGCAACATTTTTCAACACCCGCGGAATAACACAAACTGGGTTTTTCATTAACTCGCCAACCCATCATCAATTTTTTGGATATTTATTCCCATTATTTAAGATACGAATAGCAAAAAACCCTAATAGAATACCACGACAGCAATTTATAAAAAACAATCGGATCGAACAAGTAGGGAGTGTATTACCTCTCGACAGCACCAATAGAATCGCCTAAGCTCCCATTTCCATTAAAACTATCTTCTGCTTCGAACTGGGTTTTTTTTAAAGAAAGAAAGAAAACAATAAACGAAGCTAGCAAACGACTGAAAACTCGAACCAGAAAATAATACGCAGAAATGACAACCACCCATTAACCTAAATCGACTATTTCGAAGAAAATACACGATAACAAGGAGATAATTTAGGGTTTTGTCGAAACCCTAAAACGGGAAAAACCCTAAAAGAAATGAGGGATGTGTAGATGAAATGTCAGACAAAGAAATACAAAATGGAAGCAAGGGTGAAGGAGGAGTAAGTAGATCTGCCTTAAGGAACGAACCAATTTATTTCGAAAGGAAGCAAAGAAGGAATAAAGAGAGAGCAAAAGAGTTGGTTACCTGGTGATGAAGATACGATGGGTATGGGTCTTGAGCGAAGGAAATCACATCCCATGGCGACTGGTTCAGCTCGCACACGTGCACACTCTCAGCCCTTGAACCCTCGGAGTGTATCAGCGACGATAGCTTCGCGTTCTTCCGAATCCTCATGTTGTTGTATCGGGTATCAATTAAAAATAAGCGAACAAATACGAGAAATAAAAAAAAAAAATAGAGACAGCAAATTATAGGTGATGGAGGAGGGAACTGAAAAGATAAAATACCAAGTGAGAGAGCCAAGAAAGAAACGAGAAATATTTAGATCCAAAAAGGGTGTGTTTATTTATCCCTTGTTTTGTTTGTCTCTTGAGAAAGAGGGGGGGGGGGGGGGGCTTTGGTTTGGTGGTGCTATGGTGTTTTTTTGCAGATCTCACAGAACTCGATAATCAGGGTTTTCTTAACTTTCTGTTGCTTTCTCGGCCCTTCATATGTTTCGATTTTATTTTTCCTTTCTCCATTTTGTCCTTAGGTTTTTTATTTATTTTCCGAACGCCTTCCGCAGGAAAAAAAGCTGCCGCTATTACACGTCATGATAGTTGTCCAAAGTTTATTTTTTATTCTAGTATATTGGGAGGACGTTAATTATCGTGTACAGTTTATTCCACATTTGTCTCCCGTGGGGTCTCTACCATTTAACTAATACTTTCACAAATTCTATTAAAATATAATTAAAACAGTACATTTAGCACTTGCCTCATTACATGATTAGTACTTCAACCCTTGGGGCTATTTCCGTCTTTTAAGATCTTTTCTTATAAAAAAGGTGATTAAACAGATAAAAAACCATACATCTTTTTAGTTACTAAAACAGAGACCGAGATAGGGAGACAATGTTGAGCGAGCGTGAATCAAACGCGCTCCAATCGACGTGCGGGTGCGAGAAGTGGCAAACACGTGTGGCCCAGGAGAAATTTGGATTTGATGATTGTACTTTAGCGGGTCCCGCTCTAGATTGGAGGGCTGTGATTAAAGAGGCCAAAACTCTTCAAGGAAAGTGAAAAGCAGAGGATGTGATGCCCCATAAATTCTTAGTATTTAGTGGTAGGTTTTATAATTATATAAAAAACTATAAATAACAGCCACAGTTAATTGGAAAGACCAGCCCTACGTGTCAGTTTGCTGCTTATTTTCAATGGATAAATTAATTAACTTACCTTAATTACTTGATTCATTAGGATTTACACACATTAAACCATTTCTTCTTCTTCTTTCAATTTCGCCTTAAATTATCTTTAACAACAAAGTAAAAAAATTTCCCAATTCAATCTTCTGTTAACAATAAATAGTAATGATTTTTTTATGTCACTATTGAATTAAATTATCAATGATGCGTTAAAATATTTCTGTTGGTATCAATAGGGTGAAGCCAGAAAATTTTGTTTGGGGAGTTGAAATTAAATTATAATTTTTATTATAGTAAAAATATAATTTTAAAGGATTAAATCAAAATTTTATTATCTTTAGGAGGGGTTAAAGTGTAATTTTACCTTTACTAATTGAAAATTTTAAATGACCAAAGTGCCTATCATCCCCTAGATTTGCCTTAGGTATCAATTTCACATTTTATCTTTAAAAATCAATTTTTTTATATTTAATATATTTTTAATTTCAAACAACAATAAAAAGATAATTGAAGCCAAAAAAAATTTAATCAGTATATAAAAATATTAATAAATAAATTATAATTGGATGAAAATTAATAATAAATTTAATTACATAGTGAATGACAATGGCTACAAAGACCCAAATCGATATGTCCACTCCGGCCAACAGACACATGATGCGTTACAACTGGTCTACCCATTTAAAACATACTCATACCAGATTTAAACAAAGTTACAACACATTTTTTTTTTTACTTATCATTAAAAATAAAATAAGAAACAAAAAAACTATAGAAACAGGGGCTGGCTCTATTTGCATGATAAAAAAACAATGTATAAAAATGACTAAACACGAATATTGATGTGGGGCAGCCATTTTTTTTTTCTTGTAATTAAAAAGAAAGCAGAAATGTTGATGAAAGGCAAAGCATCTCTTGCTTTCCCCCCTCCCTCTTTGGCAAAGCCATTTTGTAATTATATTTTCTAACTCGGGGGTCATTTTCAATCGCCCACACTTTCCTCACTCACATCCGTATAATCCAAATTTCATGCAAATACGGTGCGTTTACTTTAAGCAAGATTAAAATTAATTACTATAAGTAAAAATATTTAAAAGCTCTTGATACTTGATTTTGTAGCTGTTGATAGCTGATAGGTTTCCAATAACTCAAAAGCATAAAACTTGACATGATTAAGGTTGTATAAAAATTATATATTTGGGGTTTGCAATGACATATGGAACGAGAGTTGAAAAAAAAGAGGGCTTGAGGTTAAGCATTTTCTGTCAAATTACTTTAAGGTGTGGGATATGGCATGCATGATTGTGTATTTTTAATTTGAATGAAATGGGGAGGTTTCTAAATAAAATAATAAAATAAAAATGTTGGGTAATGCCTTTGTCGACATATCTACCAGACTGTTTTCTTTTCCACCATTATCAACCTCTCTAATCACTGCATTTAACTTTATTAATTAACTTTACCGTTTGTGTATTAAAGTTGATAAGCAGATATATGAATGGAAGTAGGCGGTGAAGGACCCATAGCTACAGGAAACCCTAAATAATATATGTATGTATATATCTTTATCATCACATAAATCTGTGGATCATACAAACCAATATTTAAAAGATTGAAGCACTTGTTTAAGTAAATAATGACCAAATTAATTAAAAATGGAGTTAACTCTTGAATCCTAAACCTAGAAACGGTGAGATAATACTACCAACAAGTGGGAAGAAAAAGGATATGGAGAAGATGAAGATCTGAGACGAAGTTCCATTATCAGCTAAAAATCAGAAACAAAAATTGAACTGAAACTGGGAAAAAGGGAGAAAATGAACAACACAATGAAATCAAGCATTATCATATGCTTCTTCAGCTGCAAAGTCTTTCTTGTTTGAGTTGATATATCGTTTCCAGCCACTCTAAGCTTGCGGCGGTGTGGAGATCGAGTACGGTCAAGAATAACCAAATACATACACCTCTACCATTATTCAGACCAAAGGAGATATATATATATATATATTTATGGGATGCGAGTGGTGAAAAAACAGAAGAAGAGAAAAGCATTTAGCAGTGAAAGAAACAGTACAACTTTATGTGTTTGAAACTGACCTTATCTGATTTTATGCCTCTTTTAAACTTGAGCCACCATTGCTGCACCTCTACCACTTTTTCTTGCTTAACATTCTCAGCATTTTTATTGTCCTCAAAATGATTTTCAGAGTTGGAAAGAGAGGAAGGTAAAATGGAAAGAAGCATTTGTTATACATATTATATAAATATAATATTAAAATGGGATGGTTGTAGAACGATTGAACTGAACATGGAGTAGTGATCGCACAACCGACGAGGGAGCGCTAGTTTTTATGACCCTTTGTTCGTATGCCCCGAGAGACACTCTAATTCTGACACTGAATGGATCTCTCTCTCTCCCTCTCTCATTTTATAATTATTATTTTTTTTGCTCTTCTAGAGCTTTTAGGATTATATATTTATGGCACTCATGATTCATTGAAAATCAACTAATTATGATTTTATTTTTATTTACTTCATTTTCATGTCCAGAGATGGAGAATAATATTAATAATCTGATTAAGAATGTGAGATTTTTTATTTAAAAATAAAAAGGTAATCATAACGTAAGAGTACTTGTTAGGTATTCTTTTTAAGCCAAACAAGTGATTTATTAAAATAGAAATTTTGATGTGACAATTACAGCAACATCCGACTTGCTTAGCAATTTCAATACATCTCTATGGCTTTACTGCTGCAAGTGGAGCATATATTTATTTTTGGACTTTCTGGTATTTGATAATGACATTACATTTTAATTAAATTCAAATTTGGGGGTTGGGTTATATCATTTCCTTTATTCACATATTTTTACTGAGTAGAGATGATAAGTAAATGGAGAATCAACTTTGCTCTAGCATCTAATTATTTAAATACATTCCTTCTCATTACTAATGATATGAGAATGGAGTAAAATAATAAAGATCCTTTTGACTTTGGAGTATTCATGACATGAGCCGCGTTATGAATGGCAGTACAGTAGACACAATTATTTTTATTTTTATTTATTTTTCACTTGGAATAAATAGGTAGACATCAACATCACAGAACACTCGCAAACAACAGTTGGGTCCCTTCCGTTGTACCACTTCATGGAACTACGTTTGTTAATACTCGTATTTAACACTGGAAAGTACAATACATAGCTACAAACATTACGTACAAATATATATATAATTACGTACAACAAATATTTGTCTCATAATCCGTACACACTCTTAAAGAGGAGAGTTTATTCAAAACCCATACAAACTCCTACCCTATGCCATAATAGAAGAGCATAATCCTCGTGGTTATGTGGAACTATTTATCTCATTTCAACGCACTGCACCAGATAACAGTGAATCTCAAAATTTATAGTAATAATAGATGTTACACGAACTAGAATACAACTGTCGGATATGGGTATCCTCGAATTAGAAAAAAATAATCCATAAATTTAAAGAGTTATAACCCATAGTCATGTCTGAATATAAGTAAGAATCAGAACAGAACAAGGCAGCACAAGAAAAATGAAATGGGTCGGAAAATCACAATTACAGGAGCAAAGGTGTAAATCATTTTGGTGAAGTTGAAGAATGGTAGGTATAGAGCTTCTGAATCATGTTTAGACCAAATAGAGTTCGAAAATGCAGTAAAAGACATTGTAGTCAATCCCACATTGTTTGAAAGATTTTAGTTGAATATTAGCAAACCATATAAACGATGCTATTTTACTTCCCTACATGCTCTGAGCCGACATGCAACAATTTTCAGAACATAGAACTGCAATACTCGAATACTAAATGTTTCATACCATAGAATTGAAGAAAATTAGGGAAACTTACTTGTATAAATAGGCAGCGATTCCAAGAATTATACATAAGAGGATGATATCAATGCAGAAGTTGCGACTTGACCTCAGCTAAACAATATTAAAATACACATGAATAGAAATTAAGATATAGAAAATAGCTTCCATCCAAAAGAGTCAATATAATTACCTTGTGTACAGTATCCTTAAGTCTCACATTCGTGCTTTTCAAATCAGAGGTTGCCCTGTCTACCTGGAAGATACCAAAAACAGTGTCGAGATTGAACTTCTAAGCTGCAGAAACTTTCAGATGGAAAAGGACGACGTTTCAAACTTACCTTTTTACCTCCCGATGACCAAACATTAATAACTAGTTCCTTAATTTCGGATATTTATAAAAAAGAAGAAGAAGGGTCTTTCTGATGTAAATTGCCATGCTTTACAGTTCATCTCAAAATATATGATTAACTATTAAATGGTTCATATCTGAATTTAATATTTCCTAGAATGCTATGAGCAGACTAATAGAATTCTCCATGTCCATGACAAGCAAAGAAGGATAACTAAAATAGAGAATCACCTTGTCATCTATTTCATCCATTAGTGGCACTTGTCTGTCCAATTCCTGTCATAAGGCAAGATGGTACTTAAAGGACTTGAATAACTAAGGCACTGTTCAATATGATTTATACACAAGGAAAACCGCAATATTGTGCAAACTAACCTCATTCATATCATGAGCCATATCCTTCAAGGTGTCTAAACCTTCAGCTATAACCTCCAAACCTTGATCCTACACAAAAAAAAAAAAAAACTAATGGTCTTGAATATTATTAAATTCAGGTAGAAAGGAAGATGAATTTACTATAATCCTCCAAAACATTACTACCATGAAAGTTATAAATGTTTAACATAATGGAACAAGAGATGGAGCATTGGCGTAGCAAGCAAGCAAAGCGAAGCGGAAAATCTCATAGCATTGGTAAGGCAAACAATAATGTCAACAACAAGAAAAGGAATTACAACCTGTCTCATTCTGCGCATTTCATATTCTTGCCTGAAGCGGTCAGACTCTTCAGTTTGTTGAAAGTACTCACTTGTGAATGTCTCATCTGATTCAATCCAATTCCCGAACATTCACAACGTTTGATTATATTGATATCTTGAAAACAAAATATTCCAACAAATAAGTTACTATTACCTGAAGATGAATCAAATTTAATGCCAGTGGAGGAAGTTGAAGTTGCCCAACCACCAGTACTTTGCTTAGTTGCAGTTGATGATCCATCTGGTATTGAATCAATCCTATTTTTCAGTGAATAAACCAAATCGTTTCGAGCTTCAAGCTCTTCTTTTGAAATCCCCTTCACCTATAACCCCCACAAATTAATACTACCGGTTAACAAATTCTTAGTCTAATTACTATTAAGGTAAACCAATTAGAAATTTTGACAACTAATCAAGCAAAAGAAAAAAAAACAAACAAAGGAAAAGACCTTTTTGAGAGCGAGGCGTTGTAATTTGGGGAGTTCTTCAAGCAATCGAGCTTTTGTTCTTCGAATTTCCGCATTCATAGCAACCGCTGTAGCCCTATTCTTTTCCGTTGCAGCAGCTTCAGATTTCTACGGGATTTAAAATAAATTCATAAAACAAAAGGCAAACGAAAGTAAGAAATTTTTTGTTTGAAGCAAAAAAAAAAAAAAAAGAGTCAGTTAAGAAAAGCCCTAGAGAAGAGGAAAGGAAGAAGATTACACCTGCAAAGCGGCATCGATTTCGGAGTCAACGACGCCGTAAAGGCGAGCAAAAGTGTCATCGCCGGCGACGTTAACCGCCTTTTGCTTATCGATGTCGTACTTGTCGTACTTCTTGCAAATCGCGTCAACTCTCGTGATCAAGTCTATCACCGTCATCTCCTTTTCCTTTCCCTTTTTTAAAACTACGCCGTTTCTCGCTGTTTTCTTTGGAAGTTCCTTTCCACGTTTTCAAGCGAAGAATCTGTTCCTTCAGTTTCTGTTTTCGGAGTTTTGAACTTGAAGAATAGATAGAGACAAACGGTGGACGGAGACAGCGAGCGAGAGTCAAAAGCATAATTAAAATACTAAAAAGGAAGAGAGGGAAACCAATGCTGACGTTGGATCCTTGCCAACTGTGACTTATTAATATCTTTCGGTTATGAGAGATAGATTGAAATGATCTCAGATGCAGCAGATTGCGTCTCCCCTAATCTTCTTCAAGAGTATATTACCAAAACATGTTCGCTTAAATACATAAATAAATTTTATTCTATTCCTTTATAGAAAGGGGCTTTTTCACATCAACAAACGTAAAATAAAAAATAAAAACATTCGAATAACATTAAAAATTAGATGTTTTCTTAGGACAATGTATTTTTTTTTTTATATTTGAAATTTGGTGTTTATGTTTTTATTTACGTTTTTAGATTAAAAAAACATAATAATTTATTTTACCCTCAATTTTTTTAAAACTTTTATTCATTTATTTAATATTTTAATTTTTAATTTACATTTTTTACAAATCATCTTAATATGGATGAAAAAATTAATGTTTTCAATTTAGTTGATATGATATACACGTGGATGATAGGTTAGAATTTAAATAATTTTTTAAAATATTTAAATTTTTTTAAATAAATTAAATGCTGACATGTAATCTATGTGATAATTCACATGTCTAATATTAAAAAAACTATACTCATTTAATAGTATTGTAACAAAAAATAATATTATTAATGGACTTAAATTTAACAACAATTTTTTAGCCTAATGGTAAGAATATTATATTGGGAGACATGATAGTTTGGATTTAATCCCAAACAATTAATGTTTAAAAAAAAACATCTTAAAAACACACCTTAATATTATTTAAAATATTTTTATTAACTAATAATATTATAAAAATCAAAATATTAAAATATAAAACATTAAACATAAAAATATAAACACGAAAACTAAATTTAACTGCTATTTTAAAAGCTATAATCTCAAGAGAGAGAGAGAAAAAAAAAGCGGCAAAAGGATGAGTTACTGGTTAAGAATTGCAAGAAAATAGAATTTAACTCCGTTATTATTGAGTTGGAATTCGTATATTTTGAACTATTAAACGAACTGAGAGTAGTAGCTCATGAGTTTAATTGAATTTATTCAATTTTAGATTAAAATCGTTAAATAATTCAGAAATTATTTTAAATTAAGCTTGAATGCTAAAATCAGCATTAATGTTACTTTCAGTTAGATAAACAACTTTAATTGAGTAAATTTAACTAAAACTAAATTTGCATTAAGCTTTTTAAGTTTAACTCCACAGTTCAACCTTTTTTATAGTCAAAAGTTAGATTTAATTTATATATTAATCTGTCGATTGGGTCTTAATTCAATTGATATAAATATTATTGTCAATATAAAAGGACGTGAATTTGGGTGCACTTTAATTATGAATAATTTTAAGTATTGTATCAAAAAAATTATAGACTAAACCATGACAAAAAAGATAGATTATATTTTATCTTTTTATTAAAAAGATTAGTAAAATAGTTCATTTGCATTAGATAAAAGAGTAAATTATTTTTTATAAAAATTTTGTCTATTTTTACTGTTAAAAATTAGTATTTATATATCAGTATGAGATAAATAAAACACATCTCCTGGAACTGTCTTATTATTTTGTTAACTACACTAATTTTTAACAATAAAAATAAATAAAAATTTCAATATAAAAAATCAAATTACTTTTTAATTTATTTATTTTCCAATAAAAAAATGTAATCTGAGATTTATTACGGGATTTTTAAAGTAGTTTTACCTTATTCTTTCTTAAGAACGTCGGTGTCGCGTTTCCTACATGTTCCTCTTGCGTGAGCGTGGCCTTGGTTTCATGTTTTCTACATCCTTTGCTTATGTTGACTCTCACTGTAGCAGCAGTCAACAAATAGCCATTTTAAGGATATTTATAAAAAATAATCATCATCATCATAATCATAATTCAACACAGTCCACTGAATTAAGGACTTCAAAACAGTCCGCCAATTAGATCTTTAATACGTTTTTAATCACCCACTAAACCAAAAACCTTTATGCTTTTAATTCCTTTGTGTATATATATATTATCTCTTTCTTTATTACTATTAATTTTCTGTTGGCTCCTTCTTAGAATCACCTCCCAAAATGGCAGAAAATTCGATTCTTTGCTCGGTTTCCAGTTTGATTCTCAGCATTTTTATTCTCTTTTGTTGTTTATTTGGGCATTGTAATTCGGTGGAGCAACTTGGTGGATATGATACCTTTACTATTTCAAGCTTCGAATACCCAGAAACCCAGATCAGACCTTTTGACATGCGTTATATAAGAGGTACGGAGAACTAATTTTATGGTTTTCAATTTGTCATTTCAGGTTTTTTTTTTTATGATTATTTAATTGTGGACTGCTCTTTAGTAATGAGTGGTGGTAAAAAATTTAAACTTTACCAATTAATGCATGAAATATTTTCATGTGAATGGATCGTTGTTTCTGTTTTGTGCTTCTTCTTTTTTTTTTTTTTCCTTTCTATTAATTAATTTCGATTTCAAGACTGATTTTATTCTTTTTGTCTATTATAATGAGGAAAGCAATTAGAATTTTTCCGAGACAAAGATTCATCATTAGTTTAAAAAAAGAAAAAAAAAACCTTAAAGAATTACATTTAACACCGTTTCAGCAGCAGAGTAAGGCAAATTAGTTATGGGAGACATCAAGTTTGAAGCTGTTTCTCTCTGTCTTCATAATTATTAGATTGTTTCCTTTTATGGAAAGCTACTTCATTCCTGTTTTCCTGGAAATGAATTTCCCGGAAAACAGGAAGGTTAAAAGAAAATGGTAATTAGATTCGATGTATTAGTGTCTCACTGGGTTTACTATTTGCTTGTTCCAGTTGATTTACCCCCATGGTTCTCTTCAATGTCGATAGCATTGAAGTCGAGTGTCAATCTTGTAAGTACGCTTGTCCAAGTTAATTAGGCTTTTAGTTTATCACATTTTCTTTCTATGCTGTTTCTTGAATTTCTCTTGTTTGCTCATACTATTAGTTAAACTTTTTATTGTTTGCTCATCTCTTTTGTTTATACTTGAAAAAATGCTTGCAGGACATTAAAAGTGCTGAAAAAGTTCCTAAAAGTGTGCTGCCGATGATATGCTTCAGAGATGGCAGCCTCCCATTGCCAGATGTCTCAAGCACTTCATTAGAAGGTATCCTGCTAGCAAATGTCAGATACTATTTCTTTCTTTCAATCACAGAATTCTTGAACCAGAATGAATGTTAGTAGTTTTAAGACGTTCTCCTCTTGCTGGTGCACTAGTTGCACTATCTAACAGATCTTTTGATGGAATACAAGTACTTCAAAATATGGAGCAGTGCTATCCTGTGCCAAGAAATATGACAATGAAGTTGACAAATGAGCAGGTTTGCTGTCTTTATCAAATGTTTTTATCTGGAAGACATGTCATGCTTTTGGTTTTAAAAAAATCATATTCTCATGTAGTTTGTTTAACTGAATTCTTAGGTGAGTATTACACTATATTATCCATTTGGCATTTTTTAACCCACAATCCGGGGTAAAATTTTTTAGCCTACAGCATCCTTTTATTTTCTTTTATGTTCTATTAGAAACTCAATTATTGGCACTATAACTTGAAAATCTGTTCAGATATCTGCCAGGGTTTTGTATTTTGGTCTTTTCAATGGTGTTGGGCCTACAAGAACACAGTCAAAGATGGTAAATTACTAGCTCTACTATTTTGCACCTTGTTCTCCACTTGCATTTAGGCTTGTGGATATCTGCTGGAAATCAAATCCTTGTTTAAAGAATGCTTGCTTTTGTTCCTATTCATCTCATTGTTGTTCTTCACTACTGCTATGTGTTGCAGATTGTTAGGAACCGTGCTTACTCCTTTGCAGCTAATATTAGCGTGGAAGGATGTACAACCTCAACAATGCAAGGACAGTACTGCAACCAAACTATTGAACTGCTTTCTTGTGCTCGATCTGGCAATAGTTCAGGAAATGGTTCAGTATCTGGGTTCTTCAATCAAAGCATGGTTTTGTGCAGGAACAATTTTGAGACCTCCTGCCATGGGGATGGAGAAATGAAAATATACTCCTTAGAGATACTACGGATAACTGAATCCTTAACAATTTCTGTACAAAATCTAAGGTTAAGACCTCTGGACAGCATTGGGAATAGTAGCAGAATTTATTTAATGTGCTTTGCTCGTTATGGTGCAATGCCATTGGCTACTCTGCACGATTATTCTGGTGACTTAAACCAATCCCCTTTGGTCATTCGCTTCCCAAAGGTTGGCCAGTGGTATATTTCTATTCTAGCCCTTCATCTTGCAAAGGAAATTGGTGGGGCCCTGAGTAATGTTTCAAAAGTTTGCTATTCCTTGGAAGTGCAAGAACTTGAATGTCCTTTGGGAAAGGCTGGGCCAAACTGTTCGTCTGAAAGATACATGCTTCAGGTGGTCATTGTCAACATACATGTTACATTTGTTTTCTGTATCGCTTACAACTTTATAAATTTCATCAATTCATTTTTATTTTTACATTATGCTTGGTGCATGTCAGTAAGTTTTAGTTTTAAAATTTGATGCTATTAGTAAATTATTTGCCTATTTGAAATTCAATGCCTTAAATAATATTTACACGTCCACATTTGCGAGGATAAAGCAGATATCAGGTGTAGGAGAAAGTGATTACTTGCTTGTTAGTTGTGGCTTAGAAACAGGCTTTTATAATTAAGGATGAGAAGATGACAGTGTGAACTTTATTTGTGGGTGACTGGACACCATGTCTTGAGAATCTTCTCCAGAGGACTGAGGGTGAAATTTCCTTAAACCTGAAGAGATTCATGTTAAAAGGTGTAATCATTTTGAAGCAAATAGGACCAAATTTCAGTTTGGAAGATTTGGCTTCAAAGTGTTCACTTACACTTCTTATTTTTTTTAGTTTTAGTTCTTTTTTAAGTAGATTTGTGAACAACTTTATTCCCGTACTCCCTTTTCTTTCTGTTGATTCTTGAAGAAACTCATTCGCAGGAGTAATTTATTGATGAGCTGAGAATGGTTGTCTGCAGACGGTTCTCAGGAAATATTCGACCCCTTTTGAATCCTATTATTTGCCAGATGGTGGGGATGTGATATCAGATGCTGCTAATTTTCATCTTGGGCCCCTTTTAAGCAACTACTCAGTTGGAGGACTGGACACCTGGACTTATTTTCTTCTGGATGTTCCTCGAGGTGCAGCTGGTGGAAATCTCCATGTCCGGCTAACGTCAGATAGAAAGATGAATTATGAAATATATACCAGAAATGGTGGATTGCCATCACTTATTAACTGGGACTATTATTATGTAAACAAGACAAGCAGCAGTGGTGACTCCGTGTTTTTTGTATTGTACAATTCAAGTGATGAAAAGGTCGATTTTTACATCTTATATGTTAAGGAAGGAATCTGGAATATTGCGCTAAGGCATCTAAACAGCACTGGTGACATTTCCGATGGCCAGACTACTATGTCTATTTCACTTGAAAGATGCCCTAAAAGATGCTCCTATCATGGTGCTTGTAAATCTGCTCTTGATGCAAGTGGATTAACTTCGTACAGGTATTATATTTTTCAGCCATTCTTTTCTTTTCTATAACTTTTTTTCTTCTGATTTCCTATTTTTATAATAATTTTATTTGTTATAGCTAAGCATATAGGATTGGATGAAGGTCTAAAATGCATTTTTTGCCTTGTCATTGTACTATTTCCTTTTTCTCAGCTTTTGTGCCTGTGATCGGAACCATGGAGGTTTTGACTGTAGCATTGAGATTGTATCCCATCAAGGTAAATTCCTTTCAGGAGTTGAATGCAAAAATATGGATGCCATTCCTGCCACTTCTTTTAATCAACAATAATTGTTTATGGTTCCAAAGTAGCCATTTCTTCCTTCCTTTTAGGCTAGCCTTCAGGTTTATTAGAATTTGAAATAAATTCCAGGACTTGGTATTATTATAATGCTACAAAACAAATTTAGCCTCTTGTCTGCTTGGAAACTGATGCAGGACACTTATGGCAATCAATTGCACTAATCGCATCTAATGCTGCAGCTGTGCTTCCTGCTTTTTGGGCTCTCCGGCAGAAGGTAAATCTCCATTTATTTCGTGGACTCACTTGCAGATGTTTCTGATTTCTGATGGCAAAGAGTACCAACCTTTTGTGATGAAACATTAGAGGTTTCTCGAAATTTCCAGCCATGTCATTGACATACCTAACCATCATTCTTTGATATCTGTATTTTGTCAAAGACTAAATTACCTGTTTATATGCAGGCATTCGCAGAATGGGTGGTCTACACAGTGAGTGGAATTTCAAGTGGATTATATCATGCATGTGATGTGGGTACCTGGTGTGTATTGTCCTTTGGTGTTTTACAGGTACTTGTTGGTACGATTTCCTAAGAATGATTCATTATTCGTAATGAAAAACTTGGAAAGATCATGGTTGAAATACATTTGGAAAATATGAATCTAACTTGCATGAAAGTCCACTATCCTATTTTAGTTACTGGTTTGAACTAATATTGACTGGTAACTTCGGAAATGTTTCAGTTTATGGACTTTTGGCTGTCTTTCATGGCTGTAGTGAGCACTTTTGTATACCTCACAACAATTGATGAAGTCTTTAAGAGGGCAATCCACACAGCTGTGGCTATCCTTACTGCCCTGATGGCCATAACTAAGGCAACCAGGTATATGGATCTGGTGACATTTGTGTTAATTCCAATATATGACCCAGTTCTAGCAGCAATGGAAGGTGTTTGACTAAGCTAAGCTGTGCAGGTCATCCAATATTATCCTTGTGATGGGAATCGGAGCATTTGGTCTTCTTGTTGGGTGGTTGATAGAGTTCTCTACCAAGTATCGGTCACTTTCCTGTTCAATGGATTTATGTTTGAACAGACTTGAAAGGTAGGTTTCTTTTTTGTACCATCATAAAGTGCTACGCATAAACTGCATGAAATTAAAGTCAGAGAGAGTAAAATGCATACTCAGGGTTCTGTACGGTAGCACATAACCTGCCTTTAGTTATTAGCAAATAGTACGTAGCACTGTGAGAATAGGATCTTTTTTTCTTTTTTCATTTTAAATTGTGCTAACCATCGCTTGAGTTGGTCAAGGGACTCCATTACCATTATTGTGATTTAGCGTCTTAGTTCAGGATAGTATTCTTAAATACACAGGAAGCCATGCTTTGTCATTAGAGAATCCTATAGCTGTATTAACATTATAGAAGCACTACTTGGTAGATAGACTGTGTGGATTAACAAAACCCGAATATAATGCATTGCATTTACAAGATGAATTGTTAAACTGTAGATGGCCGAGCAGAGAATGGCTGCAGAATCTTGTAAACACTGTAATGAAACGATTTAGATGGGGATTTGTGCTTGCTGGTTTTATTGCACTAGCCATGGCAGCAATAAGCTGGAATCTTGAAAGCAGTCAAAGTTACTGGATTTGGCACAGGTTAGTTGTCCACCTTCTTTTCGGTACATAAAATTGCTTAGATCTCTCTCACTCTCTCCCATGTTTGACTGTTTCCATGCAGTGTTTGGCATGTTGCCATTTATTCATCTTCTTTCTTCTTCCTCTGTTCAAAAGTAATAACCATAAATAGTGGGAACAGAACACCCACCGAGGCAAACTATCAGTTGACTCAGCAGGATTCTCTCTCTCAAGGTGCATAGGAAGAAGGAAGATTTTTCAGAGAATTAAAGTTCACATAAGGAAATAAGTTACTATCAAAACATGCAGGGAAAAAGTTTCATCTGGCAATATAGTAATTTGTAGACCCAAAATAATATTCGACCTCTTCAATAGCTTTCCCTTTTTTTGGTAAATTGGCCTATTTACCACCTTTTTCCAGGATTATCTTCTCCTGTGTATATAATGTATACACCAACAGGTCGGGTAAAGAACTGAAGCAGCTTAGCAATGTGACCCAAAATCTTTTAGCCTTTGGGGAAAGCAAAGTGTGAGCAATAGATGCAGGTTTTTCTATCTTGCAACTGTAAAAAGAATTTGGATTTTTTTTTCAATATTTTTCATAATTAATTTTTATTTATCAATATGATAAATTGCTTTAGATTTATCAATATTTTGTGTCCACATGAGCTCAAACACGAATAAGGGATATATATATTTTCCCAATATATAAAAAAGAATTAAAAAAATTTAAACGTACGCATTATAGTGTATATACACACTTTTACACAAAGCCAAACCTCAAGATGCAATAATGTTGCAGTTACCTTGAAGATTTAGCTTTAAAAGCACTGGTACAAACAGTACAGAGGACGATTTGTACTAGGTTTGCAAGTAAATCATACCTTTTGTTTATTGCTCTTTAACTGAAGCACTCCTTTGAGAGTTTGATGAAAGAGAGCGAAAGTCTAAAGCTGATTGTTCTCTAAAATCCTTACGGATGCTCCATAAGACCTCCCCACACCTCCTCATACTAGGTCGACTCTGCCTACGGGGAGCCAGGCATTGCAAGGCTAGTTCAAGAATCTTTTCGAGGGCTAAGTTAATCCCAGCAGTCAGTTCTAGCCTAGGGTCCAAAGTTGATATGGCATCACCGTCTGTAAACTTCTTCATTGCCTGGAATTACAAGAAAAAAAAAATGCATCAGTAACTTCATTCATGAAAAGGATGATTGAAGATATCAAGAGAGAAGGGAAAGGGTTTCAATGCACACCCATTTTGGTGTTATCCGCTCCTTGATTTCCCGTTTTGGTTCAATGGGGCGCCTGCCTGTGACTAGTTCAACTAATAATACTCCAAATGAATAAACATCACTCTTTTCTGTAAGTTGATAGGTTCTTAGGTATTCTGGGTCCAGGTAGCCGGCAGTGCCTTTTACCTGGGTTGACACATGGGTTGCACCAGAGTCTGTATCTGCGGCCAGCCTAGCGAAGCCAAAGTCAGTGACCTTGGCTCGGAGCTTTTCGGTAAGGAGAATGTTGGAAGACTTTATATCTCTGTGGATAATTGGGTGATCTACATAGAATTCAATTCATGATCTAATTAATTCATCAAAGAAGATCAAAGCTCTTGTTTTTGAAACCCCAGAAATAAAAAAACGCAAACCTGTATACATATGAAGATAGGTGATTGCATGGGCCACATCAATGGCTATATCAAGCCTCGAAGCAAAGTCAAGTTCTTTTCCATTAACACCTGCAGCAAATTTTTTCTCATATTTTGATTATTTGAAGTCTGGAAATTCCAGAATAAAGAGGAAGAAGAAACAACAATAACTCACCATCCAAGTGTTCCCTTAGAGTTCCATTGGGGACATACTCGACAACCACAACTCTTTCATCTCCATGCTCTAAGTACCCATAAAACCTAACCAAATTCAAATGTTCCACTTGTGCCAGTGTTGTTACTTCACTTTGGAATTCCACACCCAAATGCTTATCATATACACTCTACAAAACAATCAAAATGTTGATCCATTTCTTAGTTAAACTTGAACCCATAAATTTTAATCAAAGATGAGAACCTCATCGTCCCAAATCCAAACCTTTTTAGCTCGTTTGATAGCGACCAAAGTTCCATCATCAAGTTTTCCCTTATAAACTGTTCCGAATCCACCCTGCCCGATCTTGAAGGCAGGGGAGAAGTTCCTTGTGGCCTTAAAAATTTCCTCAATCGTGAATTTCATGCTCCCAGGCGCTCTCTCCTTTGTTGAATTGGAATAAATCCCTCGATTCGGACCCCTCATTCTTGACGTTTCCGACGCAGCTACAAGTTAAACAACTAAAACTTTATGCGATAGTTTAAACTCATCCAATACCTTTTTTGTTACTTGATTATTGGAAAGTTGATCGACAATGTGGGTTTCACTATGAATAAAATCTTGATTAACCTCTCTGAACTTAAACTTATGACTAGTTCAAAGTAACTATACATGCTTTCTAAAATCGATCAAATAAAAAAATTTTGGGTTCTTTAAATTCTTTTAATACGAAGCTCTACCTTTAACAAGTAATTGGTAGCAGAGCCTGAGAGCAGGGAGGTTGTTTGGTTGCGGAGAAAATGTCAAAGCAGAAAAAAACACCGGTAAGGGTTTTTTTTTTTTTCTTTTTTAAACACTGAAGACTTTCAGATAACACGTAAAAACTGGATTTTTATCGTTTTCTAAGATCTGAGGATCTAACTCAGCAAAAGTTTTGTAGGGAAGTTAACGACTTGCTTAAATCCGGAAAATTAAAAAATATCTACCACGTCATCATCGTTTAAACTAAAACGAGAAACAGGCATACCAGAAGGAGCTCCAAACTCATTGGACACTTTTAAATTATTGCTGTCGTCTGTCTCGGGAGGTGTAAAACACGCGACAAAAGCTCCAGCTATGGACCGGGCCGCAACCTTTACTGGATTCCGCCCTGAACGAGAGGCAGTTGATGCAGTGTAGGAAGAAAAGCTAGGAGAGTAAGCGGATCGGTCCGGTGTTGACCTTATGCCGGAACTAGGGTTCCGGCTTCTCGAACTGCTTGTGGAGCTGGTCATCACGTGAGAGAGAGGGAAAGGAAAATTATGTGTGTACGTGATGACCTTAGAAATGGCGGATAGTAGTATTAAACAGACGACTTTTGAATTAATTACTTTATAAAAGGGAATGAGGCTAACATGCGCCTTTTAGGTTCAACTTATTAAAAGCGAAGTTTGTTGGCAACATTAAAACCATTACCCCGGCGTTTCGATAAAACAAAAACAAGATTTTTCTTTCTTGCTAGCTAGCTGGATGAACGCGTCTTCTCTTCACTTGTTCGTTTGCTGCTTTTTTGGTTTTTTTTTATAATATTTGAAAACATTAATCAAAGTTTATGAGATTGTTTATCCTACTAATTTCCCAATAAATATAGTAATTATCACAACTCTCCTAATAATAAACTACTGTCAATTCCTGAATCTAAAATATTTAAAATAAAAATATATTACGGATAAATTCGTCTTTAAATATAGTATTTTCATTTTGTATTCAAAATCATCCAACTTATATTAAAAGATAAATAAAGAATGTTAACTTGAATAATTTAATTTACGTGATAACTTTAAAGACCATTCTCGGATTTTGTGATTGACTAATATTGTGTGTTCATATAACGGTCCCCTTTGTGGAAGAGAATTTTCTATGGTCATAGTCAAAGGCCAAATAAAACAAAGAAAGGGAACATCCAAAAACGGGAACTTGGCTCTAACCTAACCTACACTTGATTTGATCAATTCAAATGTCTGAATCAAATTAACTACAAATCAAGTATAAGGGTAGGTTTCAACAGGGATGCTTTCTTGCAAGCTACTACTACCTGAAAACAGCAACGTCTGAACAAAAATAGGGCTGGTAATTGACAAGTTAGCTCAAACTCCCCCACTACTTAAAACCCGGATTAACATTGATGGATCCACTTCATGTCTGCAGATATAAGACAACATATAACACAAGCAACATCAAGAACAACCATTCTCATCCAACTGTGGACTGGTTCAACTGAATTTTGTAAATTCGGAAAGAGGAGTCGCATGTTCATCGAAATGGATCTTGATGTCCGAGACTAGATGGTAATAGCAATGAAATCAGGCATTTACGAAACTGGCCTCAGATCTTCCTGGTTCTTTTAAGCTCAACAGATTGATCGCACCAGATGTCTCCACCCTTACACTTCATTTTCTGGATGGAGACCGTAAAGCTCTTCAGGCACCCCTCTAGCCATTTATACACCACACTTTTACCATGTGATTTAAATATATATATATTTATTATTAAATTAAAAAACCAACAACCACAACAGTCTAGAACTGATATGATAAATTCGATAATATAGTTTCCATACCCATTTGCAAGCAGCAATGCTTCCTCATTCATCAACATACAACGTAGAAGAGGAAAGTGTTCTTCCTAGATTCCACTAGGAGTAATTGCATTTGCCCTTAGATTAGAAGTCAATCAACTATCAAGTGCAGTGAGAATAAAAATTGTGCGGGTTTAACCAATGATTTGTGGTATAGATGGAGAGAAAATTGACAAAGTTCTATAGTTACTTCAAAGTTGCCAGACTTTCAAGCAAACCTTCCAATCAGCTTAGAGGACACTTAAATAGACTAGTATTAGACCTATTGTTATTACTAAAACATTTAAAAGAAGTTAAAGAGATGTATTCATTCAATTCCATCATCATAAAAAAGCTATTGACATCTACCAATCAGCATAAAATTGTTCATCAATTGGATAGAAAAATGCTATATAAAATGCACTTCAAGATAGATTATTCGAAATCATACCATAGTAAGAGTTTTACTCATTATCAAAAGACTTACCTCAGGGTTAATGGGGCATGCAGATTCAGTTAGAGCAGGCAAATCCTTACTAAAAACAACAAGAGAATTATTTAAAGAGCACAGTCATAATATTGCTGAAGCACATGTCCTGACCAGCTGATGTGTTATATTCCTGCTTCATTGGAACAGGTAATATTGGTTACATGTCCAAAGTTTCAGGTGAGATTATCACTTGAGACAAACACATTAACATGAGCAGCAAGTTACACCCAGCTACAACCAGGAATTTTGTAATCACAACAGTCTGTCATCAAATTCCTAACACGTTCCACATCTAACCATCTTCCTTTAGAGGCATATATGTTAGAGATAAGAGTATAATTTACAGGTTTGTAAGGCTCCAAGACAACAAGCTTTTCTGCGGCCCACTTGGCCAATGTTATGTTGCCATGGATGCTACATGCCCCAATGAATGCTCCCAAGGTGTCTGGTGTACATGCAACGGGATGAGATGTTATAAAACTAAAAGCCTCATTGAGAAGGCCAGCTCGACCAAGCAGATCAACGAGGCAAGTATAGTGATTTGAATCTGGAATAATTCGATAGTCATTCATCATTATATTGAAATAATGAAGCCCCTCATTTACTAGCCCCCCATGGCTACATGCGGAAAGAATAGCAAGAAAGGCAATTTGATCTGGCTTTACACCAGCAACTAACATTTTCTCAAAAGCTATAACACTTCCTTTTGAATGACTAAGGAACGAATAAGCACCTATAATCGACGTCCAAGTAACAAGATCAGGCTCTGAAACTGAAACAAAATATTGTAATGCACCATCAATGTTACCACACTTGGAGTATGCATGTATTAAAGCATTTGTAACAGATAAAAAGGACTCAAACCCATTTTTAATCACATAAGTGTGGACTTGCAACAATTCAGCAGAGCTGGATGAAACACCACAAGATTGAAATATGCTAGCCATAGTTAATTCATCTGGACAGAAATGTTGTAACCTCATTTCTCTAAGAAGCTCCATGACCTTCTCCATATCTCCCCTCTGTGCATAACCCACGATCAGAGTGTTCCAAGACACAACATTTCTAGCAGTCATTCCATCAAAGGCTTTTTGAGCATCATACAAATTTCCATTCGTTATGTACATATCGACAAGTGCACTCGCCACAGGAACATCTAAATCAAAACAAAGTTTAATGATGAGACCATGAACCAGCCTTCCAAGTTCATAAAATCCCCAGATACAGCAAGATTTAAGCAAAGAACAAAACGTATAACCATCCCCCTTAACACCTTCCTTCTTCATCAAATCGAAAACCACAAAAGCCTCTTTTGTTAAAGAATTCAAAGCATAACAAGAAACCATCACATTCCACAACACCAAATCTCTACAAAATACTTGATCGAAAACCCACCTCGCTTCTTCAACCAGACCACATTCCCCATATAAATGAACAAGAGCACTGCTCACAAAAGAATCATACAAAAACCCGCATTTCACTATAAAGCAATGCAATTCTCTACCAAAAACAACGCCCTTTACCTCAGAGGAAGCATGGAGCAAAGTATTCAAAGTTATATGATCAAAACCTACCTTGTTTATCAACATTTTCTTGAAATAAGAAAAACTCAAACAAAGATTCGACTTACAAATCATAGTGTTCCACGTCACCAAGTTTCGAACACGCATTTGATCGAACAATTTCTCCGCGTCGGAAAATTGTTTGCATTTAACGTATAAGTTAAGCATTTGAGTTTGCAGAGGCAGTACATTATTGAACCCTAGTTTTATCATGCGTGAATGGAGCTGTTTCCCTTCCTTAAGGAGACCCAATTTGGCTGAGATTTTAAGGGCGTGGGGGTAGAAGCCGGTCGAACCGGGATGCAGCGCCGACACCGTGTTTCCGAGTGTACTCAACGGGAGAGATGGATTGGGTTTCAGCTTCAGCGCGCGTAATTGGGTAGTTTCTCGAGGGAGTGTCGGTGAAGAAGATAACTGTCGTTTGAAATGGACGGTGGAGATCAAAGGAGTACGGCATTTCGAATGCATAGGATCAGAGACTGCGGGGAAGACCGTTATACGAGACCAAAGCCGACATAGAATGAAATGAACGGTAGAAATTAAGCCGATAAACTATATATTATTAAAATTTTAATTAAAACAAATTTGGTGATATTTAGACTGTGTGATGGATTTGCAATTTATACAATTTCTCTTTATTTCCTTCCCCATATTTTGCTTTAACTATAATATACTATTAATTAATGGTGGGTGGATTTTGACGGCGATTACGTGCAGTGTGATGCGTTTAATTTAATTTTTATATCACCTTACAATATTATTATAGTATCGATATAATGTTTGATCTCAATGCTATCACTATTTTTATCCATCCTAAATTGATTAAATTTTATGTTTTTATTATTTTATAAAAATATTCATACCCTATAACAGATTTTCTTTCTCTAAAAATTACCCTTTGAGGAAAAAAATTATATCTAAATTTATAAAATAATACAAAGGTTGAAACCAACTCCAAAGAAACATAAATATCTCAATTTAATTCATCCATTTTTTTAAAGTTATTTAATTAAAAATTAAAAATATTTTTTAAAACTATAATTTAAACTCTTATCTAAAACTTGTGTAATAAAAAAAAAATTCTAATTTTATCATTTTAACTTGATCCGTATCAAAATTAAAAAAAATTATTAAAAAATATAATGCATTTATAATATTTTTTTAATTAAGTTGATATCAACATACTCATAAGGTTTAACATTGTTTCTAAAAAATATCTTTAGGTCAAAAAGCACTTTTAAACTAAAGTTAAAATTTTTTATTTTTATATTTTGCTAAAAATACTTTTTTTTAGTCTTAAAAGTACATTTCAAAAATTTTAAAAATATCTTGTTTCTCAAATTAGAAATGTTGTATGTGTATATATATATATATATATATATATATATATATATATATAGAATAAAGAAAAATTGTACTTTTCATTAAATTTAGCAAAGGTTTTTTCTTTTTCGTTTGTGATCATGAAATTCATTCCAGTATAATAACCCCGGATTTGGCTCTAATTACGTTAGAAAGAAAATCTTTGTGCGGTATTGCCGCCAATGAAATCATTGCACCCAATTAATAAAAATAAATAAATCATGAAAGAGAGCTAAGTGCAGTGCAGACTGTCGAAGGAACTATATAACGACAGACAAAAATTAAAATACAAGAAAAAATAAAAAGAAGAAGAAAAACCTTAAGTGTTTTTTTCTTCTTTTTTTTTCCCTCCTCAGAAAGAGATCTCTTCTTCAATTTCTTATAAACGCTTCCAAGGTGGAATTTTTGGCTGGAAATTCTTCGCCTCTTTCTCTCCGCCGCCGCTTCAAAAGGTAAAATATTCTCTTCTTTTTTTCCCTTAATCGTTTAACTTTATTTTTGTTCATTAAAACCTTTTCCTTTCGGTTACATGTCACTTTCCCCCTTGTCTCTTCCATATTTCTCAAATTAGGGTTTATGAAATTGGTATGACTTCCAGTTTTTTTTTTCGTTATTATATGGATAGTTTCGTCGTTTGTTGGTATTCCAGTTAATTAGTGATTAATCTCGGATTTTTTAATATGAGCTGTATTACGATGTAAGTTTAACTTTAAGGTTTCGGTGTTAGCTTCTATAGTTATGAGTTGGATTGCCTTTACAGAAGATTTCAAAAGTATGAAATTTGCTAATTTGAGTTCTTTAGTGTCTGCTTTTGGGGGATTTTCAAGGCTTTTTATATCCATTTTTGGATAATCAGAGCATGTGGGGCTCTAAGCGGTTGGATCTCATTTTCCAGCTTATTTCAAAAAAGAAATTCCTTTCAAAGCCTAAACACTTTGGATGACATGGCCACTTGAGTCATGCTCTGTATGCATGTCATCATTTCTTATATTTTGTTTTCCTTCTTTAGTCGTGCATGGTGTGCTAGTGGATACACTTATCATTTTGAGCTGTATGGTTGTAATGTATACACCAGAAGCTGTTAACTTGTTATCCCCAGCTAAACGAAGAATTGGTATGTATTGAAATGATGATGTCTCAAGTATTTTACTTCCCAGCATGATCTGCGTATTATATTTGTCAGATAACTTAGTCTACGGCCTTGTTCTTTCAAGAAAGAAAGATAATCACCTTGACAACATATTTATGAAGTTTTATACTGAGCCTCATTATGATCATGGTCTTATTAATGTTTTAGTATATTTGTATATAATTTGTCTATATATGGGGATGATTTATTTTTTTATATTCCCAATTCTGTTTAGCATGATTAGTAAGGATTTATTTACTTTGTTTGTTATTGCTTCTCAAAGCTTGATTCTATTTTCTAGTATGTTACATGTTTTTTCCCGGCTTGTAAGTTGGTTTTTTCCCTCTCCTTGTGTTTGAAACTATTATATTCTACTTGTCCTTTGATGTCGAATAACAGGGGAAAATGCACCAAACTACCTTTGTATTGAGTGGATAACAAAGATAACTGTGGGATATGGGAGGCTGCTGTTGTTCTTCCCGGAAACCTCATCTGCATGGGACACCTGTATATTATTATGTTAGTAATATGCTCATCTTATGAATATGTCTAATGCCTTTATTATCATATAGGACTTTTTCTTATTTCGTACTTAAGAAATGGAGCATGTTTGTTTGGAATATTGGGAGTATTCACTCACAATAATCCACAATAACTGGTTGGAAAACGAATGGAAAAGGAAGAAGCAAATGAGAATGAAAAGAAGAATATTTTTAATACCATTAGTTCACTCTTTTTGTCATTGGTTATTCCATGAAATTGACATTCTTTTTAATCCCTTTTGTTCCTTCTTTCACTTGAACCAGTTGTAGAACCTGTGATCTGCAACTGATTTTTTTATCTGATAAATGTTGGAACTTTTTACTGACCCTAGGGTCTTCTTTAATCATCTGAATAGAGATGTCTGTTTGTATGCATGCTCAGATTTGTGGAAACTGTTTTTATTGTGATTTCCTGCTTCAGCTTGTCTGATTCTTCAATGTATTTTGCTATTTCTTTCTTTATTTTTAATATTGATGAAGAGCAAAAGGGAAAACAAAACTAGAGGTTTGGTAAATGAATCCATCGATTCCCCTAACATGAGAATCTCCTCCAAATACACCGTAAAAAACTTAACGGGAGATTGAGTGTTTATATGTGTGTGAAGGATGAAGCCCTTGTGTTGTTTGTTTTGGCCATTGTGCTAATATAGTAGCTTACCTGGTGATTTCTAATTTCTTTAGGTGGAGATATCCCTTTAACTGCTACCCTTTAACTGCTACCTTGATAAAAGGGTTCTTGAGAATCCCTGTCTTTTATGTATTATTCTTTGAATTTTAAAATCCCTTTCCACAGTGTCCACCAGCTTTGGAAGAGAATGAGTCTTTAACACCTCATGGTGGATCAGCATCTGCAATGACTGCTGTTCTGGTTAATTTGGATCTAGAAGTACCTGATACATTTAGGGCACCTCCAGCACCTTTGCCATATGATATGGTCTTTGGATGTCCACATTCAGCTGATTCAGAGTCTTTCAGGGAAACTGTCAGTGGGGGAAGTTTTGAGACCCTGCCTACATTTGAAGATCTTGAGGAGTCAGACTCCAGAACACAGTCTAGTTCTTTGCTTCTTTCGCCAAGAAAACCAGAGGTCACAAGCTTAATTGAATCTAAGAAATCAGCAACAGAGGAAGAGGATGCCTGTCCTATTTGTCTTGAAGGTAGGTCTATTCTTATTGCCAGAGGCATTAATTGCTAGTGTAAGCTCTAAAAGCCATGTTTTCTGCAACCTGAACACTTATGTTGAAAACAATCCCAATTCCCTTGTTAATTTAATTTCTTTAGCAGCTCATAAGTGATGGCTTGTCTATGGTACTTGGGCATGCAGAGTATGACGCAGAGAATCCAAAACTTTTAACAAAATGTGAACATCATTTTCACCTATCTTGCATTTTGGAATGGATGGAAAGAAGTGACACCTGCCCTATATGCGATCAGGTTTTGCCTCTTTCAGATTCCTATCAACTTTAGACTAATAGTTGATTACCTGCATAAGATTAGCCTGGTTGTGGTCTTGTAGAGGGATTAATTTGGGACAAGGCTGACAGTCATGCATGTTGGATGCAATTTACTCTGCCAACAAATGAATTCAAGTTTTGTCTATCTCGTGGATGGTGCAGGAAAAGAAAAGGAAATTATAGTGTAGTATTTTAATAGTAACTCGCACAGATCTGCAGTCTTCTAATTCCCTATGTCAAATCCTGCACTTTGCATAACCTTGCAGGTATATGTTTACGACTATGTCTACAGACTAGTGATATGTTGTACTATTTTAATATTACAGGAAATGATATTCGAGCAGACTTTTGATCAGTAACTCTTGATTCAAGATGGAATTTCTTTGTTGTTTGAGAGTAAAGCTTTCCACTCAGGATGCTGCAGATACATATTAGTTTTTGGTTCTGCAGCTGGTCAGACGGTGTTACCTGGAAGATTGAATTTTACCTTTGATATGTAAAAGGTTGCATGTATTTATGCTGTGAATATTTTCATCAATTCTTCAAGTTTGTGACTTATGAGAGCAAAGAATCAAGTTGACAGAGTGATATAGCGCAACTTGGGATGTTGATGCTCCTCTTCTATATGGTTGAATATTGTGTTAGCTTTTAGATCAGCGGGGGAAGGATGGTGTAAGCTATGAGGTAATTGAAGCAATCAGAATCAGTTTCTATGGAGCTTTGTTTGCAGAACAGAATGATTCTACTTGTTCATATTTTCTGTCATCTCCTCCTCTTTTTTTGTTTTATTTTGAAATTGAATGCTTTATGCTACCTCTCTTTTGCAATGGTATTGTAAATATGTATATGTTTTTCCTATTTAAATGGATTTATGATGGAGGATGTTCAATGTGTTAATAAAATGTACACTTCACATGAATTTAGAATTTTAGATCAAGCGAGTTCTGTAGTCTTTATTCCTGTACCTGTGTTTTTCCTATTAGGAGCCTGTTTTGCTTATTACCTTTGTGCCCCCACAATCCTATAACTCCTTGCTCAAGACAGAGCCTGATATTATTATTCCAGACAGTGCTGGCAGAATATACCATGCAAGTTATACCTCAAATGTTCTCTCTTTTTCTCCTCTTCTTCCTCTTTTTAGATATCAGGTAGACGCTGAAAAAGGTTGGAGCCTTAGCATGAATCGGCCTAGTAGAAAAAGCTCAAATGTTCTCATTATTTTTTTCAGTCAAAGAGAATTCAGTCAAAGGCCATCAAACCGAAGTACCGAGGACAGTAGAACAGTCTCATGGCCCAGTAAAAAATCCAGTTCCCCAAACCAGACTCCTCCAACAACAAGCATTAATGCCCGTCTATATCTAAGAGTGGAGTGATTATCATCATTACCAAATTGTCTACCAAATATATACAATGAGATCAAGGAACTAGTGTCACGGGTCAGAGTTCAGAGCCCGTGACTATGGCACAAGATGCGCCCCATGGAGGTTGGTCGAGTAGATGGGGATCATTTAGCCCACAAGAACTGGCCCGATTTCAAGAATTGTTGGAGAAGCTGTCACATTGAAGCCTGGTTGGCCCGATAATGAATGTATGGCAACTTAGGCTATTTTGGGTAACTAATCTTAGAAGATAGAGAGAATCATATCTTGTAAAGATTAGATTAGATTTGATACGGCAAATCTTGTAAATCCCTTAAATCATGGGATATCGTTAATCTCGTCCGTCGATGTAAATGTATCTTGACCGTCGATTTTGGGGGAGCTCAACTATAAATAGAGAGCCTCCCCCTCACTTGTAAACCATCCATTGTATGTTGAATTCTTAATAGTAATAGAATTCTTGGTGCTCAAACACCTTGTGTGCATTCTTTCTTTTGGCTTTCTGTTGTTCTTTTGTAGCTTCTTTTGGCACAATCGCTTCCGCTATACAAATTAGTGCCTTGGAAGAGTTCTTAAGGAATCCTCACATTTGGGTGTAAAGCTGACTTAGGCGAGTTTTGACGAGCGGATCGCCTAAGGCCGCACGGATTGCTAGACGAAAGGTCTAGCCCCGTGACAAGTGGTATCCGAGCTTTTGGTTCGAAGGCACTGTTGGGATGTCGAAAGAAGTTGTTGATCAGAATGAGCCAATGCAGACCCGTTGGAGGGTCAGAAAAATAAGTCGCTCAAGGGACATGCTGACAGCTTTGGAAGATCGAGTTGTTAATATCGAAGAATCCGTGGGGAATATGAAGGAAACGCTTGAGTTGGTTGAGGGACACACAGATGGGTTTGACTCAATGGAAGAGCAACTCAGAGATTTTGTGTTGGATTCTCTCGGTGCCAATGCAGAAAAGCTAAATGAATTAGTCAGTTCGACTACGGAGAAGCTGATAGAGAGGGATGAGAATGTCGAAGAAATTGTGCTAGCCATGAAGAAATAAATTGAAGAGCTTAAGGGGGAGCTCACGATTTACAAAGCTGTTTTGAGTAATGGAATGTTGTCTTCAAAGCCGAAGCAACAAGCAATGGATGTTCCCAAACCAGAGAAGTTCAAAGGTGCAAGGTCTGCAAGAGACATGGGCAACTTCTTGTGGGAAATGGAGCAATACTTCCGAACGATGGGCATCGAGGATGATGCAATTAAGGTAAACATTGCTTCAATCTATTTTACTGATGTGGCTCTCTTGTGATGGCGTCGTAGGTCCACGGATGAGAAACGTGGTGGGAACACAATTGGGACTTGGGAGGAGTTCCAAAAAGAGTTGAAGAAGCGGTTTTACCCACAGTATGCCGAGTATGAGGCTCGGGCTAAGTTGCGTCGTCTCACGCAACAAGGCACTGTTCGGGAGTATGTTCGGGCATTTAGCGAGTTGATGCTTCAAATCTCTGACTTGAGCTAGAAAGAAGCGTTCTATTGGTTCGACGTGGGAAAAGCATGAGTTGCGTAGGTAAGGGATCACCGAACTTACTGTAGCCATGGCTGAAGCAGAGTCCTGTGTTGAACTTGGTCCAACGAAAGACAAGTTCGAGTCGTCTAAGCCCAATGGAAAGGGCAATGGTGAGGGAAACCATGAGAAAGATGAAGAGGGACATAACGATGATGGCCACAGTACTGATAGCACAAGTGGCAATGAGAAACCACGAGATGTGAAGCAGGAATCCAACAACCCAAGGGATAAGAGGAAGAGGATAAAATGCTTCATTTGTCAAGGACCACACATGTTGCGAAAATATCCGAAGAGAGCGATGATGTCGGCTATCTAAAAGAAAGATGAGCCGAAGGAAGAGACGAAGCCTGTCGAGGGAAATACATCGAGAGTAGGTTCGATGGTGCTCATTCCTAACAAAAGGAACGGTAGAGGAGGGTTGATGTTTGTGGACATCAACATTGCGGGTCAGAAGCGGAGTGCTCTTATTGATACGGGAGCATCGGACTTGTTCATATCAGAAAAGGCTACCAAGAAGCTTGGTCTGTCAATTAGAAAATCGAATAAGAAGATCAATACAGTAAATTTGGAGGAAGCCCCAACTGTGGGAGTAGCTCGTAATATGGAGCTACAAATCGGCGAATGGAAAGGCAATGAAGACTTTGAGGTAATCCATTTAGATGATTACGATTTTGTACTTGGATTAAACTTCATTGACAGGATTCAAGCAGTTTTGTTCCCATTGGCCGATGAAATCCATATTGCCACTGGTCTGTTATCGAAGATTGTTGTGCCAGTGCATCGGGATATGAAGGTTTGGACAAAGGTGTTGTCATCAATCCAACTAGTCTAAAATGTTTCGTATGGGAGAAACATCAAATCGATAAAGCAGAATTCTACGAAAACCCATTCAGAAAAGTTAATGGAGCGTGAGTTTGATATGAGACCCGTGGAGTTGATTGTGGAGACGCCACTTTTGGGGAAGGTGGATTGTGCATCGGACTTCGAAGAGAAAGAAGCTATGCAAAAGCAGTCGAAACGAGTAAATGCTGCGAGTAAGGTACATTGCAAACACTCTGATAGCGTTTTGAATTTTGACTTGTTGGCTTGGCTAGGTCGTATGGGCCCTTTCAAAGTTCGTAAGCAATAAGGCCGAGGGACTGTGGGCGGAATGAAGCCAAGATGTGAGAATCGAGGGGATTCCAATGAGAACAAGTTAAAATGGGGGCAAGTTAAAGCGGAGACTTCTTGCCAACGCGATGTACCAATGAGTGCAACGGTTTAAGTAAAAAGGCGACGGAAGCCAATGCAAAGGTTCCGAAGAAAAGAACAACCCAATTGCAAGGCAAGTCGGGAAGAGGCCAAGGCAACGAGAGAGTTTCAAGATGAATCAAGCCAGTGTCATTTAGAAGTCACAACGAGGGCGTTGCGAGAATGGGTGGAGGAGAATGTCACGGGTCAGAGTTCAGAGCCCGTGTCCATGGCACATCATGGAGGTCAGTCAATTAGATGGGAATCATTTAGCCTACAAGAACTGGCCTGATTCCAAGAATTGTTGGAGAAGCCTGTCAGATTGAAGCCTGGTTGGCCCGATAATGAATGTATGGCAACTTAGGCTATTTTGGGTAACTAATCTTAGAAGATAGAGAAAATCATATATTGTAAAGATTAGATTAGATTTGATAAGGTAAATCTTGTAAATCCCTTAAATCATGGGATATCGCTAATCTCGTCCGTCGATGTGAATGTATCTTAACCGTCGATTTTGGGGGAGTTCAACTATAAATAAAGAGCCTCCCCCTCATTTGTAAACCATCCATTGTATATTGAATTCTTAAGAGTAATAGAATTCTTGGCAGTAAACACCTTGTATGCATTCTTTCTTTTGGCTTTCTGTTGTTCTTTTGTAGCTTCTTTTGGCACAATCGCTTCCGCTATACAAATTAGTGCCTTGGAGGAGTTCTTAAGGAATCCTCACATTTGGGTGTAAAGGCTGACTTAGGCGAGTTTTGACGAGAGGATCACCTAAGGCCGCATGGATTGCGAGACGAAAGGTCTAGCCCCGTGGCACTAGCACGAGACTATTGGGGTTCAGGAAATACAAAGTTTGCTTTTGATTAATTAGAAAAATTGTTGTATGCCGCTAGTTTGCTTTTGATTAATTAGTTGTATGCCGCTTGATACTAGTAGTCTTGGGCTAAAGAAAATACAATAACAAAACAAAGTTTTCCTACTCAAACTTGGGTTTAACACTGTAACAGCCCAATTTTAAATAGTGTCGAAACAGTGATTCGAGATCACTAAATCTGACGAAAAGTTAGAAAATTTTGTTAATCGATAATTATAAGTGTGATTTTAGAAATATTTTAAAATTAGTGAATTTTGTGAACTGAAAGAATTAATGAGAAAAATTGGGCCAAAAACGAGGTATTGAGACCTCGAATTCATAAAGTAAGCCATAAATATTTTTAAAAATATTTATGGAGTGTCATTAAGCTATTATTAAACTTTCGTTAGAAAATTTTAACGTTTGGGTAGGAAATTAAATGAGAAGGACTAAACTGAAATGAAAGTAAAAGTTAAATTATAGATTAAAAGAAATTATGAAGGGTCAAAATGGTAATTATACCATTTTGCATAGTTGAGGCTGTTCACGCTAGAAAATCTGAGATTTTTTTTAAAGTATATTATTTATTATTATATTATTATATTATTATATATATACAAACAAAAAGAGAATTGAAACAGAAAAAGAAACAGAGAGTAAGACGAAACAGAGAAGAAATAGAGGAGAAGGAAAGAAAAAGGAAAAATAGAAAGTTTGAAGCTTGAAGTTCAAATTGGTAAGTCAATCAAGTCCTATTCTCTTAATTTTGATGTTTTAGAAGCTTTAAAGCAAGATTTTGTTGAAAATAAGTTGATATTTTGAGAGTTTTTGGGTTTTTAAATATAGCTTATGTTGAAGAAAAAGATGAATTATGGATTAAATTGAATGAAATCTAAGTTAGAATTAGTAAAAGGATTAAATTGTAAGGTAAGCTATAAGTTTTCTACTATAGGGATTAATTTGGAAGAAATTATGAATTAGGGTTTTATTATGAAAATTATATAATCAAGTTGAATATGGAAGGAATTTAAGTAGAATCAAAGCATGAATTAAGTTAAGAAATAAGTAAACTTAATTAGGATTTAATTGCAAAATAAGTTATAAGAAAACAGTTTTGGGACAGCAGCAGTAGAGTAAATTTGAAAATTCACCAAAAATCGTAGAAGTGGAATTAGAAGTTGAAGGAGATATGAAATTAAAGCTTATTGAGTCTATTTTCATACGAAGGAAACATAGAAAGCAAATAAGTTCTGTATTATGAGATATTTAAATTTTAGTGAAACTGGTTCAGGGTGATTTCGAGATCCCCTGTTCTGCCTTAGAAAAATCATTAGAAATTGCACAAAAATAATTGTGGATTAAAATTTATATGTATGAAATCCTGGATGAGTCTAGTTTCAAATGAGCTAAACAAGGAGGCCATCTAAATTCTGTACAAAGAGTAATTTAATTCGTAGTGAAGAGAGGTCAGAGCAGTTAAACAGTGAAATAGGGAAAATTTTAAGAATAATCTGGTATTGATTGGCCATACCAAAAATTCTGAAAAACTTATAGTAAAAAATATATGAGTCTAGTTTCGGGGAAAATTTACGGATCTTAAATTGGAGTTCTGTAGCTCTGGAAATAAATAATTTAGTGATTATAACTCAAATGGACAGATT
This sequence comes from Gossypium australe, assembly GCA_005393395.2. NCBI lineage: Eukaryota > Viridiplantae > Streptophyta > Magnoliopsida > Malvales > Malvaceae > Gossypium > Gossypium australe. The sequence goes on along the minus strand of CM016624.1, from coordinate 10,844,517 downwards.
TGAATATACTTATGAGTAATTTATGAAATTATTGATAATGTTACTTATAGCATGTTATATACATTAAGGATGTGGAATGGAGAGGAGGAGGAGGAAAATATGTATGAATATTCAGCTAGCATGGCTAATTTGTAATGTTTTAGGCTCAGGGACTAAATTGAATAAAAGTAAAACTTTATGATTAATTTTGTAAAAATGTGGAAATGACCAATTTGTATGAAATGGATTATTTTATTATTTAAAATTGCAAAATTGAATGAAATTATTAATTTAGATTAAGATCGACTGAAAAATCAATGAAAATAGAAAATTTCCAAAGTGCCCCTGAATTTTGATATTTCTACAAATTTACCCAGATAAGTTCGTCTAACTTAATTATGTGATATAAGAAAATATGAGTTGATGGTACGTGAAATATTGATATGATAAATTAACTAATTTATGTTTATGAAGAAAAGATAAGTGAATGATATTTATTATGATATGTAAATATGTGATTATCTTTAATATGTTAATACAAGGTAATTAAGTATGTTGAGACGAGTAATAAATTTAAGTAAGACATGACGAGAAAAATAAATATGTTTATGGGACAATATGTTTGATTTTGATGGGTTTCAAATATAAATGTTAAATGAAATAAAATGTTTGAAAAATTAATTTGCAATTCCGATAATGCCTCGTACTCTATTCCGGCGTTGAATACGGGTAAGGGGTGTTACAAACACTTACCAATGTGGATGCTTTTTGGGTTTGTATTTTAAGAAACAAGTATAATATTTGTGATACTTGTCCAGAGACCATTATTGTTGGAAGCAAATGCTCTTATCTTTGGAGACCCTTACTCAATATTTGGCTTGCGGTGGGTGATTGAATGTATTCGTTGATATATTAGAATTTTTCTCAAAGATTAATGATTAGATTCAACTCTTTTTAAAATGTTAAAGGTAAAATTTAGGTTTTAAAAAAAGAATAAATATAAAAATTATACATGAATTTTTATCAAATGTGTAATATCATACATAAATTTTGATTTTATGCGATTTTATACATGAAATTTTAATTTGATCTAATTTTCGTAAATTACTAACAACATTATCGAAGTAACACCATTTTACGTATACACAAACAATAATATTAATCTAATATGAAAATAAATGTATGTATTTATTTCTTTAAATGTGTACAATTAAATCAAAATCAAAGTTTCATATATACATATGAACACATTTTAAGTGTCATGTGTATGATTGCGCCAAATCAAAGTTAATATATAATTTTGATATTTATCCTAAAAAAGAATAATGGCCAAACTGAAAAAGGATATAAACATTGAAGGCAAATTTTGAAATTATGCTTTTTATATCTTTATTAACAATCATTAGATGTTTTAAAAGTAATCGTTAATTGTCAATTGAGTCTTAGCTTTGATTGACATCGGCATTGTTGTCAGTGTAAGAAGACATGGGTTCGAGTACACTGAAACACGTTATTTTCCTATTTAAGGGTTGTGGTTGGGGTTGGGGATGGGCTATGAATAGTTCTAAAAGAACATATATGATAAAAACCTATAATGAGATTAATGTTTAAAAAATAATTATTAACTAAGCCTGTCTTTTCTATTTTCCTTATTTTTATATTATTTTTATGTTCTTCTTACATGACGAGTATGCATATGGTTAATTCATACTATACTTTTGTTTGGATCTAAATTGGCATCACGAGTGAATCAAATACCAACTCAATTGAGAAATGACTAATTTTTTTTTTACAAAATAACAATTATTGCCATGTCTTTTTTTTTTCTATATTTTATAAAAATCAACTTAAACTAAAAAAATATATGGCGAAATTTAAATTTAGAACATTATAATTTTCCGTAAACTACGCTGGTAGTCACCAAACATATTAGTAAATTTCTTTCTTCTTTTTTTTTTTTGTCAATTAACTATAAAAAGTTACAAAACAACCACTCAACAATTTGATCTTTTTGTCACTAACCATTGAATGGTTGATGTAAAGATGATGCAAAAGTTTTTAAAGTTCAAAATAATAACAACTTTAACTCTCAATATTCATACATTGTGTCAATTTAATATTGATTCTAAAAAAAAATAGTGTAAATGTCGAAGGTTACTTATTTTAGAATCAAAACTAAATTAATAAAACACATAAATATTAAGGGCTAAAGTTACCGTCATGCCAATTTTAAAAATTGACACATCATCTTTCCATTAACCAATTAGATGATTATTTTTTAACTTTTTAAAGTCTCAACCTTATTACTTCAACCAAAACTTTATTTATCTTTTACATAAAATTTGATATAAATATATTTTTTGCATGCTCATTTTTTGCTTACATTGAATGGATCTCATGTTGGGATATGTGCCCATATTGTAGTAAACATGTAATTATTTTCTATATATTTGAACGATAAATAAATAAAGTTAATTTCACATTTCATTGTTATATATTTTGTGATTTTATCTTTCAGGTTTTGTATACATAGCAAAATTGTCACAAACAAATATTACCTTATTGATTTTCAAGTTCAAAGTGATTATGAGTGGTATTGTAAGAACATTTATATTGCGAGAAAGTTAACTTATTTAAGTAAATAATCTAAACGAGTTCATAATCCCGTAAAAAGAATCAAAGTGAGCGTTTTATTCAAATACCTAGAAGGATTATTATGTCGTCTACAATTCCAATTGGGGAGATGGCTAGAGGCATAGATGTACTCATTGGAAGAATAATACATTGGACTGTACCCAAGTTGAACTAATTCTAAATTAGTTTGTGAATTAATTCACTTGTGACATTCATGGTGGTGACATTCATTGTGTGATTTACCTAAATCCTGAGTCACTTGCGACATTCAGTTTGTGAATTAATTCACTTGTAACTCATGTGCTTTGATATAAGTGGAGGCTTATTCTCTAAAGATGATCAAGCCCATAGTCAATATGTTAGGTACACGACTTGTGTATGACATGATTTTTCCAGCAAAAATGGAATTCATAGCTCGATTAAAAAAGTTAATGATAGTATGAATTAATAAATATGGAACGTGGTCACGAGTTACTTATTCTCGAACAAGCAATTTATCACATTCATCTGTTGATAGTGATTATATTAATCATTAAAAAGGCACAATGGTTATAATGATAGAGAATAGGATTGTATTGAGTGAACGAATTTAACTTAAAAGAATTAAGAATACCATATGATGATAACACACACATGACGAGATCATTGGACAAATTAGTTGGATGAAATATTTTCATAAATAGTATAAAATAAGGAGTCAATCATGGTACTTCTTGTGAATTGATTCTATGATTAAATAAATTGTGAATTATCATAACAATGCTTCTAGACATAATTGCAATGACTAGAGCTTAATTGTATATGTCTGATTAGTCCTTCTGCTAGCTTAACAAAAACTCGATTGAATTGCATTTGAATCATAAGAAAATTCTACGACTTTGGAAATAATTTAATCGAATCGATTTATTCGACGTGGAATTAAATTGGGTAGTCGTGAGAATTGTTCAACTAGAGAATTTAATTAAATAATTTCCTTAAAAAAATAATTTTGAAAAATTTTATTGATTTTTGGGAAAATTAATTTTGATCAAATAAAATTAAATTAATTAAATCAAACTAATCAAATTAATTAAAATAAACATGATATTTTTGAAAATTAAAATTTCAAGTTAGACAAGTAGCCCAATAAGTAATTGAATTTGAAAATTAGACTTGAGATCAAATATTGGAAACGAGAACAAAAAATCGAGACTGAGACCCAAAACTGGTCGAATCGGGACCAGTATGTGAAATCAAACCGATGGTCCAACCGGTGGTTGGATCGGACCGGTCGAGCCGTCACTAGCTCGGATAAAACTGACAGCAGCCAAACCGACTCGAGGTGTTGTGCCTACACCATCAAGCATGACAGTACTGACGACTAGGACAGCGGCAATTTGGCGGCCGATGGATGATTGGCGGTGTCAACTTTTCAGCGATTGAGCAGTGGAAGAATCACACTCCTATTGAAACTCTATTGGATAATTTGATTTCAGATTAACTAATCAAAAAATAATAATATTTTAATATATTTAATATTAAATTTAATTTAATATTAAACTGATTAAATTTGATTATAGTTGAACTCTCTAACATCTCCTTGTTTAAAAAGAAACTTGGATTATTAGTTTTTACATAAATTACGAAATAAGACTATTCGATCGAAACGTTCATTATAGACAAATTGAATCGAAAAGGTACAATTTTAATTCTAACTTATTTTTCGTTCATTTTCCAAAACCATTTTTTCAACATGTCATAATCCAACATCTCACAAATGATTAAACTACCCCTATAGTACCCCCAATATTTATCAACAATGGTTAATAAATAACCTAAGTTAACCCATCATGCCAACTAGTATAAATTAGAGGGTTTGGGATATAGTTTGAAACCCTAGAAAAACATTTTCCTTCTCTTGAATATTTGTTCTTAGAAATCTCTCTCTCTTGTAAAGAGGCCATCAAAAAGTGAGTGGAAAACCACAAAGGCAAAAACAAAAGGTACGGTCGAGAAGACAAAAGACAAGGAAATTCTCAGAGGCAAATAGAGTCTCATCAAAACCTCATTCTATTGCACAGTAAAAACATTATTAAAAGGTATGTTTTTCTTTTCTCTCTCTCTTTTTTATTCTTAGTATAAAAATTGAAAAGAAAAACCCATTGGAATTATCTATGAATGTTTAGTTGCAGAGAAGAACAATTTAAAATTTTGGATTTTGATTCGATTTGCTTAACTCTCGTGAATATATAAATTAATTAAGATTCAACAAGATTATATATTTCAAAATTATGATTATTTATTGGAATTTTGAATTGATGACTAAATAAACATTTAACAAAATTATGACTCTTAGCAATAATCGTAAAACCTTATATGCATTTATCATATAAATTATCTTGTTTCTAAGATTTAAATTTATTTTCTGAAATAGAAGTTCTAAGATGGAAGCCTTTTTGCAGAGTGTTCAGAACTTGTAGTTTATATGTAGTTTATTACAATTTAATTTTGACTCCTAACAAGACTTTCTGGCTTCTGCCTGAGAGAAGGCACGGACAAAATGAAAAGATTTTCTTTATAATTTTCAATGGAAAAAAAACCCCTTAGACTATAGCCTTTCCCGCCCAAAATCCATTTTCTAAAATGCAAAACTCATATATTTAATCGGTTCTCGAAGGTTAAATTTGAATTTAGATTTGTAATTTTTAAATTTATGGATTCAAAATTGTTTGTTTGGGAGAATTGAAAATTTTAAGTTGGGTTTGGATTTACATCAAATCTTTACCTTTTTATTTAATTTGTTATGTATTAAGCCAATATTCAATAATCTAAACACAACAAAATAAAAAAAATTTAATGTCATTAATAGAAGTGAAAATCTATATAAAAATATTAAAATTTATATAAATATATATTACTTTGAAGACAAAAAAAAAATACAAATGCGACCATAATGTAGAATTACACAACACAATTACAATATAGAAAAATAATTAAACTACAACAAATTAAAAAAAAAACACAATTACATGTAAAAATGATATCTTGAATTACACTAGAGCATGAAAAAAATTGTATAACACAACACAAAAATACAAAATAATTGAATTAAGAGATAATTCTTATAATATAAGGGATAAATTTGTGCTTTCCGACCATAATGTAGAATTAGAAAAAGAATAAGAGATATTTAGCCTCAAATCTAAGTTTTGAAATGAAGCAATAAGTTTTTCTATTCTTATTTTAATTGTTTATCAATTTGGCCTCCAGTCTTCATTATTTGTTATGTCGAAGAATGAAAGATTATATAATTGTTTGTTTTTAAGTTTTGAATTTGAAATCCATGAGAGGATGGCCAATGAGGGTTGATGGGTCTTTACTAGATTGTAAGAATTCCCTATAAAAGCTTGACCCAATTGGTTCTTTGATTATCCTTGAACCCATTTCAATGGTTTATTTTTTGAAATCTAAATCTAATAACCTTAGGTTATAGTTTAATAAGTTCCTCAATGTTGTTTTTAAAGGAGACATGTGCCCAAGTTTGTTTTTAGCATCTTTCTCTGATGCTTGGAGATGGATAACTTGTGGATTTGTTTAATTTTTCTTGGTTGTAAGAGAAAGGGGGATGTAATTTGCTTAGAAAAGTGGTTTATGGAATTTGGTTGCTAAATAGCTTGGGTTGGGTTTAGATGTAACATCTTAGTTAAGTTGGTTTATATTAAGTACTTAGTTTCATTAGAGAGATGGTTGGAGAGAATTGTTTAAAGCAAGGAGTCAAATATTGAAATGTGTTTCAATGGCTTGGATTTGTAAGGTAAGCTTAAGGGGTATTTTTTTATTAGAACCAGATAACAAGGATGTGGAGTATTGCCATGTAGAAAGAAATGTGTAAAAGGTGAAAAAGCTAAGCATGTTGATCAAGTTGAAAAGTTGAAAATTGCATAATGATGAGGATTTAAACAATGTGATGGTTGGTTCATTTGGTGACAAAAGTGCATTGATGATGATAAGTACAAAGATAATGTCTTGAATGCAAAATATGTATCAAGAGTGATAATACTGATGATGTTATGATTATGGATCTGAATAACATAAATGAAAAAAATCATCGCATAAGAGGAAATGAGATTCGTCATGAGGAATGCTTAATTAGGTTATTGGGGTGGCAAATGATTCATGTATCCTTAAGGTTGGTTAAACATCTGGGGGGGCCAAAGTGGAAGTCTTGGAAGTGAGAAACTTTGGAAATAGGTTTTATTGTTTTGAGAGATTACTTTTTGTAGAAATATGATCTTGCAAGTTCTATCCAATCCAATAGGTAGGCATATATATTCAATTGCAACATCTTATTCTACCTTTTGTCCTTAAATCAAGGGATAAGTCTTTATTAACTACTTTAAGCCTGTGCAACTCTATTGTTAATATTAGGATTTGTTTGCTCAAATTAGTAATTTTCATTTTAATTAAGTTTATTGTAGCTATTGTAATGATTAAAATGCAAGTAAAATATTTTTTGCTTCACTACTTCTAACACATCTTTTACTTATAATTTCTTATTGGTTATGTATTGTACTATTATTTGTTCCATAAACATCCATTTACTTTTTGATACTTTTGTTATGTGTTTCAATTCCTTTCCTTTCTTATTTATGTTATAATGATTGCTTGATGTTCACACTTTGTAGAAAAATCAGAAGATGCATTCGAGCATGTATAATGATCACCCTAAATTTAGGTATAATCTCAGAGAAAGGTCGAGTAGCATGAAGCAACTCCACTTAGGGAAAATGGCATTAAAGGGTCTTGATTGGTCACAGTCTTCTTCCTTTGGGAATCATAGCCACTTGGACAATTCTATATTAAGTGTTGACAAAAATTTGTGTGAATGTAGTGACTTTACAACTTCAAGTCTAATGTTCAATTATAATATTGACATACAAGTTCCTATTGGGCCACTTTTTCAAGCTGAAGTACTAGAGTGGACTGGGGTAGCTTTAGAAAGTGATGTGAAATGGTTGGGGACTCTTATTTGGCCATTGGAAAAAAAGGAAAATAGTTTTTTGATTGAAGGGGATCGAATTGGAAAAGGAAGACAAGACTCATGTGGTTGTCAAATTCGAAATTCTCTACAATGTGTAAAATTTCATGTTGCAGAGAAAAGGTTGGAAGTAAAGCATGAGTTGGGACCAGCTTTCAACCAATGGAAATTTGATAAGATGGGTGAAGAAGTTGCATTTGGTTGGAATGAGAAAGAAAAAGATATGTTTTCATCAATAGTGAACTCGAATCCTCCATTAGGAAAATGTTTTTGGGATGAGATATACAAGCATTTTTATGACAAAAGTAGGGAAGAACTTGTTTGCTATTATTTCAATGTATTTCTTTTACAACATAGAGCGTACCAGAATCGAATCGATCCCAATAGCATTACCTACGATGATGAGGAAGTTGTATTAGGACCAGAATCAATTGGTAAAGGCATTGGGCCTAAATCTTACACTTCCATCTTAATTCCTTTAAATAAGTCACAAAAGAACTCAAAAGATGCTCTTCCTCAATTTAGTACGGAGCACTTTTACAAAATATGGAAAAGTGGAAGTCCATTTAAAGAGATATCTGGAAATGGATCTTCCAATGGTGAAGATTCTGTTTTATGCAACAACTTAAAAAGGAAGAATCGAAAAATTGATCACACCTTTAATCTTTAGTAGTTTGGATGCTTTTGAAGTTTTTTGGTCCATGCTTTTTTGTTTTCAAGCGCTCTCTCTCTATGTCATGTCCTTTATCATTACTTGTAAACTTCATATGTATTTTTGTCATCTTTTTCTTCAGTAAGCTTTTAAACAAATAGTTATGCCTTTTAGTGTGTGTTTAACATTGCTTTTAGTTACTCAAAAGTACTTTTTGACAGTAAAAGCAATGCTTATCAAAAGGTTTTTCTTTTCCATCAAGTACATTTTAGAGTCAAACAAAGGAGCTAGGTGCTTATCAAAACAATTTTTCAATCTATTCTTAAGTAGTCTTAAAGGTGCGGTTAGCATTGTTTTTGGTTGTTAATAAGTACTTTTTAATAGCAAAAACAATGCTAAATAGAGGGTTTTTGTTGTTCAAAAGTTGCTTGGAACCAAACCAGGAAGTTGCCTATTGAGGCCCAATTCTTTATTGTGTTTGGGATTCTAAAAGTGTTTTTTCGCCATAGAAGCAATGAAGAACACCTGACTTTTAGGGTTAAAATTGTAGTCGAAAAATATTTTTTCACCCAAATGCAAATGCTTAAAATTAGGTGTTTTTAACTTTTGTATTTGGAAATGAAAGTTATCAAAATACTCTTTTTTATATTAACTATTTTAAAAATGTATAAAAATTAATTTTATAAATAATTCAAACATTTTAATACTTTGATGGGATTCGATTGTTCACCAAAGAAACACCTTATTTATGTGCTTCCATATCTGTCGGATTGTGATAACTTTTTTCTTCACAAGATCCAGTTCATTTTGTTGGCAATCTAATTTAGTAACCCACTGTATGACCCATTCCATGAATTGTGGAATGATAATTCTATCAACTCGTATTCCATGATTCGACCCAAATTAGGTTTCAAGTGCTAATGTGCATGTGCGAAATACATGGTCTATAATTTCCTGCTCAACATGGCAAAGCGAGCATGTGTAGTCAATGTTCGGTATCTTTTGTATTATTTTTTATTTAATTGGAAGGAAATCAATAATATCTTCATTCCATATTTGAATAACCAAGCCTCGAACGCATGTCTCGTCCTTACAATATACTCTTCCAAGTTTAAGAATCAGTTGATTTGGCTATTAATTTGGCTATTACTTGCAAAATGTTTTGCTTCGTGCAGTCTTTTGCCAAAAGGATTAAATTGTATATTTTTACGATAGTAAAAATGCAATTTCCTCATTTAAGAGTCTATATCTTTATGTTTTTTGACGGATTAAATCAAATTTTTATCATTTTTGGGGGGATAAAGTGCAAATTTTATAAATTATAAAGGGTTTAAATGTAAATTTTTCATTTTAGGGGGATTGGGACCCTTGTTAGCCCCTTGGCTCTGCCACTGGTCCTTTGCATAAAACCTCATGGGTTAGTAAGTCTTCACTGTGCTTGCTTGCTCAACTAAAAGGGTTTCATTCATTGTCTGAGAATGGTGAATTTTGAGACCACTGAGTTGCATAGGTCTACAAATTTTCTCCCACCTATAGAGGTGTAATCCTCGTTTAAGAGAATCATGGCCCCACCAAAAGGATCGTACCATTGTGTTAAATGGATTAAGTGTTGATTTTGGTGTCTAAACACGTGATAAAGAGTGGAGGGAAAGTGATGTTAGTGATGATTTTACTAGAGTTGGACCAGGCTTTTTTTTCAAAAGTGATTCAGAAAATTTATTATTTATGAAAATGATTTGAAATCTACAAAGCACCTTGGTTCTCATCATGCCCTAACGGTTGTCCCCTTTAATAAAAAATAATTTTTGGTGCTGACATTGTATTCCTCGACATTTGTATGAATTTTTTTAAATGCCTTTAAAAAATATGGTATTCCATGATTTAAGAAAAAAATCAATATTTTAATAGGTGTTAATGTTTAAGTGGCTGACACTGGTTCAAAATTTAAAAAAAAATATTTTTTTTGGTGCCAACGTTCCCTTTGCTAGCACTGGTGTGATTTTTTTTTTTTGCCGGCGTGCTCTAGTTATCGAGATCGATGAAAAAAAGAGAGGAAGATGGAAGTATACAAGAAACAAATGTAAGAATACAACAAATCTACAAAGGAGGAGCAACAACAGTAAAAAAAATTTTAATGTTGATGTTTAAGTGTTTGTTTGAACATAAATCCTTTTGATAATGATCTAATTAACATTTTCTCACCTTAATTTAAGATTTTGTTTAAGTTCTAATTCAATGTTTCTCTCTCCTCAAGTAAATCTAATGTGATTTCTCTTGTATTTAACGCGCAAAAATAAAGATTAAAGTAAATTGCATTAAAAAAAGGGAAAACAAAATTTCAAAAAAAATGTTTCCTATATTAAGAACTTGAAGTTAGATAGGGTAAGAGAATAAAACGTATTCAATAGAGGCAGAAAGTCTGTTTTTTTTCTCTTTTTTTAATGCAATTTACTTTGACGTTTCTATTATAAAATGAAAAATAGAGGATAAAGAACAAAGAGAATGGGAGAGAAAATAGAGAGCGTATTTTATTGATCTATCGGAATAATTTACAATGCTTTTTCAAAGTTTATATTTATAAATATAAGAAGTACAAATGAAATAGAATTATACTTCTAATGACTATTAGAATTTAAAGTATATCAAAACTTATCTAAATTGTAACACCCCTTACCCGAGACTGTTGCCGAAGTCGAGCACGAGGGATTACTAGACTTAACTTACTAGTTCTGGGCATAAAAATTGAAACTGTCCGTCTGCGTCATGTTCACTAAATTAATTATAACTTGAGTTACGAAACTCGAAATCTAGATCCATAAATTTTCCTTGAAACTAGACTCATATATCTTCTTACTGTAATTTTTCCAGAATTTTTGGTGTGGCAAATTAGTACAGTTTATTAGTTAAAGTCTCCTCTATTACACAGTTTGACAGTTCTGACCTCTCTTCATTAAAAATCAATTATCTCATAATATACAACCTAATTCAATTTCTACTATTTTTGGTGATTTTTCAAAATCACGTCACTGCTGCTGTCCAACTATTCCCCTGCATATAATTACATAATTTCTTTAAAATAACTATCAACTAGGCATTTCATAACATCCAAAACATGTTCTTAATTAACCATTTTAATGGCTAATCATTACCAAGCATTTACAAGCCAATATTAAGCCATATCATAAGGTCATACACACAAAATGGCTAAGTCCCTATACATGCCATAACTTAAAACATTCGAATCACAAAATACCAATATAATCTTTTGATAGTGTGTAACGATCTCCGACGTCCTTTCGATCCCCGAGTTGGCTTGTAATACTATAAAAAAAAATTAAAGAATGGGAGTAAGCATAAAGCTTAGTAAGTTTACATGTAAATAGATAACAACATTCTTAATGAATTATCTTATGCTTTTCTTATCAAGATCACTTAAGCTTTTAACTCAATATACTTAAACTTGTATTCTTACCTTACCTTTTAACATGAATTTATCTTACCTTACCTTTTTAGCTTGAACTTGTCTTACCTTTACTTTGGTATACTCTTTGAATTTTCCCGTTGAACCACTTGGAATACTAAGGATACGCGGGTGCCTTTCCTTATGAAACTTAACCATTGCCATGTCTTGACATTGTCTTACGTGGTATCCTTGCCTTGTGAACTCACCAATGCCATGCCTTGGCATAGTCTTACATGGGACCTTTGCCTTATAAATTCACCAATGCCATGCCTTGGCATGGTCTTACATGGGACCTTTACCTTATAGTAACTTATCAATGCCATGTCTTGACATGGTCTTACATGATTTCCTCAAACCCTAATGTCATGACATTTGTATCCTACACATTCCTAAGGTTCAACCGGAACTTTCTGAGATTGCTTCTTCGTCAATTCATGCTTGAGTCTTTAAATAATAAATTTACTGAATAAATATGTAAATGCTGGAATTTAATAATATTAAATGTAAAATAATAGAATATTACATTTATTTACCGCAAACTTACCTCGAAACAAAATACGATAAACTATATCGATTTAGTCCACTATCTTTTTCTTTCCCCGATCTAACTCTGGATTTCATTCTTCTTATCTATAATAGTAAATTTAGCTTATTTAATACTCACATTTACTAAAACAGTCCTTAACTCTAACTTTGGAAAAATTACAATTTTGCCCCTAAACTTTTACATAATTATGATTTTGCCCCTAGGCTCGAAAATTAAACTTCAGCCCTTATTCTTATGTTTTATAACATGTTGAACATTTTTCTCTTCTATAGCAACTTCAAATTCTTACTATAACACATACTTATGAACAATAACAACTTTTACTAATTAGTTCGTTTTACTCGTTTTCACCGAAAATCACTTAGTAAAAATTATTTCTCTACTCATAAACATGCATAATCTACCATAAATCATCAAAAATCACAAGTTTTCAACAATGGCATAATTCAAAATATTCACCAAAATCAAAAATTCAACATGGGTTTTGTAGCACTCGAAGCAACGATCTCAAAAACGTAAAAATTATCGAAAATCGAACTCAAATCACTTACCGATTGAGCTTGTAAAGGCCTAATATTACAAAGCTTCTTCTCCCTATTCTTTTCTCTTAGTTTCGGCCAAGAACAAATGATAAAAAGATGAACACTTTCATCTTTTATCATTTACATTATTATAACATACATTAAACTAATATATTTTAACATAAAATATAATAAAAATTCCACCCACTATTTCAAGCATATCATGACCGACAATTATCTACCTTTCTTATTCATTTTGTTTACTTAATGCTAAATTACTTTTCATCTTTCTTCTAATATAATATATTATCATATATTATAATATACCATAATGTCATAAAATAAAATAAACAATTACCAATTCACTAATACATGCATCTTAGCCGTACACTATGTTCAATTATGGCTAAATTACCCTATCAATCCTTAAATTAAAGAAATCATCATCAATTCAACCACTTAATTAAGCTATAAGGCTACTTTTACCACTTATGCGATTTAGTCCTTTTCTTTAAATTAAGCACACTAACAATAAAATTAATTCACGAAACTTTCACACATGTAAATTCACATATTATAAGCACTGAAAATAATATTAAAATATTTTACTGACTCGGATTTGTGGTTTCGCAACCACTATTCTGTTTAGGCCCTATTTCGGGATGTTACATAAATCTTGATAGACATCCACTTGAAATATTCATAACACTCCTCATTAGATATCCATTTTTACTAAGATAAAAATCATGTGGGAAAAAAATCCTAGTTAAGGAAAAAAAGTACGCATATCTATAATATATATAATATGTTGTCTCATTAAAAATCTTATTAGGAAAACCTAATGGGACAAAACATCGGTTAAGGGAAAAAGAGTACAACGCATATTTACTCCCCCTCATGTAAACATCACGTACTTTCTCATATTCTACATATTCAATATTGAATACCAGATTTTCAAATGACTATTTGAATGTATTTGTTAAGGAAAAAAAAATCTTAGTGAAGGAAAAAGAGTACACATATATATGAATATACATAATATGTTGCCTTATTAAAAACCTTACCAGGAAAATTTAATAGGACAAAACATCGGTTAAGGGAAAAAGAGTGCAGTGCATATTTACTCCCCCTCAGGGAAACATTACATACTTTCTCATATTCTACATATTTAATGTTGAATACCGGAGTTTCAAATGAATATTTGAATGTATTTGATAAGGGAAAAAAAATACTAGTGAAGGAAAAAAAGTACACATATATAATATACATAATATGTTGCCTCATTAAAAATCTTACTAGGAAAACTTAGTGGGACAAAACATCGGTTAAGGGAAAAAGAGTACAACGCATATTTACTCCCCCTCATGAAAACATCACATACTTTCTCATATTCTACATATTCAATATTGAATATCAGATTTTCAAATGACTATTTAAATGTATTTGTTAAGAGAAAAAAAATTCTAGTGAAAGAAAAAGAGTACACATATATATATAATATACATAATATGTTGCCTCATTAAAAACCTTACCATGAAAACTTAATGGGACAAAACATCGGTTAAGGGAAAAAGAGTACAACGTATATTTACTCTCGCTCATGAAAACATCAAATACTTTCTCATATTCTACGTATTCAATGTTGAATACCAGATTTTCAATTGATTATTTGAATTTATCTGTTAAGTATTTATATCACCATTCTTTTGAAAGTCATGAACGAAGAAAAATTTGGGGGAAATATATTTTGATCTTTTCAGGAGTTTTAATAATAATCATAGCAAACTTTAATTATGATTCTTTTATAAAAACACAAATAAGTAATTTGGATCATTTTATAGTTCTAATTCAACTACTATTCACTAAGTCAAAATTACCATATGTTCAAATTATTTTAATTCATATAAATGAACAATTTCCTGAGAATTTCAATATGCTTCTAACATTTTAAATCTTTCAAGAATTTCAATATAAACTTTAATATATAGTGATTCATAAAAAAGTTGTCACAACAATCATTAGATGCAAATTAAATCTTTTATAAATTGTCTGTTTAATAATATATCTAAAGGTTATTGCATCCAATACAAAAGAATATTATATCTTTTAATTATCAATGCCAAGACTTAGCGAAAAACTTTATATTTTTGTTTCGCTTTTGTAAAACTACTTCATTTGCATCCTCACCGACTTTATACCTTTAAATATTTGGACTACTAGTCCAAAAAATTTACGAATATAATTGTACTTAAGTTGCGTCTTTCTATTTTGACCAGTCTATTTCATATTTATATTTCTCAATAGATTTATTTAAGATTCTCTTTTTATTTTATTATTTCAACAATAATATTGCATGTAAAATCATTATCGATCACTTTTATTATCGGTTCGACATTTTTTTGAATTAAAATAACATATTGAGATTTATTTATTTTCACTATTTTAATATTCAGTTTTAGGTACTTGAATCTCTTCTGGAGTTTTAGTTTTGTATTAGGTTTCTGCTGGAGCACTCGCCTCCATTATATAACCATCTAGAAGAAGTTTTATTTTTGAAACCAGTCAATCTATCATTTATTCTGATTGTCCTACTAGGACTTTGATTCAAAATATTAAATGGTATATAATGCTTAGTTATTCTCATTAAGTTTGTGAATATATCTAACAGTTAACTAGTAATAAAATAAGTTATCCTTTTTGAACTTCTGGTTCAAATTACTCTCTATGAGGATCCAAATAATGATAACTTATTATAAGCAGTAATTTAATTCAGTTATTATTTTTCTCCCCTTAATATCGATAAAACTATCAAATCAAAATAGTAAATACAAATCATGTCATAATTGAATCTGCAATACATTCAAAACATCTAATAATATAAGTAGACTTATAATTAATATATATTTTGAACTTTCATTTAGGATATACTCATCTTTATGCGTTGTAGTAGATATACTTATATACAAAAATTTAAAGATGAGAAATATTTATCTTTTGACTAAAAACCAATTATAATGGAGAGTATTTATAACTTATTAACTTGATGCATACAACACGTAAATCAATATAATCTCATGTTAAAATTGGAAGTTTAGTTATCATAAGTAATGATTTAAATATTAATCAGATGCATTCAATCAATAATTTCTCTAATCCATTATGCGCATAAATAATAAACTTTTATGAAAATTTTTCAAACTTAATCAATAAAATACTGAGATATAAACTTATCAGCTTTAGCAATATGAATTGTCTTAATTGTATAATCTAAAATTAATTATTTAAACAATCTTACAAATGACAGTCTGCAAGTTGATAACACATATGTGATTATTTTGTAGACGTATCTACCAAGAATAATATAATATCAAATTTATACACATGGTGGATGAATGAGTCCATATTCATTTCAAAAATGCAAGACATTAAATTTTAACTTTAGCTAGTAAGTTTCTAATAAGCAATTTTCATTGAGAACAAGTAACAAATGAGAATTCTTTAAATTAAAGAACTTTCTAATTGTGTAATGAATGTTACATATGAATTCTCAATTAAATTTCACATCATATATGATATAGGATGGTAATTGGTCATGTAACACCCCCTAACCCCAAACTGTCGCCGGAACAAGGTTACGAGGCATTACCGGACATATCAGACAACTTACTAATTATTCACAAATAAAATAATATTCATAGTATAATTTAATAAATAAGTCCCTATAATGGACTTTCAAAGCCCAAAATATGTATTAAAAGTGAAACGAGACTTGTTCGAGTACTCCGAAAATATTCCTGAATTTTTTTTAAATTTTGACAGTATTTCTGCTTATTTTTA
Source organism: Gossypium australe (assembly GCA_005393395.2). Taxonomy (NCBI): domain Eukaryota; kingdom Viridiplantae; phylum Streptophyta; class Magnoliopsida; order Malvales; family Malvaceae; genus Gossypium; species Gossypium australe. The sequence continues at coordinate 10,827,867 of CM016624.1, read as the reverse complement.
CATAAAACTCCCTACAAATTCAAACCAATACCATAAACAAATTTCTGCCATATCACTAGTTTAAAAACATCAAAATACCAAATACTTTTCATTACAATAAAATTTTATAACATACCAAAATAACCATTACAACACCTATGTACATGCCACTTTCATTTAAGGAAGAAAACATCACCAAAATTTTCTTGTTGGAGTCGGGATCGTTCTGGATGCTGGACCGGATCTGTGACTCTAATGACCTGCGCACGGAAACAACCATACGCTGAGTATTTCATACTCAGTGGTATTACTATAAATCAAACTATTTAACTTTAATAAATAACAAACATCAACCATAAGCTTTATAAATCATTTAAACTAACTATACATAATTATATATTACTTCATAAATATTAAATTCATAATTCATTTTTCACATACTAATTCAATTTATAATTTAACTCATACATTCTTTCATATACTTTTTAATAGAGCCAAATCAATCAATCTCATTTTTAAAATTTCATTTCAATTATTTACCCTATTAACAGGGCTCGGATTCTGACAGATACGCGAATTCCACCCAAACACACTAGAATATCCAACCCAATCACACCCAAAATAATATAAATCCTCCATAACACACCAGTATAATATAGCCTCCCAAACACACCAGTATATCATATCCTCCCAAACACACCAATAAGGCATTAATTGCCTCTTCGGATAAACCAAAGCATATAATAATAGAATCATCTTCTCAGCCAAGCTATAAATCTCCTCATCACATCACAAATCCTATAGCATGCCATTTGTATCCAATCTAGTCCGATAAGTTAATAGGGTATTATTTTACTTTTTCAATTTCGAATTCATTCCATAACAATTTCAAATATTCAATTAATTCAAAACATCTATTATCTCAGTTCACATATAATTCAACATTCACACATATTCTTACTTAATTTCAAATGTTAGTACTTACCTTACCTTAAATGTCCCATGATTACAAATTCAATATAACATTTAATAAATAGATTGAGCTATAGTAATACAAACCCGGAATACGCGTTTACTCCTCAACGATCTTTTCTTTTCCTTTGGATGTCGATGCTTCATTTTCCTTGTTAGCTACAAAAATAATAATAACAATCTACACTATTAATTACAGCATTAATTTAATAATTAATTGAATTTTTTCAATTTAATCCTTATTAACTCTTTGGTTTGTTTAACTTAATTCATATTTCATTTCTATTTATTTTCCTTCCATATTCACTCTAAAAAAATCAAGTATTCATAATATAACCCTAATTTAAAATTTATTTCAATTTAATCCTTACAACACAAAACTTATAGTTTCTTTTACAATTTAATCCCTTTTCAATTCTAACTTAGAATTCATTCAATTTAATCCCTAATTCAACAATTTATCCAACATGAACTATGTTTGGAAACTTAAGAACTTCTATGGCTTTTACTTAATTTCAACAAAACTTTGTTTAAAAGCTTCTAAAACATCAAAATTAAGAGAAAATGACTAAATTGACTTACATTTTAAAGCTTTAAACCTTAAATCTTTTTTTTTTTTGAAGAAGAATTTGATTGGACTTTATTAAACTTGAAAATGAACCATAACAGACCCTAAACCTCAAATAAAATAAAGAACATTGGCCCAAGGCAGAGGCCCAGACCTAATGAACGATCAAAACTAAAGAAAATAATTAAAGAAATTCAAAAATCAAATCGTCAGACCTAAAAAATAATTAAAGAAGTGCAGAAAATCAGATCGTCAGGCCTAATCCTGTCCAATTGTTGTCATATGGCTGGCATCCATTAATTTCTGGCTCTCCATTTCCCCATACCAACCATTCATCGATAGCTTGTTTCAAAACATTTTCATTTCCTGCTATCTCTTTCTTCTTGGAATTCTCTGGAGGCATCAATCTGGATCCCTCATTCCATTTTCCTCCCCTCCTCGTTGAAGACAGATGAGTGCTCCATTCTCCAGGTACGTTTCTTCCCCCTTTCTTAAGGCTTCTGCTGCAATGTTATGGGCTTCTCCGTTCTCTAATCTGCTCACAAACCGAAAGTAACTTTCTTGAAAAAACTATCGATTTCTCTGTATATCTCTAATAGTCACTCCTATCACTGACTTATCGATTTCTGCTGAGTTACATTTCTTTATAACTGATTTGGAATCTCCTATTATTGTGACTGTCTGAAACCCCATTGAAATCCCTAATTTTGTTGCTTGTAACCCCGCTTGTGCCTCTACCATGAACGGGGACGATATTGCGGGGTGAACTGTCTTTGAGGCGAGCCATTCGTTTATCTCCCCCCTAACCATTAAACCCGAGGCTGATTTTGAATTTTTACTATCAAATGCAGCGTCAAAAAAGATGGTTTTTGTCTCCCTTCTTGCCTGATTCTATCGATTCACACTTTCGATGGTATGTTTTTTTCTATTCGATCTGTCGATTTCTTCTAAATAGTTCATTACTCACTGTGACAGTTCTCCCCCTGTTGTTGTTTTGCCTTCATGTACAAGCTTGTTCCTGGAAATCCAGAGCATCCATGCTGCGCAGCAGAAAATGCGACATTGATTGCTACTTCATCTAGTAAATACCCAGGTAAGCCAGTTCTACAGATCTGTGATATTTGAGCTAATAACCCACAAGAAATTAAGATTTTGCCATAACTCTATTGTTGTAGGACACTGCCTGAAAACATGGTTGCTATCCTTTTCTGCACTTCGACACCTGGGACATAAACTGTCATGGACCACTCTTCTGGCTTTTAAATTTTTAAGGGTTGGAATGAAGTCCCATGTCAAACGCCATATTGTGATGCGAATTTTTCATGGGAGTTGTAGATTCCATAGTTTCCTGTAGAATTTTTTAATTTCGGTCTGTAATAATAATTCATTAGGATCCGTAGTAGCCTCTTGTAATAGTTTATAGGCGCTCCTCACTGTAAATTCACCTGAGTGCTCTCCTCGCCAGACTTGAAAGTCTTCGTGTTCAACTTCTGCTAGAGGAATTTGGAAGATCTTCTGCGCTATGTGTTCTGGAAAGGTAGTCTCTATTAGATCTCTTTTCCGCATTCTTGTTGTTGTTTCCATTAATCTCGAAGCTGACTCTATTTCTGGATTATTGACCTTGTTTTCGATTCCAATAATGTCAATGCCTGGGATCCAGCAGTCATTCCAAACAGAAACTCGATCTCCTTTTCCAATGCGCCAGCATAAGCCATCCTTCAGTAATCCTTTTGAAGCCCTGATACTTCTCTAGGTAAGAGAAGGTAAATTACCCAATTGTGCGTGGATGAAATCTGATTTTGGATAATATTTTGCTTTAAGAACCTGTGCTAATAATGAATCGGGATAATTAATAAGGCGCCAACCCTGTTTGGCTAATAAAGCAATATTAAACTTATCAAGACTACGAAAACCCAAACCACCCAGGTAAGCCAGTTCTACAGATCTGTGATATTTGAGCTAATAACCCATAAGAAATTAAGATTTTGCCATAACACTATTGTTGTAGGACACTGCCTGAAAACATGGTTACTGTCCTCTTCTGCACTTCGACACCTGGGACATAAACTGTCATGGACCACTCTCCTGGCTTTTAAATTTTTAAGGGTTGGAATGAAGTCCCATGTCAAACGCCATATTGTGATTAGTTTTCCTTTTTCCTTCTTTTTCTTATTTCTTTCCTGCTTGCTTCGAAATGGTTCTATGTTCTCTCTCTATTTCTTTTGTTTTTCTTTTTACTTTATTCTTTCGTTATTTACTTTATTTTATTTACTTATTTATTTTATATTAACTTAATAATAATATTATAAATATCTTATTTAATAACAAGTGAATATTTTACAAATGTAATATTATATATACTTACACATGTAATATATCATATCCTACATTTGTTATATTTTGATTCAAATATAAATTCCAAAATTTTAATAATAATATACTTTAATTCTATTTATCTATTACTTTAATATTAAGTAAACAAATTGTTTTATAACAATGTACCAATACTTTATTACTATTGTCATTATTCAATTTGTTTATTATACAAAATCATATAATTTAATTATTCATTTTACAATTGTACTAATATAATTTTTAAACATGTATTAATTGTGTATCATCCATTTCTCTTTATCTTATTTATTTTATAATTTTATAATAATAATAATAATAATTATATAGAAATCTAAGAAAAATCTTAGATTTTTCTATCCATTTTGTCGCCTCAACTATTACTAATGGCTTAATTGTCATTTTAATCCCTTTTTTTCTTTCTATTATTTTAGAATTAAACTTTTAACCTCTACTCAATCTAGTCTTTTTTACTAATTACTCTAAATTAAACTAGACTCATAATTATTCCTAATAATTATTTAAGGATTTAATTTACTAAGACGGAAGCCCAATAATCATACTTTTCTGATACCATGAATTTTGGGTCATTACAGGTCACGTCAAGTAGTAAATGCATTTATATCAGTAAGCTTCTGGTTTACTTTAACATGAATTTCAATTGTACTAATAATATCAATAAATTGTGATAAATTGATAATTTTACTATCATTCTTTTTAATTTGTATCCACATATAAGCACTATTGTGACATATTACTACTGAAAATGTCTAAATCAATGTGTAGTTTATGTCACTAAGTCAACAAAATAAATATAATTTTTAAACAATTATATGCAATATTCGCTTTAGGGAATATGCCAAAATCTTCAAATATTCAAAAAATGATTATAACTCGTTATTTTATTTAATTATAATGAGATATGAGATCAATTCAAAATATTAACTTGATAGGTCATGTATATAAACAAGCCTAAATTAAATATATTAATAGAAGGCACATCTCAAACATAAAAATGACATAATGAAGAACTAACAATTTTTTTCTTTCATAACCATCATTATAAATATGCATGAAATTTAATTCAAAATTCAACTATTCATGCTAATAAAACTTGTCATTTACAACCACTCATGTTATTTCTTTAAATAATTAACACAAGGAATAATATAAAACGTATGAATTACTGTCTTTAACAATTTTTTGAACTAAATCAAATCCGAATAACCGTAATATTCATTGGTTTATTAACACAAATTTGCCTACTAGATATGTTTTAATTAAATAACATATTTAATTATAAAATCTATTATAGCGGCATAAATAAATAAGTTAATATTCATTTTCATGAATAAATGAGATATTTATAATAATATGTAACTCATGTAATAAACACTTAAAAAGAACCATATATTAAAATATTATTTATTTTTCTTTTTTTAATCATGAAATATCTATATTTTTTAAGGTATTTCAAAAAATATACATACGAGTGTCGATAAATCAGTGTCGACACAAAAAATAATTTTTTAATATATGAATGATTTTGCATCTGAGTCAATTTCATAAATAGTAAAAATTTTGGGGTCACTTAAAAAAAAAAGTCGCCAGACAACCAACTAGTGAAATTAGTATGGCTTTCCATCTAGCTAAACCAACATGCATGCGGTCGATAATTTGTTGCAAATAAAAACATATTTAAAAGTTGAAGATATTGTTAAAAACTTAAAAATGTTCAACTTTTACTCTCTTTTTTTGTCAAAAGCGAATTTCATTAATGATAGTGGATATAAAACTGGCAGTACAAAACCCAAGGGAAATAAATGAAAAGAAACAAACAGTCAAAAAAATTGAGAAATGAAAAGACAGAAAATCAAAACAAACCAAGTCCAAGACGCTAGCATACAGAAGTTGAACCAAAACCAGCAAAAATTAAAACAAACTGCCAGAGACATCCCCGCAATTAACACAAGACGAAACCCAGCACGAATCTTCCTAATCGTCAACGGAACCATGATCGTCTTCTTGAAGAAAACCAACTTTGAAGAGACTGTTACCTATGGAGATTCAAAGAACCTTCTCCATTCTTCAAAGTACAAGAAAAACGCGACATTCACCCTTGCGCCCGGAGCCAATCTTCCCAATCCTCAACCACAATGTTGTTAACGTGATCAGGAACCTCCTCAACCCAACAGCATGGTAAAGGCCATCGACAACCCTCCACAGCCAAGGTATGCGCTGCCTGATTCCCTCTTCTTGAAGAAAAATTGTAAGAAATTTCTTCTATAAATTTTGCCATCATGTAAATATTTCGCGTTATAGAACGGATCACCGACCTGTCATTTTCCTCAGAACGGAGCTTCTTTATAACTGTTAGTGAATCCCCCTCCAAAATAATCTTCCTAATCCCATGTCAATCGCAAAAAAAGCGCCCGCTCACAGGCTCTGGCTTCCGCCAAAAAAGCATCGGCAACATCTGTATACCGGTAAACACAAGCACCTATAACTAGGCCTTTATCATTACGGGCAATCACTACTGCAATAGCTGAATAGAAAGCCCTATCGAAAGAAGCATCAAAATTTAATTTGATAATACCCAGTAGAGGTGGTCGCTAAAAAACAAAATCTGTAGAAAAAGAAGGAGAATCATTCATACAGCCCATCTTTAATTCACAAGCATACCTCTGAATAAAGCACAATAGTTCCTGCATAGCAAAATTATTCCCTTCGTGAACCAACTAATTGCGCATAAACCAAATAGCCCAGAGTGAAATGGTTAACATTTTCCTTTTCTCATCTGTAGCAGTAATAAACATGCTAACCAATTAGTTTTTGCCGTCTGAGGTATCACTGTCCAGATCAACATGAAGATCCAGTAGATTCCATATTCGTCGTAGCACCTCACAAGACCAAAGAAGATGTTCTGAATCTTCCGGAGCTGATTTACACAAAGGGCAAGCAACCTCCAGTGTTAGCTTTCGTTTATTAAGGTTACATCGATGAGGCACATAGTTTCTAGTTAGTCGCCACAGATGTATCTTAATTTTAGAAGGTAATTGGAGCTCCTAAAGCAGCTTGTAAAAATTTTTATAATTGCCATCATTGTCCATGTTGTAATTGGTGAGCTGTGGTCTCCCAGAGAGAAGCACCCTATAACCACTTTTAACAGTATAAACCCCCGTGTTATCGTGACGCCAAACCAAAACATCTTCTTCATCAGACCGAGCCAAGGGGATACTAAGGATACGTCTCGCTTGATCATGGTCAGCGAGCTTGTATATGATATCATCCTTCCAGGTAAATGAGTGTTCATCAATTAATTGGTTAACTGTAGACCACTGAGTACACCTATTCTGTACTAACAACCGACTGCTTCCAAGACCAGGCAGCCAAGGTCGTTCCAAATGTTCACCATCCGCCCATTACCAATCCTCCAAAGCAGGCCATCAGCAATTAGCTCACGAGCACCACATATGCTCCTCCAGGTAAAAGAAGGGTAAGACCCCACTTTAGCAGACAAAAAATTGGTAAAAAAAAAATAACGAGCTTTAAGAACCTTTGGTAACAAACAATCAGGTTGAGAAAATAACCTCCAGGCTTGTTTAGCTAACAACGCCTTATTGAAAAATGATAAATCACGAAAACCCATACCTCCAAATTTTTTGGGATAGCAAAGGTCCTTCCAAGAGCACCAATGAATACCTTTTCCAGTTTTACCATTAGCCTACCAGAATTTGTTCATAATGTTTTCTAACGCTTTACATAACGATTTCGGTAGTTCAAAACATTGCATAACATAGATAGGAATAGCTTGTAAGATTGCTTTGACAAAAACTTCCTTACCTCCCATCGAGAGAAAACGTAAATTCCAACTTTCGATCCGCTTACGAAACCTATCCACAAAGTTAGCGAACACCCAACGTTTCCTTCTACCAACCATCATCGGCAGCCCCAAATATTTTTCCGGATTGACAGCAACTCGAACCCTTAAAATATTTGTAATTTGATCCCTCACCTGTTGATCCACGCTTGCTCCAAAATAAAAAAGAGATTTCTCAAAATTTACCTGTTGACCCGAAGCCATCCCATACTCCTCAAGCATGCTACAGACAGTATAGGCCCCATCCTCCGAAGCATCGCCAAATAAGAAACAATCATCCGCGAAAATGAAATGGTTAATCGAAAATCGTTCTCTGCCTAACGGGGCACCAATCATCAGCCTCTTTTGTTTTGCTTCATTAAGCAGAGTTAAGAGTCCTTCAGCACATATCAAAAAAAGATAAGGGCTAAAGGGGTCACCTTGACGTAACCCACGCAACGGAGTGAAAATATCGCTAATACCTTCATTGATACCCATCGTATAGGAAACCGAGCAAACACATCTCATAATAAGGATAATCCACTCTTGACAAAACCCTAGACTAGCCATCATCCCGGCCAAAAAATCCCATTCAACTCGGTCATACGCCTTGCTCATATCAAGTTTTAGCGCAAAATTCTCTTGCTTACAATACTTCCTAGTCTTAAGAGAGTGTAGAATCTCATAAGCTATTAAAGTATTGTCAGAAATCTGTCTCCCGGCAATAAAAGCACCTTGAGCTTCATCAATACAATGGCCCAAAGCAAGACTCATCCGATTCACCACAACTTTAGCAATTATTTTGTATATCACATTACACAAGCTTATCGGCCGAAATTGAGAGAGATTTTTGGGTTTATCAATTTTTGGGATCAGCACTATATGAGTTTTGTTAATCTCATCCATGTTAATCTCCCCTTTTAAGATTGCCAAACAATAACGAGAGATATCACTCCCAACAATATCCCAATACTTTTGAAAAAACAAAGCTGGAAAACCATCAATTCCAAGAGCCTTGAGAGGTGACATTTACTTTACAACTTGCCAAATTTCTACCTCCGTAAAGGGCTTTAACAATTCATCATTCATATCCGAAGTGACTCTTTTCTCAACAAGCTCAAGCAACCGATACTCACCAGCTGAGTCCGAAGCCGTATAAAGCTCACCAAAAAACGTCACTGCTGCATTCAGCATCTCTTCCGGTTGGGCAACCCATCGTCCCTCCACATTTTCAAAACCCACAATTCAGTTACGATTAGGACGTGAAATTGCTGATCGATGGAAAAAACTGGTATTTTTATTTCAACCAGTTAACCCTCGCACGCTGCTCCTTAGATATTTCATCCTTATCCGCCTCCAAATTTAGGCCTAACTGCACCTCCATGATTTCTTCCAAGTTTTCGTCAGTGGGATCCTGCGCATAGAGATAAGTGATAAACCGTAAAAGTAACATATTCTAATCCCACATTTAATATGCTTTTGGATGATTTATCCCTTATTTTATATACAAATGTGCTCTTAATCCTTTCTTTTCATGTCTTATACCTAGGAAAGCACCCAAGGATGAAAAGAATACAAAACGGGCCTAAAACGGAGTAAATGGGCCTTAGCACAAAATTGACACGGCCTGGACCAAAGCACACACGGCCGTGCCTCGACGAACACCTAGAGCACGACCTCAACTCCATCAACACACGGTCGTGCCTCAAGAGAAATCCGAACACGGTCAGGTCTCGATCCACACGGGCGTGTGCCATGGCCGTGCCTCTGTCGCTGGAAAGAGCAATTTCAGTCGGAAAAGGATACTTAGGGAGAAAGAATTGCATTCCAAGAGCCTATATATATCCCCCAAGTACCACTTTTGAAAGGGAGCGAAAGCGAGGCCAAGGGGCCAAGCCGAGAAGGACAAAGTTAGGGAATAATGCGAGGATAGCCAGTTGATTTATCCCGAGAAGCCAGAATTATACTCAAGACGGCGGAATTCTCCTTCGATTTCTTCAGGGGGTTTTAGGGTTTTCTTATGTTTTGTTTTATCTTTTCTCTTGTGATGATTTCTTTATTCATTATGAACTAAACCCCTCAGATACCTGAAGGGGATAAAACCTAGATAGATTTTATTATTTGATTTTTAAGTTATATGATAAATTACTTAGTTTGTTCTTAATTATGTTGCTTAATCCAAATCTAATGTGCTTAGGTGGAGGAGGAATAGACCCTGCCTAAGAGAAGATCTAACATAATTAAGCGGAGTTGATCGAACGCCTAGAGATAGGGTTACGAGATTTTATCGAATTAGGGTGAAACCTAATATGGGAGTCCATTGATCGATTTACTGCTATTCTAGGGGGTTATTATAAGCGAACGAGAGTCCCACTAATTAACCTAGGGTTAGACGTTATTCGCCTCGAGAGAAGGTTTAATATAGGTTAGGGAGTCTCACGGATCAAGCTAAGTAAAAGAAATCATATAATTTGGGGTTAGATAATAAGTGAAGTCTAGGCGGATTCTTCCCGAAGGTATTGTCAAAATCAACTGAGTTTTCCTTCAAAGTTATTTTCCAATTCGTCTTCTTGTCTTTTTGTCCTTAGTTTAGTTGTCGTCAATTTAGTTTCAAAGTAATCTTCACTCTAACTTTAAGGCTAAATAATAAAAAGAAAGTGAGTATTAATACTTCTAGTTCCTTTGGGTTCAATAATCTGGTCTTGTCTAAGCTATACTACTGTTCGATAGGTACATTTGCCTTAAATATCATTGTCAGAGATAGTCTCCAGGTTTGATCTTTCTTTTATAAATATTTAAAACTCTGATTTGCAGCGATCAAGTTTTTGGCGCCGTTGCTGGGGAACTAAAATATTAAGAAAACTCTATTTTTATTGCTTTAGCCTTAATTTCTATTTTTCGCAATTTATTTTTCTTTTCGTTTTTATTTTTGTTTTTGTTTTTCCTTTTTGCTGAAATTTTTCTCTTTCTTTTTCAACAGGTACCTTTAGTTTATGACTAGAAGGAACCCGAGAGGACCTTTGATATTCAACAACGAAATCGAAGCAACTACTCTAGGAATCGTCGGGAAACCAGGCGAGCCCTAGATTACAGAGAAAGAGAGGAAGAAAATAGATCCAATCCTACTGAAGGGATGGACGAAAACAACCCACCACCACGCGATGTGGGGGATAATAATGCTCCACGCACAATGTTCAATTATGCGAAACCGCATTTAACAGGAGCAGAATCTAGTATTGTTAGGCCTGTTATATCTGCTAACAATTTTGAATTAAAGCCTAACACAATACAAATGATTCAACAGTTTGTTCAATTTGATGGTTTGCAGGACGAAGATCCAAACACGCACATAGCTAACTTTTTAGAGTTCTGTGATACCTTCAAAATAAATGGCGTTTCTAATGATGCCATACGTCTTCGGTTATTCCCTTTTTCATTAAGAAACAAAGCCAAACAGTGGTTAAACTCGTTACAACGAGGGTCAATCACTACATGGGATCAGATGACCGAAAAGTTTTTGATGAAATATTTTCCACCGGCCAAAACGGCCAAATCACGGAATGATATCTCTTCTTTTGTGCAGATGGATTTAGAGACACTATACGATGCATGGGAGAGATTCAAAGATCTCTTGAGGAGGTGCCCACACCATGGCCTACCCTTGTAGCTACAAGTCCAAACCTTTTATAACGGTGTAAACCCCTCAACGAGGCAACTAATAGATTCAGCCACCGGCGAAACGCTAAACAACAAAACTCCAGAAGCAGCCTACGAGTTCATTGAGGAAATGTCATTAAACAATTATCAATGGCAAGCTTCAAGGACCAAACTGACAAAATCGGCAGGAGTTTTCTACATCGATACCATGACCATGCTATCAACACAGCTAGAGATGATGAATAAAAAACTTGATAATTTGTGTTCTTCACAGGTACATCCAGTCATGCAGTGCGACGCAAGTGGAACTGTGGCGAATCCTGAGTACCCACCCTAGCAACCGGAAGCAGAAGATTAACAGATGATGTAACACCCCTAACCCTAAACTGTCGCTGGAACAGGGTTACAAGGTATTACCAGACATATCAGACAATTTACTAATTACTCACAAATAAAATAACATTCATAGTATAATTTAATAATTAAATCCCTATATTGGACTCTCAATGCCTAAAGCATATATTAAAAGTAGAATGGAACTTGTTCAATCATTCTAGAAAATTTTTTTGTAATTTAATTTTTTTTTTTTTAAATTTCGACAGCATTTCTGCTTATTTTCACCTAAATCCCCCTGCAAATTCAAACCAAAACAACCAATACCAATTTATCATTTTATAACTTTATATCATTTTCCTCATCCAAAACATTATAATGATTTAAATACAACCAAAATCATTTAACTTAAGTGTATATATATATATATATATAATTCATATAACTATCTAGTACATACCACTTAACAAAAGGAAGAAATTCATCACCAAAATCCTCTTGTTAGAGTCGGGTTTGATTTGGATGCTGGACCGGATCAGAAAATCTACTAACCTGCGCACGGAAAACAAACCGTACGCTGAGTATTGGAATTACTCAGTGGTATTGTCATAATTCAATTTATAACAATGACCAAATATCGTAAACATACTTAGATAAATAACACCTCATACATATAATTTTATACTAAGTTATTATATTTCCAATGTAACAATTTCAATATTTGAATCAATATCTCATCCATAGAATTCCAATTGTTCATGAACCTTTGGTTCATCTCTCAATCACGTATAACTACTCAATTCACATTTCAATAGAAACCATTCATGAACTTTGATTCATGCCTTCAATCACATAGCATAATTTCATTTCACAATATCTCTTTAACTATTCATTCAGAGGTTCAAATAATCAAATTCATATGATTTTCTCATTTCACATAATTACCCCTACTAACATAACTCGGACTTTGGTGGATACTCGGATCCAACCAAACACACCATACTGGCACCCAATGCCTAATCGGATAGTTCGAAGCAATATAGTGACACCCAATGTCTCATCGGCCTACCCGAAGTAAAGTGGTACCCAGTACCTTATTGAATTTATCCGAAGTAAATAATATGACACCCAGTGTCTCATCGACTCAAGGTCGAAGAATCCCTGAACACTTCCAATCCTATAGCATGCCAATTATATCCGACTCAGCCCGACTAGTTAATAGGGTATTTAAATCACATATCCATATCACTTTCAATTTAATTTCACAAATTAATTCAATGTACCTTCCATATCAATCATATGTAGTTCAATTTTTAATTCAATACTAACACATATTCATCAATTAAGTCCAAGTCATATTCAATTCAAACATCAATACTTACCTAAATTTCATTTTTCATACACATACATTGAAATTAAACATGCAATTATAAATAACTTGAATTATGATAATACAAACCGATATTTTCTCGAGCTACTCCTCGATCACTTTTTCCTTCCCCTTCGTATTAGACGTCTCGGTTTCCTTGTTTGCTACGAAAATAATAATAACAATTTACATTATTAATTATAGCATTAAATTACAACAAATAATTTAATTTTATTCAATTCCTACCCTTGCTCTTCATTCCACATTCTTTGTACACAATTCTATTATTTACTTATAAGTTCTTTCAAGGCTATTTACCTGAGTCATTGTCACTAAATTATCTATATCTTGAGTTACAGAACTCCAAATCAACATCCGTAAATTTTTTATAAAACTAGACTCACATATCTTCTTACCTAAAATTCTCAGGATTTTTTATTTAGCCAATAAGTACAGTTTATTCTTTAAAACCACCCCTATTCTGTTGTCTGACAGTTCTGACCACTCTTTACTAAAATTTAATTATCTTTTTCTACAGAATTCAAATGATGTTCTAGTTTATTTCTTATAAAGATAGACTCATCAAGGAATCTAACATATAAATTATATCCCCTAATTATTTTTGTATAATTTTAAATGATTTTTCCAAGTCAGAACAGGGGATCTCAAAATCACTCTGAACCAGTCTCAAAAAAAATCTAAATATCTCAAAATACAGAATTTCTTTACTTTCTCTGTTTCTTTCTTATGAAAATAGACTCAATAAGCTTTAATTCCATATCTCACACAACTTCTAATTCCACTTTTACGATTTTTAGTAATTTTTCAAAGTTACTCTACTGCTGCTGTCCCAAAACTGTTTTCTTATAGCTTATTTTACAATTTAATCCTAATTAAGTTTACTTATTTTCTTAACTTGAATTTCTATCAATTTAACCCTTAATTCATCATTTTCTTCAACATAAACAATGTCTAATAATTAACTATCTTTCAAAATATCAACTTAACTTCATCAAAACCTTGTTCCAAGGCTTCTAAAATATCAAAATTAAGTAAAAAAGGCTAAATTGACTTACCTATCAACTTCCAAGCTTCAAACTTTCAATTTTTCCTTTCTTCTTTCTTTTCTTTCTTTTCTCTGTTTCGTTTGCCTATTCTGTTTCTTCTCTTTTATTTCTTTGCTTTATTATATAATATAATATTATATTAATATAGTTATCTAATAATAATATATTTTAACACATAAAAATCTTAGATTTTATGCTTATGCCGCCTCAAGTTTGACAATTGGCATAATTTCCTCTTTAATCCTTTTTATTTTCTATAATCTTTAATTAGACTTTCACTCTTTATTCAATTTGATCCTTTTTCCTAACTACTTTAAATTAAACTAAATTCACTTATCAAAAATCTAATTCAACCTATACTAACTTCGTAAATATTTTTAATAAGTATTTACGGACTCGTTTTCTTAGGACGGAGGCCCTAAACTCACTTTTCCGGTGCCCGTAGAATTTGGGTTATTTCAGATGAACTATATAGGTAATAACTTCTGATCTAATAATAATCCTTATAGTAATACTTACAATCCAGGTTGGAGGAGCCACCCAAATTTTTCGTGGGGTGGACAAGGAAATCAAAGGCAACAATTTCCTCAAAACTTCCGAAATTCACCCTATCAACAAGAAAAGAAACCATCCCTCGAAGAACATCTCCAAGAAACTGATAGAGCAGTCAAAAGCAACGAGAGACGACTCGATGAAATTGCTAAATCAGTCAAGGAAGTGACTAATGCAGTAGAACAACTTGCAAAACTAATGTCAGAACGACTGCAAGGACGTCTACCAAGTAACACTGAAGTTAACCCTAAGGAGCAAATTCAAGCAATCACAGCTCAGGATAGTAACAGATTAGCTGAACACGATCCAATACCGGAAAAGAAAGAAGACGAAGGTAAAATAGAGATACCACAAGAGAAGCCAAAACTGGTAATTAAAGAGTATCAACCTCGCATACCTTATCCTGAAGCCATAAAAAGAGACGATTCAGAGGAACAGTTCGGTAAGTTTCTTAAACTTTTAGAGAAATTACATATTAACTTACCTATTCTTGAAGCTCTTTTTCAGATGCCAGATTCGAGAAAATTTTTAAGACAGCTCTTGACCAACAAACGCAAAATAGATGAAGAGCACCACGTGGAACTAAACGCAACATGCTCGGCGATGTTACAAAATAGACTACCACGGAAACTAAAAGATCCAGGGAGTTTTACAATTCCATGTTTAATTGGTAGTCTACATATTGATAATGCGTTAGCTGATCTAGGGGCAAGTATAAACGTCATGCCTTATTCACTGTTTAAACGACTAGGTCTAGGGAAACCCAAACAAACTAGAATGAGTATTCAATTAGCTGATAAAACTGTTAGAATTCCTAGGGGCATTATCAAAGATGTTCTTGTCAAAATCGATAAATTTGTTTTCCCAGTAGACTTTGTTGTTTTAGACATGGATGAGGATAATTCAATCCCTTTTATTTTAGGAAGGCCTTTTCTAGCAACTACCAGAACAAAAATTGATGTTGCTACAGGTGAGCTCATACTTCGTGTAGGAGATGAATCGATCAATCTTCAAGCTCTCTACTCGGTCAGAACAACAGTCGATGAAGATAAGAAAGCCATTTCAGTTGATAATCATATTATTCAATCTTCATCACAGGAAACATCACAAGGCCTAAACCCTGAGCCGGCTCATATCGACAAAGTAGAGTTACACGAGGAACAAAGCATTAGGGTCGACAATTTAGAGAAGTAGAAGACAGAGATCAAAGAAGAGCTAAATTCACATTAAGTAAAACCCGAGGAACCACCAGAAGAGCTCACGGGGACATCAAATCACTTCAAAATAGAAGACCAAGCACTGTTAGACAAAACCGATCCCCAAATCACTACCACAGACCTGAAGGCAAAGGGAGAAATCCTTCTCAAGGTACATGATATCTTCCCACACGGAATAGTCGAGGTAAGCAATCCAATATTCGGCACTTTCAAGGTAAACGCTTCTCGACTTCAACTTTGTTAAGAGAATAAAACCGTAAGTACGAGGGAAGATATCCAAACCTTTAAACCTCCCTAAAATTTTCAAATAACGAGGAAAAGTCTAGCTTAAGACTATAAACAAGCGCTTTTCGGGAGGCAACCCGAATACTAACACCATTTCTTTTTACATTTGTTTTTATTTGTCTTTTCCTTTTTCCTTTTCCTTTTCCTTTTTAAACTAACCAAAAGTGCAGAATTCCAGGCCACACGGCCTTATACACGATCGTGTCCGTGGCCGTGTGGACCACCTAAACCGCCACACTGACAGGGCAGAGGCCGTGCAGTCAGCCCAACCACCCTCCAACGTCACGGATCCAACAACCCTTCCCACGGGCACCAACAGATAGGGCACGGTCGTGCCTGAATCCGCGTGAAGCTACTGACTTGCACACCATGGACAGAACACGCCCGTGCTGGAAATCGTGTGAAGCTACTGACTTATCAAACACGGGGGAGACACGCCCGTGTAGAACGACCGTGCCAAAAGAAAGACTTAATAAGCACGGGCCTGGGAGAATCGAGCACGGGCATAGGGTGACAACTCCCTCTAGAACACGGCCGTGTGAGGAGGCCATGTAAATAGACACACTCTGTGGACACGGCCGTGGGAGAGCACAGAATTTGAACTTTTATTTAAACCCCTCAACTCTTCCCCTTCCCTCCATCTGATTTCTTCCTTATTTTCTCTCATTTTCACTCTCCTTCATCTCAGACTCTTCAAGACCTAGATCCTTGAGCAAATCAACACCATACCAAAGAAGCGGAAGAAGCTACGCATAAACTCCTTAACAAAGAACGATCAACATGAGTTCATGTCGGCAGCTTCGTCTCGACACCAAGCCAAGGGTCTTTGAGACCAATTAGTTTTTATTTTTGCTTTCTCTCTTGCTTCAATTTCCTGCTCTTCTCCTTTATTTTCCTCATCTAAGCTTCTCTACTGCTCTTTTCGTTTAAATTTCTTTTAGTTTCTTAATGACAGGTTCGCCAGGCTGCTTGGGAATCACACCGACCACCATGAGAACCTCTTCACTTCCGCCACCGCCATCACATCCCCAACCTTAGCGTTGATTCCCACATTGCGAACCATCCTTCAATAAGGACTCCACAGTCTATTAGGATTTTCTTTTCTTTTTAGTTTTATTCTTAGTCTCCTTCACTTTAGCTTGCTTTTCTTTAATTTTTTATTTAGTTTATTTATATTATGTCTTAATAACCCCTGGCTAATCCTTTACGAGTTCCCCGATTTCTTCATCTAGCACAGAGCTCGGGAACCAACACCACCACCATACTGACGCCTTCGCCACCATACCCTCCACGACCCCTACTCTCCTCCAAGGAAACAGTCCACACCTCAGGGAGTATTCTATCCCCTCCCTTTTGATTTTAAATATAAATGCATTATCCATCTTTGTACATTGAGGACAATGTACATCTTAAGTATGGGGGGGTAAAAGGACCTAACCATTTTCATTATTCTCAAATCCCTGAGGGTAAAAGTGGAGTAAAAGGACCAAACTTTTTTCATTATTCTCAAATCCCTGATTTAGTCCTGTTTTTACGCAAAGTTGTCATATTACTAATTAGGATGACATTTCTGATAATTTGTGATGATCATTAACATGTTTTAGAGTAAGTCATAGTTAATTATACATTGATGTTTAATTTAAAGAATACTAGAGAATCAAGCATGATAAGTCTGTTTTTCAGGAATTAAAATTTTTGCTAGGCGGTTGACCTAAATTTAAATACTACCTTGAAATTTAAAATTCATAAGGATGATGTAACATCCCGAAATTGGGCCTAGTAGGAATGGGCCCAATGGGCCTTGGGCATAGGAGTGTTTAAAATTTTTGAGAACAAGAGAATGACATTATTTCAAGTTGGACTTATTAAGAAGATGATTTTAGAAAGTTACCGGATTCTATGAAGTTTCGAGTTCAAGTTGGGCCTTAGTAAAGTTTTGTGTTTAAGCCTATTAAGGAAAGATAGTAAGTGGCATCAAGGCTTATGGAAATAAAAGAGTAAATTGCTAGCATAAATGAGCATATGGCAAGGAGGTTATGGCATCAAGTGAAGTACCTTGAGGGAAGAGGTTCAAATCCCATTGTGTGCAAATTTTGACTATTATTTTTGTACTATTTCCCTAAATTTCGGCCAAGCTTGTAAATATGGCAAAATTGGATTTTTAAATTATGGTAAGGTGGACTTATTAAATTGTGGAAAAGTATGGTAAGGAGGAAAATAAGGAAAAAGAAAAAAAAAGGAAATAAAAGAAATAAAAGAATTTGGGGAGTGGAGTAGGTGGATGAAAAAGAAATAAAAGAATTTGAGGGGTGGAGTAGGTGGATGAAAAAGGAATAAAAGAATTTGTGGAGTGGAGTAGGTGGATAAAAAAAAGAGAGATAAAAAGAAAGAAAGAAGAGATAAAAAAAAAGGGGTTATGAAAATAAAGAAAAGAGAAGTATCATCTTTTCTTCTCTTCACCACCACCTAAAATTGGTAGCAAACAAGGGTTGGAGAGCTCAAAAATTTCAGCAAACAAATCCTTTAGCAAGTAAGTGATTTTGATGACTTTAGTTGATAATTTTTGTATTTTTGGAGCCCCAAAGCTTAAGCTAGCTAATGAGGGGACTAATTTGTAATATGGTTGAGAGTCTAGGGACTTGCCATGAGAGAGTTTATGCTGGTTGCAAGGTCTCGAAGTACTTTATCAAAGGTTCAATCGAAAACCTATCCCTCGTTATAAGTGACTCGGATTTTTGGTGCCGCGGAGAGCATCCCGTTACGGATTCCGAATAAGGTGTGTAATCTCATACTCTTCCGAATATATGTTTGAAATGGTGAGAAAATCTCACATCTCTCTGAAATTTTACATGAAATATTCTGTGATTCGGTAGAAATATCGAAGAAAATTGATAACCGGTATCCGTGATCAGTCGGACGTGCGTTTGATGGTAGTGATAATCATGTTTTGTAATAAAACAGTTTCGGTTTGAAGCAGTAATGTGTTTTTGAAAAATCACTAAAAATAGGAAAAAAGGAATTAGAAAGTGAATAAGATATCAAATTAAAGCTTACTATGTCTATTTTAATATGGAAGAAACGGAGAAGGAAAAGGAATTTTACATTCTGAGATATCTTGATTTTAGTGATACTGGTTCTGATTAACTTCAGAGTTCACTGATCTGTTTTGGAAAAATCATATAAAATTGTACAAAATGAATTATTGGTTATAATTTATATGTATGGATTCCTTAGTGAGTCTATTTTCAAGAGAAACAAGTTGGAACAGTATATGAAAACCGTACAGTGAGATATTTGAAATTAAGTTAAGAGAGGTCAGAATCATTGGACAGTGAAACAAGGGAAACTTTAAGGAATAAACTGTACTAAATGGCTAGGCCAAAAATTCTGGAAAAATTTCAGTAAGAGGAAATTTTACGGATCTAGATTTCGAGTTTCCTAACTCAAGTTATATGCAATTTAGTCAGTATGACGCAAATGGACAGTTTAAATTTGTATGCCCCAAATTACTAGTTAAGTTTTAGTTGCGAAATTACCCCGTTTGGGCTTAAAATGGATTTTTGACCCAATAGTTCCGTAGAGACCCAAATAGAGTTCTGTATCACTCGAGGCGATAGTGAATCTTCGAAAACACCGTTAAATATGAAATTACCGAATTACCCTTAGAGAGTAAATTATCGAATTACCCTTAGTGGGTACGATTACTGAATTACGAAAATGCCCTAATGGGCCGAATTGTTATAATTGCTATATGGGCCAAATGTTATATTTGCTACATAGGCCATATTTGGTATAAGTGATGACCGATTGTGTATTTTGCTTTTTAAGGGTAAATCGACAGGCATAAGGAAGTTCCGGGATCGTGTTAAATTCAAGTAGCTAAGGATTTCGCTAAATAGTAAGGTGTGTGATTAACCCACTGTTTTCCGGGTTTATGTTATATTGTATGTGTGGTGTAAATGCTAATGTGTGCAGTGACAATTATGAATGGATACCCTTAAGGGGTATATCGAAAATCAGGTCAGTGTTAAATATTAAGAATGTGAATATGCCAATGAGAATATATTTGTATGCCGAATAGCATGTGCATGCATCATTTTATTATGTTATGACATTATCATATGTTGCATGTGCATGGGATGGGATCTGAATGTGAAAGAAGAAAGGGTGTACATTATGTACGTGGTCTAATGTTAGCCTTGTGCTACATTAGCGCTTGATGTTAGCTATGTGCTTCATCAAGGGAGGTGTTGGCTAGGTGCCACATCTCGGCGGTTGATAGCTGTGTGCATCACCGTAGATTGATTGATATGTGGGATCACTTATGTGATCGGTGGCCTAGCCACAGCCTTGAGCAGCAAGTCTACCAAGGTAAGATATGTGGATCACTATGTGATCGATGGATTAGCCACGGCCTTGGGCAGGGGGTCTGCCAAGGTAGGTGTAAAGGATGGACCCTAGGCTGGGTTGGGTGCATTTTGCATAAATCTGTCTGCTATGTGAATTAATGTGGAAATGGGCCAAGCCCAGTATGTGGAAACATGTGGTTGATTACACTATTATAAGAATGTGATGTGGTTGTGGGCCAAGCCCAATAAGTGAAAGCATGTGATTAAATTATCTTAATATCTGTTATATAGGTTATTATATGGTTTGACATGTGGATGGAATTCAGTGGTCTAATTACACACTGAGTCTGTATGACTCACCCAATTTTTACCAACATCGCAGGTGACGCATAGTGCTTGGACCGGGTTGGGGTGGATACGAGGTGGCCCATGCAGATGATAAATTTATTTGTTTTACACATTTTATTTATGAAAGGTTATTTATTGTAATAATGGCCTTTTAAAGTATTTACGGATTATTATTATGTTTTAAGTTGGATTGTCAATTATATTATCATCTGGAAATGTTTATTTTTAGCAACTTAAATTTTAAAAATATGTATTAAAGTTTCAACCCGGATATTTTGTAATAACTTAGTTTTATTTGAAATTTTAAAATACCAAGATTTTACAAACAAGCAAATTTTTTTTTTTATGTTTTTACTTTAAGTCAAAATATTTTTCAAACGTTTTTCGCAGTGACATACCAGATCCGGTCAAGGCTCGTGGGCCGGGTTTGGGGTGTTACAGATGATGTCAAAACACCCATAATTGTTTTGAGTATTTGAAACGTATAGAGCATACATTCTTTTTCATGCTCATTTTTTGATTATGAGTGTGTCAACCATGAACTGTTATTCTAGAACTTGCCTCGTTTTTACATGTCGAGACCACAGTTATGATTTGAGATACAGAGATGATAAAGGCACCTAGGTTTTAACCCACTAAATTCCACTAAATAGGCCACCTTCACAATTAACCCCTAGTGAACCCTGTTGATCCTAACAAACCCTTTTTATTAATTTCCCCACTAATATTAACCCAAAATCCTTGTATTTTTTTATCACCTTTCTTTTTAACTACCCCTTAATCAAGACTTGATTTGATTAGTTACCGAAGTTTATTATTCTGATAGTTAAATTCATCTTGTATTTATTAATCTATTCTAAAAAAAATCCAAGTTATTCGATATTAGTAGTGTGGAAAGAGAGCTTACACAATCAAAGCTTATTTTCAGAAAAGGCTCGTATTAGTAGAATTATTACTTTTCAGTTAATGAAGTTTAGGAAAAATTTTAGGTAGGTACTCGTCAATTCAATCTCGATTCTAACCCTCTAATTTCAGCCTATGACCACACCTTTTACCCTAGCCCCGTTACAACCCTAACAAAGACCTTTTGATCTGTTTGTCATCTTATATTACAGTGGTGGAGATTTGATTTTCAGGCAAGCCTATGGAATTAGCTTTTCAGGTTCGACTTATGAGCGATCTTTTTCTAAACCTTAAACACTTTAGAGTGATTTGAGTGAATCCTAAGTGAGGATACCAATCCTTGTCGACTTTGAATTAAAAAGGTAGTTATTTAAAAGAGGGAAGACATCTATGTCTCGAAGTGCAAAATTATGACTTATCTCGTTTGAATCTTTAGGACGCTTTGAATCAAATTATCCATGTATGAATTCTCTATGAATTAGGATAAGATATTGTTGATAAGAATTATAGATCATGGAAAGTTCGTTTTAATTGTAAGTTGAGAATTTTGCTTGAGGACAAGCAAAAGCTTAAGTGTGGGGGTATTTGATAAACCGTAAAAGTAACATATTTTAATCCCACATTTAATATGCTTTTGGATGATTTATCCCTTATTTTATATAAAAAGGTGCTCTTAATCCTTTCTTTTCATGTCTTATACCCAGGAAAGCACCCAAGGATGAAAAGAATACAAAACGGGCCTAAAACGGAGTAAATGGGCCTTTGTACAAAATTGACATGGCCTGGCCCAAAGCACACACGATCGTGCCTCGACGAACACCTAGAGCACGGCCTCAACTCCGTCAACACACGGCCGTGCCTGAAGAGAAATTTGAACACGGTCAGGTCTCGATCCACACGGGCGTGTGCCATGGCCATGCCTCTGTCGCTGGAAAGAGCAATTTCAGTCAGAAAAGGATACTTAGGGAGAAAGAATCGCATTCCAAGAGCCTATATATATCCCCCAAGTACCACCTTTAAAAGGGAGCGAAAGCGAGGCCAAGGAGCCAAGCCGAGAAGGTCAAAGTTAGGGAATAACGCGAGGATAGCCAGTTGATTCATCCCAAGAAGCCAGAATTATACTCAAGACGGCGGAATTCTCCTTCAATTCCTTTAGGGGGTTTTAGGGTTTTCTTATGTTTTGTTTTATCTTTTCTCTTGTGATGATTTCTTTATTCATTATGAACTAAACCCCTCAGATACCTGAAGGGGATAAACCTAGATGGATTTTATTATTTGATTTTTAAGTTATATGATAAATTACTTAGTTTGTTCTTAATTATGTTGCTTAATCCAAATCTAATGTGCTTAGGTGGAGGAGGAATAGACCCTGCCTAAGAGAAGATCTAACATAATTAAGTGGAGTTGATCGAACGCCTAGAGATAAGGTTATGAGATTTTACCGGATTAGGGTGAAACCTAATATGGGAGTCCATTGATCGATTTACTGCTATTCTAGGGGGTTATTATAAGCGAACGAGAGTTCCACTAATTAACTTAGGGTTAGATGTTATTCGCCTCGAGAGAGGGTTTAATATAGGTTAGGGAGTCTCACGGATCAAGCTAAGTAAAAGAAATCATATAATTTGGGGTTAGATAATAAGTGAAGCCTAGGTGGATTCTTCGCGAAGGTATTGTCGAAATCAACTGAGTTTTCCTTCAAAGTTATTTTCCAATTCGTCTTCTTGTCTTTGTGTCCTTAGTTTAGTTGTCGTCAATTTAGTTTCAAAGTAATCTTCACTCTAACTTTAAGGCTAGATAATAAAAAGAAAGTGAGTATTATTACTTCTAGTTCCTTTGGGTTCGATAATCCGGTCTTGCCTAAGCTATACTACTGTTCGATAGGTACACTTGCCTTAAATATCGTTGTCAGAGTTAGTCTCCAGGTTTGATCTTTCTTTTATAAATATTTAAAACTCTGATTTGCAGCGATCAATAAGACAAACGTTCCTCCAGCCTCACACGTTGCCTTTTTTGCTCTCGAGAACGTGAGCGATTCCACATTCTAAAGAATTGACCAGCTTTGGCTAACTTATCAACCGCATTATTACTAAGCCCAGACCATGCTTGCTGAACGACCCCACCAAAAGATTGGTCTAAGCACCAACTAGCTTCGAACATGAATCGATGGCCTCCACAATTCTCACTACCATGTAACCTACCTACCGTATCTATAAGAATCGGACAGTGATCCGAAATGGAATGACTCAGATGTTTAACCGAGTATGAGCAGAAAAGATCCATCCATTCACCGTTAGCAACCCCCTGTCTAATCTTTCACGAATATTTGTTGCTTGAAACCTTCCTCTCTCCCACGTGTACCATCTACCACTGAAACCCAAATCAACTAGACCACATTCCTCCAGAACATTTCTAAATCTAGCCATTTGGTTCTCCGATCTAAGACGTCCTCCTCTTTTCTCAAAAGAAGTAGTAATTTCATTAAAGTCTCCGACCACAAGCCAAGGGCCTAAATTATTAGTGTGAATGTGGCAAAGCAGATCCCAAGACATCGATCTTAAACGCTCAATAGGATTACCATAAAAACCCGTGAATCTCCACTTGACCCCATTATCACTATCATTAATATCTGCATCTATGTGAAAAGGGGAATAGCTTCTGAGGGAAATTAATGAATTACCTTTCCAGCCCAGAGATAATCCTCCTCTAGAACCATCAGCACCAACATCAATTCCACAAGAAAATCCAAGCCTCATTCTAACCATCTCCATATCCTTCACCTTAAGTTTTGTTTCTATGAGAAACAAAATTTAGGGATTAATGGCCCTCAATTTATTTTTGAGCCTTTTAAATGTCCATGACCTCCCCAATCCATGGACATTCCAACTAACAATCTTCATTGCATCCGGCTGCTCTACCCTGCAGAGCCAGCCAATAACTCGTCACTATCCCTAACAGAGACAGTGTTAGGAACAATACCACTGTTAGTCACCACACGTTTTCGTTTCTTGCCATCAATAGGGTGAATTGGGTCGTTCTCATCTTCTATACCCAAAACCATAGGCCCAAAATCATCACCGGCCCCAAAAGACTCTCCTAACTCCTTATTATGCCAGATATTAGATTCCTTAGTCACTTTCATTTGATTTAGCTTTGAATGAGAAGGATTATGAATATAATTAGCTAACCCCAAATCACTCCCCTGTTTAATCACAAAATCCCCATTCCCTCCTAAATTAGCTCCTTTTTGATTACTTGCCAAAACCGAATCGCCGCACACCGAACCATCAGCTTCCCGTAGCCACTTGCTGGTCGTTGAACTCAGACGTCGTCCCTCCGCCTGAAGGGAAATATCCCAGCCAAAGTTTATACTAGAAGGCTCTAACACAGTACGAAGAGGGCAAAAACTCTCACCATGCCCAAGCTTCCCACATATAAAACAAAATAAGCTAAGTTTTTCATACCGAAACTTGGCATAGACAACTCGGTTTGAACCAAGCAGTATCTCCTTTTTTCCTTTTTTAAAGGGATCATCACATCAAGGCAAACCCGAATACGCGTGAAATTCCTTATACCTATCGATGAAAAAGACGTATCATGCTCAATGAATTGTCCAATAAAATCACCTAGTTGCTTAGCCATGTTTTCAGACAGCAATCCTGAGGGGAGATCATGGACTTGGACCCAAAAAACAGAAAAGTTTAATGGGACTGACAAAGGATATTCCCCCTCTTGTATTCTATGAAGCAGGAGTAAATGATTATTGAAGAACCAGGGAGCCCCCCAACAACTCTTTGTATATCAACCTCATGGAAGAATTTAAAAAGATCACGTTTTTCACCCATGTCTGAGATGCAGATACCCTTTATGGGATGCCAGAGATCTGCCAATGTATTACGAAGGGAGGGAAAATGAACTACACTCTCCGTCAAGCAGCGGCCCACCAGACAAAGATGAAAGGAAAGATCTGCCGTTGCATCGTCCTCCTGGAACGCAATCTCCTCATCATCAGCCAACTGCAAATTGGCCAACTCATTCTCCATACTAATCTAGACAAGTTGACAGCAAAAGGACCCCACCACGTAAAAAGGCAAACAGGAAAAGAACAAGCAAAAGAAAAACCAAAGACCATGTCAATAGACAGACAAAAGACCTCAACTTTTACTTTTTAAGTGTTATATGAACACACATGCAAGTTTATTGTACTTTTCAATGAAATTAACTTTATTAATTGTGTATAATTATGTTAAATACGGTAAAGTTTCTGTTTTTAATAGATTTTGAGACTAATTTTAATTTTTACTAATAAATAAAAAGTTGATTTCATTATAATTCATGCTAAATGGATTTTTTTATTCTATTTGTTTTTAATAGATTTTGAGACCAATTTTAATTTTTGAATTCGTTTCAAAATTTAATTTTTTAAATAAAAAGTTTTTTTACTAATAAATAAAAAGTTGATAAGTTAAATTGAGAAATAAATTTAAAATTTTTAAGTGTATTATATACTAATTAGATTTTTATTATAATAATGAATATTTATAGGTTTTTTTATCCAAATAATATAAAAAACTAATTACAAAAAAGGTATGGAAAACAGATTAATTACTAAAATAGGCATTTGTTATAGTGTTCCAACAGTGCTGCTTGATATATTGGCGGCACCAGATTGAAATGTGATAACTTGAAATATTCAAGGACTTGATATGAAATTTACCGTTATAATTGGTAGTTGGAAAAAAGGCTTTAGGGGTGCTGCTTGACAGTGTGACGGCATTATATATTAAAAGGGTAAATTGATTCATAAACCCTCTTGTTTATTATTTTCTTTTATTCTCATTTAACACCAAAAATAGAGAGGTCTCTTATCAATTAGTCCAAAAACTTTTTTTTACCAAAAAGTATTTTTATAATTAATTTCTTTTATTACCTTTTAACACCAATAATTATAATTTTATTATCAATTTAATTTACAGACATGATATAAAATTATAATTATAAAAGCTATTGAAAAATCTTATTGTTTATAAATTATAATTATTAGTTAAATTTATAGTTTCCAAATATAATGTGAGTGAAAGAAAACTATTATGAATATCGTTAGCTGTTATGTCAGACATAATTTGAACAAAAAAATATTTTTTGAAAAATAAATAAAATTTATTTCCAGTTGGAATAGACTTTTTTACAAAAATACTTTTTGGACTAATTGATGAGAGACCTCTCCATTTTTTGTGTTAAAGGAGAATAAAAAATAATAAATAATGGGGGTTTATGGAGCAATTTACATTTTTTAATGTTGTGGGGCAACACCTTAAAGCCTAATTTTTTTGCGGCTGTCAATTAAGACGGTAAATTTACATATTAGGTTTCTGAATATTTTAAATCATCACATTTTAGTCTGGTGCCGCCAATATGTCAGGCAACACTGTCAAAATGCTGTAGCAAATGCCTATTTTTGTAATTAATTTATTTTTCATACCTTTTCCGTAATTAATTATTATTTTTTATATTATTCGGATAAAAAACCATATTTATAGGATTGGGTTTCTAAAATATATTTAATATAAATAAATTTCATAAATAAAAATTTAATAGATTCCATAAACACATTCTCATTTATGTTTAATATGGGAAATTGCATAGAGCATAAAATGATTTAAATTTATATATAATATCAATCATTAAATTAAATTTATACAAAACATCAAATGATTTTAATATATTTTAATTTAGACAATAATTGCATCAAATGCAAATATTAAGTTTATAACCATTTTTGATAAACAACTTAATTGAATCAAATAATTTGTTTTAGTAAAAAAAAATAGGGTTCAATTGTATAATTTAATCTAAAATTTTCTTTTGAAATAATGATTTAACGTACCATGTTAGGTTATCGTTACACCGTCAAAGACAATTAACGCTCAGTTACAACACAATAACGTAAGTGACTAAAACTTAACATTTTAAACATAAGTGACTAAAATGTAACCTGAGATAAACAAAAGTGACTATTTTAATCGTTTACCCATTTTTTAATATTTTTTTGTGGTGAACTTTCTTTATTTTTGTTTGCTTTTACATTTTTAAAAGAAATATGAAATGAGCATTTTTCAAAGTTGTTTAGTTAGATCATTTGCCTTCGAAGTGAAAGAGTCTTTGTGTGTCTATCTTAGAGGTGTGCATGGGTCGGGCGGCCCGGCCTGGCCCGAAGGCCAGCCCGAAATGTGGGAGGGTTTGGGTAAAAATATAGGCACAAATAATGGGCTTGGACAAAAAAATAAGGCCCGTTTAAAAAATGAGCCGGGCTCGAGTAAGGCATTTTTGGCCCGGGCCCGGCCCAGCCCGGCCCGAATTCATTAAAAGAAAAAAACTATTTTTTAATATTATTTTCTTATTGTTTTTCTCCTAATTTTGCTACCATTTTACTATTATGTTTCTATTATTTTTTTGTTATTGTTTAGATATTATATAAAACTTATTTTATTGTTAATTTTGTTATTATTTTAAAGACATTTATTAATTTTGTTATTATTTTAGAGGCATTTGCTTGTTAAGTTGCATCTATTTTAGTGTTATTTAAGTCTACATATTTTTTAAAATTTATTTTCAATTTGTTGAAAATTATTTATTTTGATTTTTTTAATATTTTTGATGTATTATATATATATATATATTTAAAAATTATATAAAATAATATAAAAAATTAATACAGGCGGGCCGGGCTGGGCCCGAGTTTTAGCATTTTTATATGGGCCGGGCTTGGGCAAAATTTTAGGCCCATTTTTTGGGCCCAGCCCAGCCTGAACCCAATGAACGGGCCTAAAATTTAGTTGGGCCCGGCCCGGCCCGACCCATGCACACCTCTAGTCTATCTTTCAAGGGGGTTGAATTCTCTATTTCTATTATACGGTTTCTATTCATGGATATAATGTCTTAGGTAGATTCTCATACATGCCAACTCATATCTTATTGTAGAATTAACACGTATTCTTAAAGTGGGGGTTCGCTTTCATGATGGTGTGAACCCATCCTGTACGAGTTCATGAGAGGATGTAAACCCCCATATGCGAACGGGTTCACCAAGGAATGTAGCAGATCTGTAATGACGAACACCATAAAAAACTAATATTGCTTTTAACTTTAAACCATTGAATTTATGAAGTTTGCCCCTTTTATTTTGAAGTAATTGAAAAAAAAAATTAAATTTTAGGTAAAAAAATCTTTCCGATCTCTTTTAATCTTAATATTAAATAAATTGATAAAGATATTTGCATGGTAATTAATTGTCTTTATTTATTCAAAATATTTTTAAAAAATTAAAACAACCAACTTAGAGAAAAAATATTTTTACCTTAATTTTTATAATAATTTATTAATTTTGATTAATATAGAAGTTTTATAAACAGGACAATTAATTTGGGGTTGTTGCTTTATAAATAAGTTTATTGGAGCCTGAGAATCAAAGCTTAAATCAGCTGGATTGTATTTTATGAAAGGACGAGTTTATCCCCATCCGGCTCGGATGAACTTCAAAACATTTGACTTTACAGTTTTGGTTTTTTTTTTTTTTTTTTTTTTTTTTTTCTTTCCTTCAATATTTTGGTATCACTTTAGGCATGGACCCTTCATTACCCCAAAACTTAAGAGGAATATTCCGCTTCTTCGACGACTATAAAATTCGACCGCCCCCTCTCATTACTCCGTGGTCCAATCCCGGCCGGAACTTCCAACCACCCATCATCCGGTCCATACATCCTTGCCTTTAAAGACCTTCCTTCCTGGGCCGCCGCTTACGAATCCTGCGAATCCAAAATCATATCTCAATGCGAGGAAGGTGCGCGAATTGGGTGCGCCATCACTGCTTCCAACAAGTGCAAACCCCCTTGGGTGGCAGTCCCTGATTGGTTGGAAATCAATGGACTTAAAGGAAAGAGAGCGCTGCGAAGATATTGAAATGGAAGCTTGTTTGGTTGCCGCTAAGGAAAAATGCATCGGCTTCACCAAGGAAAAGTGTACGACGCCGTTTCTGAATGTGAGAATCGCAGTGGGGGAGAAGGAGATAATGAATAAACGGGTTGAGAGGATGGTACACGCAGCGTCGTTGCCGGAGGAAAGCAAATGGGTCTATTTATCGGGTCGGATAATTTGGGAGGATCCGAACCAAGGGTGACTAATTACAGAGCTAGTCAGTATTTGGGCACCGATTCTCAACTTCAAACGTGAACCGTCACATGGTTCCGGAATTTCAGTCGGTTTTTTTTTTTTTTTTTTTTTTTGAAGCAGTGGCAATTCTAAAGTGGACAATTAGGTGGTAATAAACAAAACACCAAGCTAAGGTATGTTAAAACTTTGTTTGTTGACAACTTGTACGAGGTTTTTTCACTTTTGGGTCGAACATTGGCTTTGAATTTCTGGGTAGAATTTAGAAACATCTTATATTAGAAATGCATACACAATGCGTTTAACTTTTGTGTCTTTTTTTGGTCATGTAATGAAAGAGACCCTTAAAAGAATTTTGGATACAACATTCAACAGAAATAAGAAATAGCCACAAGAATAAAATACTCCAATTTTCAAAGTGGTGAAATGTATTCGAAAGATGGGTTCTTTCAGCAGAATAGAAGCAATGGCCAACCTTTGACTGTGCCCATATAGCATCTTAACTTTCTCATTTTTTCCTCCATATTATGATCCGAAGAGTGCACAACAAATTTCAGCAGTAGCTTCCATCTGCATGCTTTTCACAAATACATAATACTTTTCTAAGTACTTGAGCTTTGCAGGCATGTTAGTGACCATTGTTATGGATGTTTTTTGCCCTTTAGTGGCAGAACAGAAAAGTTTTTTAGGAGTTGAAATTAAATTGTATTTTTTATTATAGTAAAAATGTAATTTTACCATTTTAATAGTCTATAAGAATTAAATTAAATTTTTATTTTTTTTAGGGATTTAAATGTAACTTTACTTTTACTGATTTAAAATTTTAAAAATTTAAATGAATTTTTTTTTATGTTAGAGAGACCAGGATTTAAATTTTTTTTTATGTTAGAGAGACCAGACACTTTTGAGCCCTCCTAGTTATGCCCCTTAAAATAATGTTTCGTAAGTTGAAATAATTATATTGTATTTAACATGCATTTAACTTTTAACCACAAATTTGGATAGTAATAAAGAATATTAAAAATTAACAAATCACATTTTTTCATAAGAGTTTTTATCACACTTTTCAAAATCACTTATTATAAAAGGATTTTTGAAAATCACATTTCAACACCAGAATAACAGTGAAGAACTAGCAATAACAGTGGCAACAACGCAATAGATTAAATATAAAGAACTATTAAGATATAAATGACATGTCATTAGAAAAGTGATTAAGTGCGTTAACGATAGTAACATTACGGTACAAGTGTTAGTGGCACTTCAATGTATCTTATCGATATTTTCGTATATCCTATTATGTTCTATTAAGTTTATAATTGGACAATTGAGTTAAAAAGATAAGGGAACATTAAAGTGGCAATGGTAAGTGGCTTGTATTTTGTTGAATTGATGCCATATTATAATTTTTATTGAAACAAAATTGTGCATGATGATAAAGATTAATGATAGTATTATATATACATGTTTATAAATATGTGTATGTATGTGTGAATAAATTTTAAATATATTGTTTAATTTTTGATATGCTGACTAAGTTCTTTTGAGCTTAACGCGTAACTTTCAAATTAATTTTAGGTATTAATTTGGCATATACATTAAGAATATGTTGGATGTATTGTGGATGAATTTGATGGAAGCATTAGGGCCTTGGTTGATTTTGTTGATTTTGTAAATCGAAATGGAATGATTTGAAACTGAATTGCAAAAGAAGTTATTGAAGGTTGTAAATTTGTATCCTTGAATGGCTTATTCGTTATTAAGATTACTCTGAACCATGTATGCAATTATAGGTGTTAGAAAGCAAAGTGTGCAGGTTTTTGGGGTGCAAGTTTGAGGCCGCATTGTCGGGTTGTTGAAGTTGTGATGAGCTCAGGTTAGAGAGTCACGGTGCGACGAAAAATACCTTGAGGTCGTGATGTGAAAAATCGTGTAGTCTCGATGAGCTCTTGATGGCTTGGACTTTACCCTTTGGTCCTGAATCGATTTTTGGTCACTTAGAAAGCTTTCGAAAGTTTATTTTAAGCTCAGTTAAGTTAGTAAATCAGATTCTACATGCATTATGAATGATTAATTGATATGTTATTATAGTTGTTTTTGCAACGAATGTGACATCCCGATATCTTGACCCGACAATCGGGTCGAGTAAGGGGTGTTATTGGTCTTCTCATCATTAGCACTGCAAGAAGGCTGAGATTTTGTTATGTTGGACATATGGCAAAATTTTCTCTCTGTTTATGGAGTTAAAAATTTCCGCTGTTAGTGTTTAAAGTTAAAGAATCGTGTTTTTAGAGAAGTTAAATTTTGCTATTAGTTCATGTAGTATACATGAGTTGTGGATTTAGTTGCTATACTTTTGATTAATATTATGTAATTTTTGAATTTTGAAATTTTAGTCTTAACCTAAGTGGAAGCAATTAAATTTGTTTCGTCAAATTTTGCTATTAGTCTCGTACTTTATGGATTCATGATTCAAACAATAACCATTAAATCTAGTAACTAAATTATGTGACTTTTTTGTGAGTAACTTGTGAAAATACCAAGTTAACATGATATTATATCTTTGATAATATGTTTCTTGCACAAGATTTTGAAAGTAGCAGAATTTAACAGCTATAGTTTTGACTAGGACTCATTTCAAATTTAAAAAAATATAAGGACTAAAAAAAGATAAAATTAAAGTATAAAAATTAAATCCACAATTTACACTTAGTACAAGCACTAAAACCGCATTTGGTATTTTTCTAAATTTGAATAGAATATAATTGCTAAGAATGTTATTACTAAGTGAACATTACAGCATTTGACATCTATACGATAGTGTTAATTAAAATCTCAAAAATATTATAAAATTAATTGGTTCACGAACATTTTTAATAAATTTCAAATTACTATATCAAATAAAGTAAAAATGTTACTAATTTCAACCATTTTCAATGATATTTAATAACAAAAGTTAGTTTATCATGAATAAATGTGTAATTTAATCTATTCATTAGTGCGAACCTTCGTCTTTTCATGTACGTAACAGTGACCAAGAAGTGAACACCTTCGGCATCTATGAGATGTAGAATTTATTTTATTATCGGAAGTCCAAAACAAAGAGTAACTCACTGAACCACCTAGTTTTTATACAAATACTACACAAAGTCGCATCAACTTGTTGAATTAAATTACTTCTTCAAAGAGTAGAGGATTGATCACTCATAAAAGGGCTTATATATTAGTAACACCAAAATGGCTTTGATCGGTACAATTTCTAAACAGATTTAGGGACCAATATTTCTGTAAAAAAGGGGGGGGGGGATCGGAGCTTGAAATAAGAATGGACATTATAAATACTGAAATTTGGACTCTGAACTTGTAACAGAACAAAACCAGTTAAATAAATCTCAATTTCAACAGATTACCTTCTTGGGCACGTCATTTATTCATTACAGGTTGCTTAATATATGTTTCAGCATCTGAACTACAAGGAAAAGGGTTAAATACAACTCATGGAGCCTATGCTGCTAACGCTTCATCTTTCACGTGAATAGATCTTTGCCTCTCCATTGGTACCTGTTACCACTTTTCTCTCTAATAGGTATTGCAACAAGGGCACTTAAAAAAGGTGCAAGCTATCAAATAGACAATAATACCTGCAAGGTGCAGATACGAAAACTATTGCATTGATTGAACCTAACAAAAAGACCGATATACAACGAGGGCTCAATGAACCTACACTACTTTAATGGTATGATCTAATTGCAATTGTACAGGCCATGATGAGCCATAAAATACAATTCAGTGCTTGCGGTCAATGGCAACAAAATAATTTTTCATTACCTGAGATACTATAGAATGTCATAGAAGGCTTGGTCTCCTTTTACCTGCGTCTGTTCTCAATTTCTTCACAGGATTGGCCCAACCAACACTCCCACCACAACCTTTTGATGGATGACCAGGCTGGTTGGGCAAACCTTGCTGATGGCTACTCTGTTGGGTCAGTCTTGCATCCTTGGAGACTGATCCTGGACCCTGACTCCTCATGTTGTGACCAATACTCGGGGGAGAAACAGGGCCAACTGATCCACTCCTAGGCTTTGCTATAGACTTTTCCCTTTCTTTCCTCTTTTTCTTGCAAATAACCAGCTCCCCTGGATGAGTTAGAGGAGAATCATCCTGTTGATGTTCCTTGGTAATACCACTTCCTTTCCCAAGTCTCGATTCCTTTTGGGGCATGTGCACTCTAACCCTTGTTTCCTCACCAGCATGAGGGAATCCACGTTGCAATGTCTTTTGAGTTAGGCCTGGATCAGATTCCACCTCGTTTATTGGCTTCTGCCTCTTGCTAACTGCTACCTGTCTTGCAGAAGGACCAGAGGTCGACGTAGATACTGGGCTAGAGAAAGAGAGAGCATTTCTAGCTTCTCGGAAATCGTTATCTGGAAATACAATCTTCAACAAGTCAAAAAACAGATCATGTACTTTCCTGGCTTCAGATCTGACCTGCAAATCCCAATTACATTTTCATAGTAAGTATACAGATCAGGACATTAATAAGAGCATTACAGAAACAGATACGAGTTCAATTGGTAGTAAGGAGATTGGAAAATTTTGCATAGTGATAAAAGCTTCAAGCGCACAAACATAAAAATCTCTTTGAAAAGCTTCCAAAGTAATTGCTTCCAGAAAGACTATCCATGGCAAAAATCACGCAAAGGCAAGTTTGTGTTCTAACATGCAAAGATACTGAAGGCCAAAGTTAATTAGAAATCATACCTCATGTGAAAACCCATAAAATTGCATTGCACTTTTTAATACTAACTGCACATCAAAAACAAGCTCTGTAACTCCGCTGTACTCTAATCTGTCAACACGCTGATCAATCTTCCGCAAATCCAAATGATTACTTCCACTTCCAATCTTCTTCCACAAATCTGTTAAAAGTGGTATAATCTGTTGGCCCTCCTTATCTATTCTCCTCCGAAGCTTGCTAATCACATTTTTGCACTGGAAATATGAGAATTTTCTAGTCAATTAATTGATTAACAAATATCACAAGATAGCATGCAGTACATGAGCAATTAAATAGAGTATCAAGTCAAAGGTGAACCATTTCATAAAAGTTTAAAGGGAAGATATTTTGACATACAAGCGTCTAATTACTCCACATATGCAACCTTGAAAATTTTTAATGACCTCAAGACCAAATAAAATGAAAACTGATTCTAAAAAGCTCAAACACAGATGGACACGGCAAACAACCAGGTGGGACAAATGATAGAACATATTATAAATGCATAGAACTTCATAAATCTAAAAAACAAATTCCTATGCATTAAATTCACCCGACTAATCTGAATGTATGCTGTCGTATTAGATGCAATAGAAAGGATACACATGAAGAAAGCGGAACTATTAAGGAGGATCATAGCTATAGCAACTGATCAGAGCCTACTACAAGCAACAGCGTCAAGCAAATCCAAATACTAAAACAAGGTTTCCAAAAATCCAACTTATTACTGAAAGGAATCGAGAGACAGTTAAAATTATAAGGTAAAAAACAGATCACATTCCAGACACTAGTGTTTTAGTCAGTTCAAGTATACCTTTCTTTGGATGCCATCAGACACCTTCACACCAAAATTTGATGATCCACTTGTATTAACTAGTTTACCGTCCCAACTTTCTCTGGTGGGTTCACAAGCATTTTCTGCAGGAGATGCCATGTTCACTCTACCAGACTTCGGTGATGCATGCAATTTAGTTGTATTAGCTATTTTTCTTGGAGGCAAGTTCCTCCTCGTTTTAGAAGATGAATCATTTGGATCAAGCCTGAAAGCATTCCGCTCACGAGTTGGTTTTGTCTCAGTATCAATCCTTAGTTGTGATTGGTACTTTTGGTCCAGCTGTGAAGGCAACAAAGATGATTCTCCACGTAGGAGATGAGGCACTTCAATGACAGATTTCTCCTCTGCCCTTTCCACAGTATGACGAGGTCGAACCCGAATACTACGCTTTCGTTTTATCTTGGGTTGGACAACTTGTTCATCTTCACCTTCTTCACGATCATGAATCCAACTTTCGGATAGCTGGTGGTCCATGTGAGAATCTCCAGATAAAGCAATTTCACCTTCCTCAAGTTCATCATGCTGCCAAAATTAACATATTGTCAGAATAGCAGAGTTCAACAAATGCCATAATTACAAATCATTATAGGAAACGAGGCATACCAATTTTTTTGCAACAGAACCTGGCCTAGCATCTAACGCGGAGAGAGATCCAAATTTCTGAGGAGAAACAGGAGACACCATCTGCGTTGGCCTTCGACTGTCCAATGATGATCCTGAAGAACCACCTTCTTCAAGTATGTGATTGTTTCTAATGTGTTCTAAAGCCTGGGCATACTCATTTCCATTATCAACTAGTGGGCCATCTTCTTCAGACTGGTCCTTATTTAGAGAGGGTGCACCAACAGCACCACTAAATTCTTCATCTTCAAATTCTCCAGTTTCTCCCTCTTCATCATGTACAGAATAACCATTTCTCTCATCAGAACTTGCTTCAGAGTATTCCCCATTGTCATCATCTATTTCCTTATAGTTTGGATGCTTTTTCCCCTTGGGTTGCCCCCTTTTTCTCTCCGACTCCATTTCATTTGAGACACCAACAACACCAGCAGTAAATAAAATGTTCTTGGACGGTTTTTTTGATAAAGTAGCCACAGTAGCATTCACTTCTTTTGTACTGGCTCGAAGCCACTTAGGTACCTCTTCATGGCAAGTCATCTCATCTGTCCAATCCAGTTCTTCATCCATTTGATCAAACAACACAACTTCTTCTTCACTTCTTGCTATCATGCGATTTACCTGGTGCAAAGAAGGAACATCATGGACAGTTTCTTGATACCTCTCCTCATCATGCAATAATGTTTCTAAAGTCATACGTCTCTCTTCATGAGTGGTTCTCTGGTCAAAACGTCCAGCATTGATTACTTCATCAGCCATGTCAATTTTATACTGCTGAATGTTATTCCTTATGAGGCTCTCAATAGATCCCATATATCTATCCTTACCTGCAAAATCATCCTCAAAATCAACCGTACCTCCATTCCTTAGTTCATCCTCCTTCTGCTGACTAGAGATTTTGTCAACAACTGCTTCCATGTAAATGACTTTGACTTCCCTTGTTTGTCCAATTCGGTGGGCTCTAGCGACTGCCTGTTCCTCATTTTTAGGATTTGGATCAGGATCATATATAACAACAGTGTCAGCAGATTGAAGATTTAGACCACGTCCAGCTGCACGAATACTTAGTAAGAATATGAAGCATTCAGAGTCAGGGCTATTGAAGTCAACAATAGCTGATTCACGATCTTCCAAGCTAGTTGTTCCATCAATACGTCTGTAGACGAGCCTCCTCCACTGCAAGTATTCCTCCAAGATATCCAGAAGCTTTGTCATTGTACTAAAGAGTAATACACGATGCCCAGTTCTTTGCAATTTTATTAGGATCCTGTCTAGAATCCACAATTTTCCACAAGACCTCACAAGGAAATTTTTGGATAAGTCATTGAAGTAGGGGTAATTAAGCAAAGGATGATTGCAAGTCTTCCGAAGCTCCATACACCGGTTATTTAAAGTTTTGTACACCCTAGCCTGGTATAGTGGATTTTTTGAAACCCTGATCTTCTCATCTTCAGGATCAGCTCGAAGTGTTCCAGTTGACTTTATCCAATCATAAATGGCACTCTGAATAGCTGACATTCTGCATTTTAAAACTATTGAGACCTGCGATCAGCCAATGAAATAACACCATTACAAATAGCAGTATGATAATGAAATAACATCATTACAAACAGCAGTATGATAAGTGATTATTAAAATAAAACTGCAACAACAGCAAACCTTTGGAGGGAGGGAACCCTCCACATCTTCAACACGACGTCTAAGCATAAAAGGCTCTAGGATTTGATGAAGTCGGTGGATGATGATAACCTTCTTCTCCGTCTCAAGCCAATCATCCTCTGCATTATGCGTAGGGCCTTCCTTTTGAAATGGTTGTGAAAACCAATCATGAAATGCCTTGCGATTATCAAACACTTCAGGAAGGAGAAGATTTAACAGTGACCAGAGTTCTTTCAAGTCATTCTGTGGCATAAAAGAACCTTAATGTTCAACTCATCAAATAAAAAAATCATAGAAACAGACACACAAACATACATAATAAAGTGAGCCTGAAGAACCTGCATGTATATGCATGTGTGTAAAATTTTCAATTTCCAAACATATCAAAGAGGGGCCTTAACTAACCTGTAAGGGTGTCCCAGTAAGAAGTAACCGCCTCTGGCAGCGGTATCTATCAAGATCACGAGCTAAAACAGATTCCCTATCTTTCATTCGCTGTGCTTCATCAATTATAATGTACTTCCAATCGATTTTAGAAAGTTTTGATCGATCATACATGATGAATTCATAAGTTGTCACGAGGACATTAAATTTCATTGCCAGAACCTCCTATGAAACACGCAAACCAAAAGAAAGTTTAAACAAAATTCGACCCTTGAAAGAACAACACAAACTTATATTTCTTACTTGAGAAAATAATTTTGAACGCTGATCTTTTCCTCCAACATAATATATGCATGACACAGACGGCAGCCAATTATGCAACTCACTCTGCAAAATAGGATTCAGTTAGTTTTGTTTAACGATATTGGGAAAATGTCAAACCTATCAACATAAAGCAAGAAGAAAAAAGCACTAACCTTCCAATTTACCAGAACAGCATTTGGAACAATTATAAGATGTGGACCATAGTTTCCTTTGCATTCCATTAAATAAGCAATCAATGACATAACCTGCACAATAAGGAAAAACCTAAGAAGTTAACAACAGCCCTACTGTATAATATAAGCATCTACCAAAAATACAAATGCAACTCTAATTAATCCTAACACCTTCTCCAACTCCCAAATAACATATGAAACTGCAGTGTTGCTACAACTACTATTTTTTAAAATCAAAATACCTGAACAGTCTTTCCAAGGCCCATCTCATCAGCTAAGATACCATTTAGTTTATTATTATACAAAGAAAGCATCCATTGCAGACCAACCTACAAAATAAAATACACAGATGAAATGAAAATATTAGCTAGCTAGATTAAATAGTAGCAAATTGAAAGGGACAAAAACCAACAAGATGGGAGAGAAACTCAAGATTTTAAATATAACAAGCAACCTACAAGCTGATAGTCTCGTAATGTTCCAGCTCGTAGCATTGATGGTTGCCTTACGACTCTTTCATTCACAGCATGAGCAAGATTATAGTACCTATCGATGAGCACAAGAAATGACAAATAACTAATATTGCTAGAAATTCAGTGGCCTTTGAGAAAAAAAACATGTCCTAAGAATAAACCAAAAATAAATGCTAAATCTAAATAGACCATATGATATGATAGTTATTGAACTAAAGAAAATGAGAGAAGTTACTGCATAAGCCCCATCTAACTGTCACAAAATTTACATCACATCCCACTCATGCTTTAATGACTGAAGCCCCCCTTCTGTATTATCAAAAATGAAATGTACTGTAATAGAATTAAAAACATAACTTACTTGCTAACAGATGAACCATCCCTGGGTGCATTCATTTCCATAAACCGATTTCTTATCATTACTTCCTCTCCAGCACAAGCTGCTGCAACCCTAACTTCTTCTTCTGATAGACCCTTTTGTCAAGAAGTAGAAAATGAGAAAATAAGTGAACTGGAATCTAACTAAACATACAGATAGGGGAAGTATGTGTAATATTCTATTAGCTCATAACTCAGTCCAAACATTTTAAAGGAACTCGGAAGGGGAAAAATCCCAAAAAACAAACAGAGGGGCTACAAGGGAGGGAGGGTTCAAGAAATCCTGCCTGCAACCGTGCAGCAACAGCAGCAGCATTTGCTGCCTCCTCCACTTCTTGCTGATTCTTGGCTGCAGTTATCTTACTTCCCAGTTTATGAAGATACTCTTCAGTCTGCGTCAGGAATGATGAAAGAACTTCATATCTCTCTGCAGCATCACCAGGGATGTTTGTCTGCTGCTCAATCAACATCTCTCTGTACCTTTCAACATCATTATTCTTCAAGGCCTCCATCCTCTTATTCCTGTCATCATCTTTTCTCTTTGAAAACTCCCGTAACATTCTTTCATGGTACTTGGCAACTCCCCTATTGCGAGCAGTTCTTGCATCACGGATGGCCCAGTGAGCCTCCAAGAGCTTCTTACGCCACTGAAAGATGGATTTCAATTGTTTCTCTCTCAGGGCCTTCTGAGTGGCTTGTACTTGTCTGGCCAACTCCATACGCTGACGTTCACACAGGCGGACAAATTTTCTGTATGGTCTGTCAGGCATCGCCATTATCTCTTGTTGCTGCTGATCAACTTCATCTCTTAAACGTGCCTGCAGATCTACAAGTCGAAGCTTTCTTTCTTCAATCTGCAGTCGCAGAACAAGATCTGGCCTAATCCTTTTCCTTTCCAAATTTACTGCTAGTAAGCCACCAATCTTCCTTAAATTTTCTGATCGTTTCTTGCTAAGGACTTCCATCCCTTCCTCAAAGAGAAGATCTTTGACATCATATGCCAGTGTTAGATTATTATTATTGTTAGGCACTGCTGAGCCGTACGAGTCATGCTTCCTAGTGAAGAAGGGAAAATCAAATAGTGGTCCATGATACTTTCTGGCAGGGCCAAGATCTTTCTGGGGCGCTGAGTTTGCTTCCACAGGTTTCTTAATTTGCCCTCCATCAGATGCAGCAACTTGTGGTGCGACAGACTTTCCTCTCTCCACACTAGAATCATTTCTAACTGGAATTTTTGGAAGACCAGGTTCCACTTCTTGGTCAGACTTGGCAGGAAAGACAGAACTTTTCTGCTCTTCTTTTGCGGCAGGTAACGCAGATGAAAAATCCTTGGCAGTGGCTGACACACCTTGCATATCAGCTGTTGATGCAGTTGCTTTTTCATCTCCTGCATAAGCTTCCTCTTTAATAACATTCTGTCCATCAGTAGATGGCCCAGCCTGAGAAACCTTTTCATTAGATTCCAAATGCTTCCCTTTATCTTCTATACTCTTTCCACCATTTCTGTCCTGATTATTTCCACCTAGCGGAGGAAACTGCAGCTGCTGCTGCTCAAGTGCTGGGGGTATAATGGCTTGAAGAAGTTCTTGTGGAAGTGTACCTTCTCCTTTCTGTCAAGGACCACCAAAATCAGCATAATCCATTCAATTTTTTTTACTGAACTCCAAGCAATTGGTACAAAGGTGAAACATATAAATAGTCAGAGAGGCAATGATAGGGTGGGGAGAGAGGTGTTAGTATACCTTCAGGCGCCTAAATGCTAGTATTTGTGCTTTGAGAACATGAAGTTGTTGTTTAGAGAAACCAAAACGTTGCTGTGCCATCTTGCTAGCTGCTCCCCCTTGTGATGGTGTGTTGTTAACTGACCCCCCATTATTATTAGGAGCAGCAGGCTGTGGAGAAGTTCGACTTAACTGTTTGATATTCTGCATTTGCAGTGTTTCTGTGCCACCTAGTGAAGTTTTGGCTGGAAAAGATGGATCAATGCTCTGGTTAATATTTGCAGATGATTGTGGAGGAT
This sequence comes from Gossypium australe, assembly GCA_005393395.2. NCBI lineage: Eukaryota > Viridiplantae > Streptophyta > Magnoliopsida > Malvales > Malvaceae > Gossypium > Gossypium australe. The sequence continues at coordinate 10,786,247 of CM016624.1, read as the reverse complement.
GCATAGGAGGCATCCCATTCCCGTGCACTACTGTCTGTCTGGGAGGCACTTGGTTATCACGGCCATTAATAGCTAACTGCTGCATCGCTATGTTCTTAGCATCACCAACTGCCCCAGCACTGGAAGTTGAGCCAAAAGGGCTAGGTATAACTGTCGGCCTGGTTTTTGCAGGACCAGACTGGGCAGATATATCATTAGATGAATTACCACAGGGAGAACTCTCACTTCGAACTGATGGAGAAGAGACTTGCGGCTTGGACACAGGCACAGGTGCCATATTGCTTTCATTTGTCTTGTTCTGGGCAGCCATCCTTGACTGCATGAGTGGAATGAGCTGTGCCATCAAGTTGGCATTTGCAGGCTGTGACAGATCAATATTACGCTCACGTGCCCATGCCTGCAACTGTGCAGCCATAACGAGTTGATTGTTTCCTGAGTTTTGAACGGTTTGCTGAGCTTGTGCCTGCATTGTCCTCAAAACATTTCCAGGCATTGATTTTCCACCAACTGTCGCCTGGGCAGGTGCCTTGAGTTCATTTCTTTGCTCAGAAGCTGACTCTGGTCCTTGCTCTATCTGCTTTTCAACACAATCAAGCTGCTCAGATGTGTTCTTAGAGGATGATGCCTGAGCCTGCTTAGCTACTTGCATGGAAATAAGTTCCTGCATTTTCAAGTTTCCAATGCGCGTGTCCTGATCCTTAAGAGATCCAGAGCCCAACAGTGCCATCCTAGCCTGCTGCTGTGCTAAAAGTGTCTTTTGTTGCTGAGCAGCCTGGTAAGCATACTGATAATATGCTTGCTGAACAGGGTTCAACATTTGTTGATCCACACCTTGACTCCTTTGCTGGCTGTCCTGAGCAGAAGCATGCGGTTGAGCCAGATCAAAAAACTTCCTGGACTGTTGAGACGGTTGCATGGAGCCTGGAGATGAAGGAAAATTGCTTCCACCCATCATACCTTGAAGACCACGGGCTTGATATGCTAGGATGGCTTCATTTCCTTCAGGTTTTCTAAATAGTTGTTGTTGTAATGACTGCAAGAACAAATATTAACGCAAAAAGATAAAGCATGAACTTCTCAAACAAATGCTTAATCTTAAACTAGTATCCAATTGCATTGAGGAAACGAAAGGAATCAAAAATCGCTGCATCCTTGTATCACAGTATGTTGTTCAAAAGTAAACTTCCCATCCTATGACAGGATAACAAAGTCATAGTGGTAAGCATATCATGGAATGTGGAGCCACTGGGTAAGTTCACCATATAAACAAGAGTGACAAGGACAAAACCACCCATGCTTTAATTAGGGTATGACATCCTTAAAAAAGGTAGAGAAGAAAGAATAGTAGTCTCAGCAGGCTACCTGCTATGACTAAAGCATCTAGGAGTTAAGGCTATGGACATTTAATACAGACCAAAAAGGTAATCCATGGAATGGCATAAAATTCAGGTTTGGGAATATCCTATATGACCACTGAATAACCCATGGAAATAACAAAATTCCTGATGAATAACTATGCACATCAGGAGAAAATATCAGGTTATCTAAACACAAATGAGATGGATTCATGATGGTCACATAGATCCTAATTGATTGGAGAGCTTAAAGAAAAGCTCCATACCACTATCTAGTACTCTCTTTCTTCTTCTTTTTTCTGGAGCCGAATGTTGTGTGGAGAAAGGGTTGAGTAAACTAGATACTTCAAACAAAGAATCATATATTCTTTTATCAGTTTTCTCAAACGGAAAGATAGAAAATTTTCAGGTGCACTTATATATAGGGGTATACAAAAGAAATTCTGCCCCAAAGTTTGAATTCAAAGGCTTTTGTTCCTCTTCCAAAGACCTAAGAGCGGAGTACGGTTGAACCCCTTGACACTTGGAACTCAAGAGTTTAATACTACTAAATAAAACCTTCTCTGAACCCCCCCCCCCCCCCCCCAAAAAAAAAAAAAAGAAAAGACAATTTAATTACTGATAATTAACTAATCGACTTTGTGTACTACCGCAATTACATCTGAAATTGCTTTTATTATACCAAATTAAAATTCCCAATACCCGCCACACTCACCAATTCATCATAGCCCCTCGCGAAAAGATACTGAGTTCCTAAAATCACGGGTTAATTCAACCAAATGTCTATTACATTGACTGAAATTTCGTAAACCTATACCTGCCTAGACGCTATTTGCTGCTGCTGCTGTTGTTGCTGCTGTTGCTGCTGCACCGAATCATATCCGAAGTGAGGGGCTGAAACGGCCGATGACGAGGAAGAGGGCGAAGCTGCAGACGATGTGGAAGCGGTCCGCCCTACCGGACCCACCCCAGGGTTCCGGCTGGGCCCACCTCCGCCACCACCACCAGATTGCATAAAAACTAACTCCAATTTTTTTAACTATAGTTCCCCGAAAAAACCAAATTATTACCACAAAAATTCCAAAAAAAAAAAACCCCACCAATATCACTACTCAAATCCCTCCAAAAAAAACTTTATTAATTTTAATAAAACCCCCTTTTCCCTCCGATCCCAACGTTCAAAAGAAAATTAACAATAAAAAATTTAACTAAAAACAAAAAAGAAATAGTTGAAATTTGTTTTTGTTTCTCTCTCTAGAAATCCGGAATTTTCGGTCTAATTGAAAGGTAGATCTTGATGAGTTAAGTGGAACACGAATTTGACGGAAACCAAAATTAAAATTTAAAAAAAAAAAATCGATGATTCGACTCTCTGCCCTCTCACAACTGATCTCGTCCTCTCTCAGTTTTCACGCAATTTTGCAATTTCTTTTTCCCTCTGGGGGTTTAAAAGAAACTTTCGTTTTTTCTTTTTTGCAGATTTCCTTTTTTCCCCTCTTGTTAGTAAAATGACGACTGAAGGGACCTATTGCGTTTTGCCTTTTATTTATGCTCTCTGATTTGCGTTTTGCCTTCGGTGCTTATTGCTGGCTATAGGTGAGGTCCACTAGGACCTGGTGATTTGCCTACGGTTAGAAATATACGGAAAAGGGTAGAATATGTAAATTTAACCCCGCGTTTTAATGATTTTAGGGTTTTTTACCGGATATACCCCCCTACAAAGCTCAAAATTATACGCGAAGTGCCAATAAAATATTTGACTTCACTCTCAACAAATACTAAATTAGTAATCCCATAAAGTATTCGACCAATAAATGACTTACACGTGCCCACTACGTTTTGAATCTTTCTTCTTACTCTGTTGTTCGTACATAAAGTAGGTCTCTCTCCTTTCTTCGTGCATTAAATAGTTTTACCAGACCCAACATTTCAATATATACTTGATGACAAATTCATGGAGCTAAAGTTATTTTACTCATGTGGATACACCAATATATGCGATGAATTTTCTTAAAAGACGATTTTTATCGTGTGATGAGAATTTTATCTATTGAAGATTAAGTTTAGTATAATTAGTTTTCGCTAATTTTTTTTATTTATCAAAAAATAGTTATTTTTCTTAATTTAATGTTTTTTTTTTACAATATAATGAGTAGAATGATGATCATTTCAAACACATAATTATTCTTTAAATAAATTTATCAATTTAAGTTTTTTCACAATCAAATTTTAACTTTTAAGTTATTTTAAATGAAAACTTGTTCAGATTCTCTTAAGGTTTGATATAAACGCGTAGTCACTTTTTAGTAAATTTATCAATCACTTGAATCAGGTTGCCTCAAATTTACGCAACCTGATTTTAACCTTATGTCACTTTACTTGAAAAAGTATTCAAATTCTCTTAGGATTTAATATGAACACCTAATCATTTTTTTAATAAATTTATCAATCCCTCGATTCAGGTTATCTCAAACTTACGTAATCAAGTTTTAACCATAGACTACTCTAACTGAAAAGGTATTTAAATTCTCTTAGGATTTAATATGAACACATAATTAGTCTTTTAGTAAATTTATCAATCATCACTCGATTCAGGTTGCCTCAAACTTACGCAACCAAATTTTAATCTCAAGTTACTTTAATTGAAAAAATATTCAAATTCTCTTAAGATTTAATATAAATACGTAGTCACTTTTTTAGTAAATTTATCAATCACTCGTTTGGGGCTGCCTCAAACTTATGCAATCAAATTATAACATTAGGTTACTTTAATTGAAAAAGTATTCAAATTCTCTTGAAATTTGGTATGGACGTGTAATCACTCCATTGGTAAATTCATCAATCACTCGATTCAAGTTGCCTCAAACTTATGCAATTAAATTTAGATTCTTTTAACATTTGATAAAAGTACTTTAATTTCTCCCAAAGGTTTATTTATAAAATAAAATGACAATTTTATCTTTATTGATTACTTGTTTATTCTATTTATTTTTGTTATTTTAAATATTTATATTTAATAAATTTTAATTAAAATAATAAAAATATAATTTATTATAAAAATATTTTAATTATTATTAAATTAAATTATAAATTTCATTATACTCTAGTAATTTTTTGAATGTAAGATTATATTCTAATATAATCATAATCATTTGCCAAACATAATATATCATTTTTAATTAATATATGTATTTTTTTAAGTTACAAGTACAATCACAATTACAATTATAAAAAATACATTTAAATAATTATAATTATAATTATAATTAATTTTTATAAAGTTCGATCAAACTAAAAATCAATAGATTATAATAAATTTATACAAAATTCACACATGATGGGACAAATTAAAACCTATATCAGAATATATCTATACATAATCCACTTATGATGAGACAGATTAAAATAATATGTATAAAAAACTCACACATAATTTCCATAAAATTAGACTCAAATATATTATCTTAAAGTTGTTGGAACCTTGAGTAGCTTACCATTAAGGCCTCATTTGTTGTATGTTTATTTTTATTAAAAAATTTGCTACAAATGATAATTATATTTTGTTTGTGTTTTCTCTTTTATTTTTTGTTTTTTATTAGTATTTTTCTTATAAATACATATTAAATATTTTAATTTTAATTTTAATTTAATTATATATATTTACTTTGAGATAAAATCATATTTTTATCACTTCTAAGTGTAATTAATTTTTTTATTTTATAATTATAAATGGAAATTTTAAAAAATTAAATAGAAAATACATAGATAAATAAGGTATTTTTAAAATTTTAAGTTTTAAAGTTACATATTAATAAGTCTCAAGAGGGGTGGAAACTTGTAAGTTTTTAAAATCATTTAAATTTAATTATATAAATATACAATTATTAAAATATAAAATTATTTTAAATATTTTAACAGTAAAAATGAATCACCTAATAGAATTCGGAATTTAGCATTATAATTTTTAGGAAAATTGAGAGTGTGGGGTGATGAATTGATATTGTTTTGAGTTATTGGGAATTTTTTATTTATTTGATAAATTAAAAAAAGGAGAATAAAAATTCAAAGTGCATTGAATATTTGAATTTATATTATTAAATTTATTTGATAGGTTAATAATAATTTAAAAATAATAGTGATTATTATGTAATTTTTAAAAGTTGAGTGATTATGGACAGTTTACGCAATATTTTTTTCCTTTAGGTGAAATTAAATCAAAAAAAGCTTTAGAAGTGCTAACATGTTGAATGTTGTATTATACTTGCAATTAAAGGTGGTAGGGAAAATATTTGTCATTGAAATATAAATGCATCGTTGGTGGTATGTTTACAGATACATTGCTTGTCTAGACCAAGATTTGATCTTCACGACACACGTTCATGGTCAGGATGGAACAATTAAGGTAACCCATGTTTTACTTGCAACGTGAAGGCACAATATATGACATCCTTGAAAGGTTACAGCTAGACACTGTTTCCTGAAGAAGTTTTTATGAAGAATCTTTGTGTCGAATGTGTTTCTAGTTTCCTTATGGATATATTCTGAACTAGTATTTGCTTAGATTGTGGCTTCCAAACATTAATGAATATATTTAGAGTTTTATTCATGGATTAAAACAGTGCACTTCCAATTATTACTGATTTCATTTCAAACAGAGTTAAACATGGAAAAACTGAAACAAATGGGTTCACAGCAGATTCATAATAAGAATAGATGCCAATGTTTCAGTTGAAACATTTGGTATTAACAGATAGAGCTTTTGTTTTCCCAAGGGAGCTTCCTAACATGTCCCCTGAAAAAGCATTTAGTCAACTGCAACCGGTTGCAAGTTTTCAGCTTCCTTCCTTAGTTCTTGGAACAGGACTGACGACAAGTATCGCTCCCCAAAACTTGGAAGAACTGTCTGAATTTTATTTTTTTACAGAACCAAAAAAGGAACACTAGGTAAGAACTTGTATCAATCCCAAAGCCAAAGCCTTTGATTATCGACTTAGAATTGCTATTCAAAACATGCCAACACTACTGGCATCTTACATTATTGTAAAGATCAATAATGTTGGTAATTATATATAAGCTTGTGAGGAAGTGCTTACCACAATCAATTTGCCTTTGTTCTCAGGCATTCTTGCAAGTCTGAGTGCTGCAATAGCGTTGGCCCCGGATGATATTCCAACCTACATTCCACAAAAGTTGATACGAGTTGAAAAGAATAATTTCGAGTTATCAGTCCTTAAGATCGATTTGTGAAGATTCTTCTAAAAAGTACGTTCACATTCCTAGAAGCCAACAAACAATACTAAATGGTGAGCAAACGTTAATATTACTTATAGTTAGTCGTTTAGCAGATTACTGACAGTAGTAAACTCAAACAAGCTCTGTTCATCTCAAGTGAAATAGAATGTGATATCATGATCTATAAACAGAAGCATCGACAAAAGCGAATCAAAACATGATTTTAGGTTATTACCAGAAGCCCCTCTTTTAGTGCCAATTCCCTTGCCATATTTACTGCATCTTCACTGCTGACCTGTCATAGAATATCCAAGCATAAACCCAAAAGGACTAGAAATTGAGCAAAAGATACCAGGTTCTTATTCGACACCCCTTCCTCCCCATTTTCAGAAGTATATTTCTCAGAATAATGAACGAAAAGGGGTATCGTTTACCTCGAGAACTTTTTCCAATACATCCATGTCTAATATATCTGGCTTGAACCCAACTCCATTACCAGTAATATGATGAGGACCTGTTGTGATTGATAAGATAAGAAAATGCAACTTCCATGACAAATACTGTGTTCAATGAATGGCTAGTTTGGCAATGCTTTTGAAAAGTGCCGTGCAAAAGTACTTTTGAAAAGTGTTTTTAAAAAGTTTGATTTAAAATTTGAGTGTTTAGTATTGCTGTCAAAGAGTACTTTTGAGAAAAATAAAATGTCCATTTTAGACATGTTATTATTAAATAAAATTTAAATTAGTTAATATTATTATATTTTAGTAAGAATATAAAAAATTGCTATAAGTTGTTAATATTTCAATATATGAAATATAAATTTTAAATATTTTTAAGTAATAAATATTAATTACTTATAAAATTTAATTAGAATATATAAATTATATTTTAAATATTTAAATATAACCATTAAATATTTGTAATTAGTATTTTAAAAATATTTTTTATTTTTAATTAATAATTTTAACACATTTGTAATTAAGCACCAAGAAAAAAAAGGAAAACTATTATGTTATTGGAGGGGTGAAAAAGTAATTACTAAAAGTACTTTTGGGAGAGAAAAAAGGTAAAACTTTTAACTTCTCCTCTAAAGGTGCTTTTCAAAAGCACCTTTGAAAAGCCAAAAATACTAGCCAAAAGCAGCTTGTTCTGCACAATTTTTATTCCAAAAGTACTTTTGGAGCCAGAAATATTTTTTTTAAGCACATAAGAACAGGCCCGAAGTCATTATCTTTACTATCTCCTGTTTCTTGAGTAATTTTTTACTTAATCAATTTAACGGGTTGATAAAAGAAATAGAAAAACCGGCAACACATAACCGCTTGGAATTACTCTTGAACTTAAATAATTCTGAAATTTCAATCATTGTAGAAATAATATTGCACGAAGTTTACCCGGTTTGCCACCATTCAGTACATTACTTTCAGCAGGCTCCACTCCATATATCTATCATTTAAAAAAAATCATACATCAGTAATGAAATGAAACACAATAAAACAAGGTTATTGTTGTTACAAATTTTGAACTTGGAAGGAAATAGTAATTAATTTACCTTAACCTTAGGATTTTGGGATTTGAGGTACTGTCCGACACCAGAAACAGTACCTCCACTCCCTATTCCCATTACAAAAATGTCAACTTTACCAAGAGTGTCTTCCCATATCTCAGGGCCTGTTGTTTCAAAATGCGCCTATTTTTCCAGTTCGAAATAACTCGATTAAGTAATTTATCTATATTTGGAAAGCAAGAGTTAAACACAGAGTTGACCAAGGTTGCAGTGTCAGTCCAAAGAACCAGACAAACTTATATCTAGTATAGTAATAAATTATCAGCATATGGTTTAGAAAAGCTAACCCAAGTATAATTCTTAGTAAAGCAGAATTAAAATATGATATAAGAGTGTACCTGAGTGTTGGCAGGATTTGAGAATTGTTGCAACATGAAAGCATTCGGTGTGGACTCCAAAAGTTCATAAGCCTTCTTCACAGTTCCTTCCATCCCTTTCGTTGGATCTGTGAGAACCAAACCAGCTCCAAATGCTCTCATGGTGACTCTTCTCTCCAAGCTTGTGTAAGAAGGCATAGTTAGAACCATCTTATAACCTTTCATGGCTGCCATGAATGCCATACTTATCCCCATGTTACCTGATGTCGGCTCTATCAGAGTTGTCTAACATTAAGTTGAAAAATGTGTTAGGGGGTAGAAATTAAAGCCACTCAACATCAAAGTTCAAATCATATAGGATTTCACAGTTTCCATCAACAATTTAATGATGCCCTTCGGCAAAAGCCGAACCTTTCCGGGAGAAATTATGTTTTTCTTTTCGGCATCAGTAATCATGGAGAATGCTGGTCTGTTGATATAGAAGTGTGTATTAGTTTCGATTTGGCCTTGTATCACAAACTCTACTTCTCTAAAACTCCAAACTAATACTAAATCAAAAAGTTCCAAATGCCATGAAGGGCTCGGAAGCAACTAATACCTGTCTTTAATGCTAGCAGTGGGCATCATCATCTCCTGCTTCACAGCTATGTATGCACCACAGCCTTCAGTTACTTTATTAAGAAAAACAATAGGTGTTCTTCCAATTAACTGAAACATGTAAGAACCAATCGTTATATAAAAGACGAACTTCATTTAAAAAGAATTTCAAATTTTTAAGAGATTAAAGGGGAAACGACTATTACTCTTATGAATTAAGCATGCTCTGGTGATGACCATCCACATACCGATTAGTGTTTGTTTTTTTGGCAGAATCTTAAGATAATCGTCACTGAACATCTTAT